>CM049846.1:17239477-17612636 GCA_027422415.1 Schizothorax lantsangensis | reverse complement strand
TTAACGGATTTGAATAATAGAAGTGTATTAGTGTGTTATGTGTACGCCAGGTTAAAGAGATGGGTCTTTAATCTAGATTTAAACTGACAGAGTGTGTCTGCCTCCCGAACAGTGTTTGGTAGATTGTTCCAGAGTTTGGGCGCTAAATAGGAAAAAGATCTGCCGCCTGCAGTTGATTTTGATATTCTAGGTATTATCAAATGGCCAGAGTTTTGAGAACGCAGCGGACGTGAAGGACTAGAATGTGATAAGAGCTCGCTCAAGTACTGAGGAGCTAAACCATTCAGGGCTTTATAAGTAATTAACAAGATTTTAAAATCTATACGATGTTTAGTAGGGAGCCAGTGCAGTGTTGACAGAACCGGGCTAATGTGGTCATACTTCCTGGTTCTAGTAAGAACTCTAGCTGCTGCATTTTGAACCATCTGTAGTTTGTTTATTAAGCGTGCAGAACAACCACCCAATAAAGCATTACAATAATCTAACCTTGAGGTCATAAACGCATGAATTAATATTTCTGCATTTGACATTGAGAGCATAGGTCTCAGTTTAGATATATTTTTAAGATGAAAAAATGCAGTTCTACAAATGCTAGAAACGTGGCTGTCAAAGGAGAGATTACTATTAAATAGTACACCTAGGTTCCTGACTGATGACGAAGAATTTACAGAGCAGCCATCAAGTGTTAGACAGTGTTCTAGGTTATTACTTGTGGGGGTTTTAGGTCCGATAAGTAACACCTCTGTTTTTTCAGAATTTAGCAGTAAGAAATTACTCGTCATCCAGTTTTTTATATCGACTATGCATTCCATAAGTTTCTCAATTTGGTGTGTTTCACCAGGCCGTGAAGAAATATAGAGCTGAGTATCATCAGCATAACAGTGAAAGCTAACCCTGTGTTTCCTAATGATATTTCCCAAGGGTAACATGTAAAGCGTGAAAAGTAACGGCCCTAGTACTGAGCCTTGAGGAACTCCATACTGCACTTGTGATCGATATGATACCTCTTCATTCACTGCTACGAATTGATGGCGGTCAGATAAGTACGATTTGAACCATGCTAATGCACTTCCACTAATGCCAACAAAGTTTTCTAGTCTATTCAAAAGAATGTTGTGATCGATAGTGTCGAACGCAGCGCTAAGATCCAGTAGAACTAATAGAGAGATACAACCACGATCAGATGATAAGAGTAGGTCATTTGTAACTCTAATGAGAGCAGTCTCAGTACTATGATACGGTCTAAATCCTGACTGGAAATCCTCACAGATATCATTTTTCTCTAAGAAGGAATAATTTTGAGGATACAATCTTTTCTAATATATTTGACAGAAAAGGGAGATTCGAGATCGGTCTGTAATTAACTAGATCTTTGGGGTCAAGTTGTGGTTTTTTAATGAGAGGCTTAAAAAGAGGCCCTTGTGTGTGGCCCTTGTCTGGAATCCAGACCTGGTCCACACTAGGACCGTAAGTCATTGCGGTATGTGGGCCAAGCGAAAGCTGATTGTGTGGGCCGGAGCTGGGCCAGAGAAAAATTGCTATGTGGGATCCTTCTGAAGGAATGACTAATTACTTGGATCAGTATTCTAAAGTGAAGATCATGGTAACCCACTATTAATTACTCAAGTGTTACTACATCCTTCTAAAGGAATTATCTAAAAGTATACTTTTTAAAAATTCACCAAAAACCTCAAAAGCGTTAAATGACTTTAGTGTTTGGTTGCACATGATATTTATTCATCATGACTAGAAAACAAGAACAATGCTTAACCAGAAGTATGGAACAAGCAACAGCTAAAGTAACAGTGTGTATAGACACATGGCCATATTTATGATGGCTGAATTTAAACAAGAGGTATGGAACAAGAAAAAGTTAAAGTGGCTGTGTGTGTGTAGTCACTGAGCTAGAACATGCATGGAATGGTATTTATCACACAAAGAAACACACATACACGTGCATAAACACAGGTTCTACAGGTTATTTTTGTCTCTCACAAAAGTCAATAAGCATGCCAGCTTTCTTTTTTTTCTTCAATGGTGCTTTGCAGTGGCTCCTGTCTGCATAATTCTCTGCACTGCTCTGCAAAATCAAACAGTTTCTGTCCTCTTTGGAAGGTGCCATGCAAATTTTTGTAGGCCTCGATGTCACATGCTTCGATCTCTGCAATTGCAGCAGTATCCACAATTGTCTTTCTATCCACGCCACATTTGAAGTACGCCCGTGTTTTTGTTGTTCCACCTTTCAAATACCTTCCAGCCTTTACAAGATGGCGCCGAGCATGGCAGCCGTGTTGCGAGCTCCGAGAAAACTATGCAGGTTTTCGTATGTTTTGTTTGTTTTTTTGTTGTTTTACGTGTTAGATGTTGTTAGTATAACTGTCTACGATAGAGGCACGCTTTTAAACATCGGTTCTTCCGTCGCGCAACACAAACCGGACTTTGAGTTCCTGAACGCCGGTGGATTGTTTACAGACACCACATCAGAGCCCTTTGTCTGGAACGCACGACCACAACGAAAGAAACGTAGCCGGAAAAGAGGGAAGAGAGCTGGCGTTCTCGTCAGACTGAGACGCCGTGCCTTTCGACCTCCTCTCCCAACCATTTTGCTGGCTAACGTTCAGTCACTGGATAACAAACTCTGTGAACTGCGTGCGCGCATCTCATACCAATGAGAAACAAGGGAATGCTGCGTTATTTGCCTCACAGAAACCTGGAGGTCTGCAATGGTTCCAGACTCAGCCATCGAGCTTACGGGCTTCTCCGTGCACCACTCGGACAGAACGAAAGAGCTCACAGGGAAAAGCAGAGGTGGGGGCGTTTGTTTCTATATCAACAACTTGTGGTGTGATGAAAGGAATCTACACTCTATTAAATCCTTCTGCTCCCCTGATCTGGAATTTCATACGCTTCTGTGTCGACCATTCTGGCTACCGAGGGAATTTACAGCAATCATAATCACGGCTGTTTACATTCCCCCTAAAGCCAACACAGACCAGGCACTCAGGGAACTGTATGGGAATATAAGTGATCAGGAAACCGCGCACCCAGATGCAGCGTTTGTTATTACGGGGGACTTTAATAAAGCCAACTTCAGAACAATAGCTCCAAAATACTTTCAACACATCACCATCAACACGCGTGGTGATCGTGTACTGGACCATTGCTACTCCCCCTTCCGGGACGCTTACAAATCCCTCCCCCGCCCACCTTTCGGCAAATCGGATCACTCCTCCGTTCTGCTTCTGCCTGCTTATAGGCAGAAACTGAAACGTGAAGCACCCGCCCTCAGGACAATTCAATGCTGGTCGGACCAATCGGACGCTATACTACAGGACTGTTTTGATCACGTGGACTGGGACATGTTCCGGGCAGCGTCTGATGACGACATAGAGGAGTACTCAGATTCTGTAACGTGTTTCATACGGAAGTGTATAGAGGATGTAATTCCGACCAAAATAATAAGCATCTACCCCAACCAAAAACCGTGGATTAACAGCGATGTTCGATCAGCCTTGTCAGCGCGGACATCTGCCTTTAAATCCGGAAACACTGACGATCGGAAACAAGCCAGTTACGATCTCAGGAGATCCATCAAAGCAGCCAAACGACAATATAAAAACAAAGTTGAAGAACAATTCAACAACAACAACCCAAGAAGCATGTGGCAGGGCATCAACAACATCACAGGTTTTAAAGAGAATAAACCAGCTACTGTGAACATTGCGGTCTCTCTACCGGATGAGCTGAATACCTTTTATGCTCGTTTCGAGGCTCATAACACCGCCCACACAGAGAGCGCTCCCACGGCTGCTGCAGAAGAGGTGAGTCCACTCTCTCTTTCTGTCGCGGATGTAACTCGATCCTTCAAACGGGTGAACATCCGCAAAGCTGTGGGCCCGGATGGCATCCCAGGCCGTGTGCTCAAAGCATGCGCTTACCAACTAGCTGGGGTTTTTACAGACATCTTCAATCTGTCCCTCTCTCTGTCTGTGGTTCCCTCATGCTTCAAGAAATCCACCATTGTGCCCATACCTAAGAAAAATAAAATCACATGCTTGAATGACTGGAGGCCCGTTGCTCTGACACCCATCTTCAGCAAGTGTTTTGAGAAGCTCATCAGAGACCGCATCTGCTCTGTGCTGCCTGCCTCACTGGACCCACTACAATTTGCATACCGCAGAAACCGTTCCACAGACGACGCTATTGCCTTCACCCTGTACACTGCTCTCTCCCACCTGGAAAATAAGAACACCTATGTAAGGATGCTGTTCGTGGATTATAGTTCAGCATTTAACACCATAGTGCCTGCCACACTGGTTGAGAAGCTCCAGACTCTGGGACTGAACAGATCTCTGTGCAGCTGGATCCTGGACTTCCTGACAGGCAAAACCTAACTTTTTTTGGAATGTGTTGCAGGTCTGAATGACAGGAAAGGATGTATATTTACAAATGACATGAAGTTTACCAGACAAAACATGAAATATTTTGTGTTCATATTGTCTGCAATGAAATACAAGTCAAAGTAAATTTAGAAATCACTAATTTCTTTTTTTATTTGCGTTTTCCATACTGTCCCAACTTTTTCTGATTTGGGGTTGTATATTTAAACTAGGGTTGGGCACAAGATCACAAGATTTACAAGATTAGATATTTGTCAGTGGTGCTCAGGATCTGCAAATCAGTCATCTCTCCTTACTCTGTTTATGTGGTAACTGAACTTTTATGTACTGTAATGTAACAGGCAACTGCTAGTCAACGTAATTTGTTTTCCATGCCTTTCTGAATACAGATTCACACTTCGGGCACACCCCCTAATCCCCCTAACCCCAGACCCACCCACTCCTGTCTTCCTTTCCTGGCAGGAGTATGTAAATTCCTTGTATTGTCACGTAAACAAGCAATTTCACAAAGAATAAGTAATAAAATCATATAACGCTAATTAGATAGTTTTAATATGATTTAATTGTGATATGTATGTCTAAGACCTCTCATAATCAAAGATAAGACTTTTCTGACTTTTTATAGCCTTACATTTTTTAAATCAAAATTAATAATTTGTTTGACTTTTTAAGAATCCGCAGGAACTCTGTTAGTTCATTTGTCTGATATTGTCTAAGTAAAGTGGTTGTTACAGTTTTCTCCCGTGATCTCCTTTGTTTTCTCTTGGTGGATTTAATTAAGACTGTTTTGTTCATGCACTTCATCACTAAAGCCACCCATTTGTGACAATTGGCTTTTTTAAACTAAAAAAAACTTTGTCAAACATCAAAATGTTTCCACATTTTTCTTTCTTTATTTTTTCTTTTCCTGTTTATTTTAAAAGTTTAACCCAAAAAGTATCAGCCTGTCCCATTTCATTGCAATGTGTTGCTAAATAAACAAATAAATAAAGTGAAACATAGATGTATGGGCAACTGTACACAAAGATTACTGTAAGGACTTTTAAAATACATACCTCTTGTGCATTTCTGCTTTTTGTTCACATTCCTTCTCTTGGCTTTATCCTTATTTTTGCTGGATTTTCGGGGTGCAGGGGATGAAGAGGATTGAGATGAGAATGAGGTTGATTCAGAGGAGGACGATAAGTCAACTTTGCAATGTTTTTTTTTCCTCTCAACTTTTCCTCTACTCTTTATCTTCTTTTTCTGTTCTTTACGAAGGTCATCTTCTGTACTGGAAGACTGTGACACAGCATCATCATATTTGGGTTTGCAAGAAGCTCCCATCATGTCTTCCTTTGCTGACAAGGCTGATAAGGAATACAAACCAAATCATATTTACATCACATTTAATTTCTTCCATATTTGGAACACAACAACAACAACAGATAGGCCTCAGACTACAGTACGCTGCTCCATTTTATGCCAGGATATGTTATAATGTGGACTATGTACATTTTCCACAGTAAAAAGTTAATAACTATTTTTTTTAGTACACATTACTAAGTATAACGTATAACTGGTTGTAAAATATAGTTAATTTTAGAGATAAAACAATTTACCATTGGTCAGACTGCTACGCAGGAAATCTCTCTCACTTTCAATGTCCTTACATTTGTCCTCTAAGAATTTAATTTTAGCTTTTAAAAAAGCATTTTCGTCCTTCATTTTTTGAAGGGGCACCTGTTGAGTTGGTGCTGTTGCTGATGCTCCTGATGGAATATATAAAACCCCCCCAAAAAACACTGTAAACACTGTTGCACTGTAACTATCCATCCATCTAAATATCTATACTGAAACTATAGGCCTATGCTTAATAGCTTAAACTTTGTCACAGATCAAGTATATTTCAATATGTCCTTGTTAATTTCATTCATTAGCGTAAGTGACCCAAGCTCACCGAATAACTACAGAGGAACAAATGAGTGACGCAATATGAATATTCTAGTATTACTGTTAACTAACAATACACTTTGATTAATGTAATAGCACACAGTTGAAAGTGGTAGTTCACTATTAGCTAATCATTAGCTTGTCAAAAGTTGTAAAGTATTATTATTATTTTTTTTTATTTTTTTTTTGTGGGGACATTTGGTCCTCACAATGTAGTTTAAACCAAAGCACGCACACACACACAAACACACACACATGCATGCATGCATGCACACAACCTGTGCGCCAAATGACCTAAATGATGCCCTTTATTTAGGGGTGTGCGATATTGACAAAAAAAATGTAATATTATTTTTTTGGGGGGGGGATTTTTGTCAGTAACGATAATATTTTGATGAATGTGTTTTTGTTGCTGGTTTAGGCTTATCATAAATACATAAATATGACACTAAAACCACCAGTAGATGGCAGCATGTGTCTGTTAAAATATATGATTCATTGAATCCTTCAATCAAACGATTATTTCAAAATGGCTGATTCAATTAGGATCAAATCAAATTTACTGTCTTTAGGAATGGATCACAATTGGCTAACTAGATTCGTTCAAAAACAGATTAATTCAGAAACAAAACAGCAGTGTTGCTCTGAGATGCACATCAGCTCTGCTCTGGCTGAATGAAGGTGACCCTCATCTCTCTCTCTCTCTCTCTCTCAGTATCGTCCCTAGTCGAACAGTCACACAAAAGTTCTGCACAATAACTATGTCAGGAGAAGTCTTTAAACTCGAATCAAAGAAATATCCCACCTTATTAAGTTACTCAGAAGTTGCACTTGAAACATTTTGCGTGAAAAATAAGGAACATGGACGTGCTCGTGCGCAGCTCGTTAATACTGAGCTCTGATTGGCCAATCGTCGTTATTTAGTTTTAAAATTATTATACGTAGAGAAAATTAATATTTAATTTGCACGATAGGTTTTATGCGATACATCACATTATTAATGTAAAGGGGGGTGGTTTTACAGAGGGGATGTTTTTTTGTTTTTTTTTCATCAAGGGGGATCTCCCGCATCCCCCCTCAATTCAGCCCTGACAGTTAATTACCTTCATTGCTTAAATTATGTATTTGTAATTAAAATATTTCACCAGTTTTGTTAATAAATATTATTGCCTCGCCGATTACTAATTGACCGATACAGCTTTTCAGTGATGCTAGGCCTATCTTACTACACACCTATAGTGCTAATCGCATTATAATATGCCTAGAAGTTAAAAATAGATAACTTACCGGCATCATTATCATCATTCTCCTCAACAAGGCGATTGGGTGGTACCCTTTTACGTGGAATCCTTCGATCAGCCATGCTTTCTCCTGAACTTTCTGCAGATTCAGAATCAGGTCGCCGTTGATCCAACGTCTTGTGAAAGCAACTTCCATCCACACAGATGAACTCTACCGCCGTGAATGATTCCTCCCCTTCAGTTACGTTGTCCCAATATGTTATAAAATTAATCACTGGCCTTACACCAGTCATTCTCAAATCATTTAACATTTTAATTATGTTTTTAGATTTTCCTTTGTTTTTATTACCAGTTATGAAATCCATCTTTTAACAAGACAGAGCACTTGTTTGTGGTTGCTTAGTAGGCTAGGCACATCCAGTCAAATTTTAATTACGGATTAATGACTACTGCATTAATTATTTTTCTATTCCTTATTCTATATGCTTCCTGAACTTGCCGTATTTTGATGATTTTTTTGGATAAAAAAAAGTGTACATTTTATAACAAATGTCCTACAACGAGTTCTAAATCATGTGGGGGAAAAGGCGCCTTCTGAGCGCTTCGGCCTCTCTTCCGGTTCGTATGTCATTATAGGAGAAGCTACAGTCCAACAATGGGACTTGCGAGAAAGATTTTAACGCTCTGTCAGCACAAGGGCGTAAAAGGAAACAGAAAAATAACTAAATGGCTTCAAAAAAACAGGCTAATGGCTTCAACGTAGAAATGCAGAATATGTAAAAAAAAAAATGAAATTGAGGAAGACGCAAACCAAAGATGGATACCAATGGTAAATACACACACCCTTAAGACACTTGTTTTTTGTCTGATTGCCTGATTCAAATCAAAATTATATGTGTTACTGTACTTTTTATTTATTTATTTTTGGTTCTTTGGTATTAGGGTATGTCAACAAAGAGCACACAATGAAAAAGTGACAAAATCATGCAGGTCAGGATCAATATTCGACAAGACCAAGACAAGTTTACAAAATTGGATGACTTTTATATACAGGTAGGTGTAGTAACATATTAAATAGCCTATTTTTGCCTTTTAACATTAAGAAACATTACTTGTCATTTTTTTTCACATAAATATTTCAATATTGCAGATTCAGTCAAGGATTGCGTTTACACCAAGTCGACATGGTCCAGGATGGCATTGCTGGAAGCTCCGCCACCCTTACTAAAATGACCCGTAAACTGAGATTAGTCTGCAGGAAAGCCTTGAAGATGTTCAAAAGGAAGACAGGACAACGCATGGGTGGAAGAAGGGAATTTATTGTGATAGATGAAAGTAACATCCGTCATAAAAGGAAGGTGGGATATCCTTTTTGTAACTATTTTTTAAAGTGAAAACATGTAAGGTGGAACAACTGAAATACAGTATCTATATCAAATTGAAATAGTGATATTTGATGCTTCAATAAATCATTCGTTTAAATTGGTTATTTTTATTGAACTGGATGAACCCGTTCTGAACTAAACTGTATCGTCTGAAACAGTTTGCATCTGATGTAAGCACTGATCCAAAAATTATTCAATCAAAACTCACTTTTTGCGACATGTTTGACAGTCACTCCAACTCAAAATTATCAAATGTCTCATAGTTTGTGATTCCATGTCATTCAATGTGACACTGCTACTGGATCTCTTCTAGCAGGACTCCAGTTACTCCAACAGTTCATACTTAATATCAGAATACATTTAGGCTGTGTTTCATTTTTAATTAACATTTAAAAGTAATATGAAATGCATTATATAGATACATTAGTGAATTGATAAATTAATTTATATATAATTAATGTAGCCCACAGTAAATTGACTATGGGATGATTGTTGTAGACAACTGTATTAAATTAGCTGTTATCACAGGAGCAGTCGTACAGTTGCCCAGCTGATACATTTCAAAGGGAAAACAAGATTATTATTTTTTACCCTGTTGGCATAAAAACACAATAATAAAATATATAATAAATTATGTGTATTCTAAAGTTAAGCATACTGTACTTGTAATAAATTTACAATAACACAATAGTAGGCTACACAATCACATTTTTGCACTTTACAGGACAGTGACTTCCTTAAGTAAGACTAAATTGGCATCAAAATCAGCCATCATGACTGGTGCAGCATTGGTGCAAATAAATCTAGATATGGAACATAAAATGTACTACATGTTAGCTTGTTTATTTTGCTCAAGAACATTATTCATTTGAGTCTAGTACTCATCATATTACCAATGGTAACTCTTTCTATGAAGCCTGCATTTGTAATACATTATAAGGGTATTCTTAAGGCATTTTATTTAATGCATTATGCATTATAAAAAACATTATAATATGTTGTATCATCTCATAAATAATCATAACAACAATTATAATACATTATAATATTTACACATTTGTGGTTATAACTTTTAAGAGTGTGATCATTTATAACACATAATGAATACCATATTAAATCCACTTAATTTATAATGTGTCTTGGCATTGTTACAGTATCTTACTACAGTGGTTAGGAGTGTTTAAGTGTTTTTTGTGTGTTTCCTGTGAGGTTAATGTTTTTCTGAGAGCTAGTTTAAGATAATTTGTAATACTTTTTAATCAAAAAATGCAATGTGTTTTTTTTTTTTTTTTTTTATTAGATATTAGATTACATTTTATATTGATGGTCCCCTTAGTCTATTGACTATAAGCAACTTTGCAACTACATTGTTAACATTAGTTAACTACATTGGTTGACATAGACTAATACTTCTTTCAGTAAGTATACATTGGAAGGCAAGTTATTGAAATTGTTTTTGTAATTGTAGTATGGACAAGGAAGAGCTGGACAGACATGGAAGAGAAAGAAGTGGGTCTTTGGCATGCTGGCCATAAAAGGACAAAGAAGACAGACAGTTTTGCGGCTTGTAGAGCGGCGATCCAGAAATCACCTGCTTCCCATAATTAGATGACATGTTCGCCAAGGGTCAACCATATTAAGTGATGAGTGGAGATCCTACAGAGCTTTATCGAATCTTGGTTACAGTCACTACTCAGTAAACCACAGCAGATACTTTGTTGATCCAAACCATGGAGGACACACACAAAATATTGAGAGAGCCTGGTTAACCTACAAAAGCCAAATTTGGCGACTGAGAGGAAATAGGACAGAGAAGCTTCTTAAAGAACATTTGTGTTTTATTGAGTGGACTTACTGGCTGGGATACAAGAACAAAGATGGTCCTCTAGGTCGTCTTCTGAAAGACATTAAAAGGCATTACAGAGATTAAATATGCTAGAACCCAAAAATTGTTCTATTCCTTTTCCCCCAGTTCAGGCATAACATGGTTTGATGTTTATGTGAAGGTGTTACAATAAAGAAGAATGGGACCAGACACTTAATAAATAATTGTAAAGGAATAAATGTTTATAAAAGTTGTTTGTTCCATGCCTAATGTTTACAGCAATTTAAGTCATGATAAAAAAAAAAAAAAAAATATATATATATATATATATATATATATATATATATATATATATATATCATGTGCATCCAAACTCTAAAGTCATTTCACGCTTTTGAGGTTTTTGGTGAATTTTTAAATAGTGTACTTTTAAATAATTACTTCAGAAGGATGTAGTAACACTTGAGTAATTAATAGTGGGTTACCATGAACTTCACTTTAGAATACTGATCCAAATAATTAGTAATTCCTTCAGAAGGATGTAGTAACACTTGAGTAATTACTAGTGGGTTACCATGATCTTCACTTTAGAATACTGATCCAAGTAATTAGTAATTCCTTCAGAAGGCTGTAGTAACACTTGAGTAATTACTAATGGGTTACCATGATCTTCACTTTAGAATACTGATCCAAATAATTAGTAATTCCTTCAGAAGGCTGTAGTAACACTTGAGTAATTACTAGTGGGTTACCATGATCTTCACTTTAGAATACTGATCCAAGTAATTAGTAATTCCTTCAGAAGGCTGTAGTAACACTTGAGTAATTAATAGTGGGTTACCATGATCTTCACTTTAGAATACTGATCCAAGTAATTAGTAATTCCTTCAGAAGGCTGTAGTAACACTTGAGTAATTACTAGTGGGTTACCATGATCTTCACTTTAGAATACTGATCCAAGTAATTAGTAATTCCTTCAGAAGGATGTAGTAACACTTGAGTAATTAATAGTGGGTTACCATGATCTTCACTTTAGAATACTGATCCAAGTAATTAGTAATTCCTTCAGAAGGCTGTAGTAACACTTGAGTAATTACTAGTGGGTTACCATGATCTTCACTTTAGAATACTGATCCAAGTAATTAGTAATTCCTTCAGAAGGATGTAGTAACACTTGAGTAATTAATAGTGGGTTACCATGATCTTCACTTTAGAATACTGATCCAAGTAATTAGTAATTCCTTCAGAAGGCTGTAGTAACACTTGAGTAATTACTAGTGGGTTACCATGATCTTCACTTTAGAATACTGATCCAAGTAATTAGTAATTCCTTCAGAAGGATGTAGTAACACTTGAGTAATTAATAGTGGGTTACCATGATTCTTATAGTAGTTATTAATGAAAAGGTAATTCTAGAATCTTATATCCATTCACAAGATACACACACACACACACACACATACACACGTCATGGCCTAATGGTTAGATTCGGTCTTGTAACCCAAAGGCTGCAGGTTCGAGTCTCGGTACCATCAGGGATTGTTGGTGGGGGGAGTGAATGACCAACGCTCTGTTCCACCCTCAATACCACGACTGAGGTGAGACCCTTGAGCAAGACACTGACCCACCAACTGGTACACACATATTTAAAAAAAAAAAATATATTATTATAATTTTTTTAACAGTATACATTAAATAAGAAAATCACTATGGAATTTGGATGAATGATGACCCTTCATATGATACACGTTTATTATACGCATTTTGGTGTGCATATGATATGTGCACATTGCTTGTCAAATGCATACAAAAATTATTTTCTAATTATATATACTGCGTCAAATTTAAACAGTAATAGGACATTGGGTACAAGTCTGCTATTAGGCTACTGATAATGTAAACAGTCTTGCGAATTTGTTTATAGTAGCAGTTACAGTGCTAGTCATTTGTCCTGCATTACTTATTGTTTAGTTTTGCATGAATTATGAAACTTTCTCATTAGTTATCTGGGAAGAAAGAAAAAAAATAGTAGTTATTGATTAGTTAATAGTAAACTACTAGTGTCATCTGTGTGCTATTACTTACTAATTCGTTAATCAGAGTTTCTTGTTAGTTAACAGTAGTTACTAGATTGTTAATATTGCGTTACTCATTTGTTCCTGTGTAGTTATTCATTAATGACGGAACAGTATTCTAAAGTGTTACCCTTCTACTTTTTAAAGTAATTTTTTAAATTTGTAATTTTAATTTTACTTAAGTATATTTTGTTTGAAGTATTGTACTTCGCTACATTTTAAAACACATTAATTACTGAGTAAAAAAAAAAGAAGAAAATCGCTCCCTTGTAACTACTGCAGTAGATAATGGGAGGAGAACAAACTGGCGCTAAAATCACAAGAAAGATGCAGACGGATAAGACAGGCGTTATGGTGCAGACCCAGCTGAAAACCAGACCCCGTCATATTCTGCTGAATTTGAACTCGAAGGAAATTAAGTGAACCCCTGGCCATATTTAAGCTCTATTATGCAGTGTAAACTGTGTTTGCCTAGGGAGACCAAACTAGCAGCTTATAAAATCTCGACATCAACCCTTTGCAAGCATGTAGAGGTAAGTTAAATACTTGCATCATTGCATTGGTGGTTAAAATTACGCTTTGGCAGTTTAGCAAAAGGTTTTGCACAAATTAGCCAAAAAGACAGTGGTGCAGGGTGTGCGATATCGTCTGCAATAATATAACCATGTGCGATTTTACATTATCAGTATTTAGCCAAAAAACAAAACAAAACACTCCTACAGAGTGCCAGGAAGTCTAGTAGATTAGACCAGTGCGCACGCGCATTAGAGTGTGTTCTTTCACTGCGTGATTCAGTCTGTTAAAATGCATTTAGAATAATCACAAAATTGAAGATATAAGGGCAGAAAATGTATATTTATATAATTTCATATAGTAAATCAATACCACACGTGCCGTTTTTCTCAAAAAAAATCAGCATGATTACATATAGATTATTATTATTATTTTTTTTACAACAGTTCAATAAGTTGCAGTTTCAAAGCGGGTCCCGCCTTCTCTTTGCGTAACGAACACATACTTCAGGTGCTGCGAACCATGCGATGCAAACGGTTAAATAGGCACGCAAAGAAGTATAGCTACTAATGCAGGTGTGTGAGTTGTTGTTATCTATTTTGGAGTGATTGCAATGTATTCTAAATATAAACTTGTTCTGTTGATCAGCGTCTGGAAAGATCATTCACTGGTTTATTACGAGTTGCTGTTGACACACGCAGACGCGGCGCTTTGAATTTGCGCGTTCAATGAATGACATTGCGTCGGGAGCTGACTAGCAGAATGACTACAAAAGTAAAAGCAGAAAAGTTTGTATTCAAAGTTAAAAAGCAAACACACTAGAACATTTTTTTTAATGGTTCAAATAAAGGATCTCAGATGTATCTTCTAAATTCGGCTAATGATTAGATTACTGCTCTAACATAACACCTATAGCCTAATTTCAGTTTCAACTAAAAAAAAAAAATCTGCTTAGTAGCGATCATGTCTTTCTGTTTCACTTGATATGTAAATATATGTCATATTTAAGGTAACAATGCAATACATAATATATTATTGATATTAATAATAAGATAATATCTGTAGTCAATACTGATTAGGGAGGGGGAAATCCTGCCCATACCCAGCTAGGAAAAAATGACAAAAAGCACTTACTGAAGTGATATTCTGGAACTGTGATTAAATTAAATAAAACAACAACAACAACAACAACAACAACAACATCTTCATTAAACAAGAAAGAGATTACCTTAGATAAAGTGTGATGAATTGTCAGGGTTCTGTTGTGTGTGTCATCTGTTCCTGCCTCTTGTGTCCATATTTGGTTTGTTTCCTGTCCTCGTCTGATGTCATTATGAGTTAACTTTTGTCCAGCTGTGTTTGTCTCATTATCTGTAATTAACCTGTGTATATTAGTTCATGCCTGTTGAGTTTGATTTGGTCTGGTCTACTCGTTACTTCCCGGTGTATCCTGTCTCTGAGTCCTGCCTTGTCCTACCTTAATGTCTTCATTAAATACTATTATTTGAGTTTATATCCTCGTCTGCGTGTTCCTGTTCCTCCCTCGTGTCTGCACCGTGACATGAATATGTACATAAAGTACCGGTCAAAAGTTTGGATCCATTATTATTTTTAATGTTTTTGAAAGAAATGTCTTATGCTCATCAAGCTTGCATTTATTTGATCAAAAATACAGAAAAAAAACAGTAATATTCAGCAAGGATGTTAAATAGATAAAAAGTGATAGTAAAGACTGATATTGTTATAAAAGATTTATATTTTTATTTTTAAACAACTTTTTAATAATAAAAAAATCCTGAAAAAAAGTACATTAAGCACTGTTTCTTGACAATAAATAAGCATATTAGAATGATTTATGTAGGATCATGTGACACTGAAGACTGGAGTAATCGCTGATGAAAATTCAGTTTTGCATCACAGAAATATATTTTAAAGTAAAATAGCACAGAAACTTATTCATAAACTTCAGATGGTTCAAAATTCAGCAGCTCGGATCATTACACGAACACCGTTGAATGAGCATATTACTCCAGTTTTAGGGCACCTTCATTGGCTTCCAATCAGATATCGTATTCAATTTAAGATTTTACTTTTTACTTATAAGGCTCTTCATAATTTAGCACCTTCATATCTGAGTGAACTTCTTCATGTGTATGTACCTACCCGATCCCTCAGGTCTTCTGCTTCTGTGACTCTTGTTGTACCATCTGTACGTTTGACTACCATGGGAAGTAGAGCCTTTAGTTGTATTGCTCCGACGATTTGGAATACTTTACCTCAAGATATACGTAATAGCCTTAGTCTTTCAATTTTTAAATCACGTCTTAAAACTCATTTTTTTAGATTAGCCTATCCTGAGTGATTTTAGTTATGTTAATTGGGTATTGATTTTTTGTAGTATTGTTTATTGTGTTGTTGTTTTTTCCCTCTGTTTAATTATGTATTTTATTATTGTAAGGTGTCCTTGAGTGTCTTGAAAGGCGCCCACAAATAAAATGAATTATTATTATTATTATTATTATATTAAATTTTAATAATATTTCACAATATTATTGTTTTTTTTTCTGTATTTTTGATCAAATAGGCTAAATCCAGGCTTGGTGAGCATAAGAGACTTCTTTCAAAAACATTTAAAATTGTAATGTTTCCAATTTTTGTACTGTATAAGTAAAAATATTCCAAATTAAATGTTGTATGAATAAAAAGGTTAGGAATACTATTTGTTTCAAGTGCTTTTTATTGGGGGTGGGGGGCCTCCAACATGAATTTTGCCTAGGGCCTCCTAATGTCTAGAAAAAGCCCTGCCTGAATGAATCAACTGTTTAAATGATTTGGTTCAGTCGCAATGACTCACTTATTAACAGTGACTTGGTGACACCTACTGGCGGTTTTAATTTCACATTTAAAGTATCTTTTGATTTTTAGTTTATAATTTCAAATGAGTATTCAACATTTTATGTCTTATATATCAAAACACTATTTCTGCATTTGTAACTGCAGGTTAAATGCATTCATGTCCTGCATTAAACAGTGTGTAAAAACATCTAAATTCCACTTCAGATGAAGCTTATGTTTCCTCTGCATTGCAAAGATGAATTTTGTTGATATTGATTTAATTTGCCTGGTAACAGCCCAAATGTCCTATTATTCTAAATAACTGATTCCTTTAATTAAAAACAACTAGTTTGAGATTTATAGGCCTATCACAGGGGTGTCAAACTCAGTTCCTGGAGGGCCGCAGCCCTGCAGAGTTTAGTTCAACCCTGCTCCAACACACATACCATGTAGTTTTCAAATAAGCCTAAATGATTAGATTAGCTACATCAGATGTGTTTAATTAGGGTTATATCTAAACTGTGCAGGGCTGTGGCCCTCCAGGAACTGAGTTTGACACCCTTGGTCTATCCCAGTTTTGCCTCTCTCCCACTGTTAAAAAGTAACTAAGTAATTTTTACTCTGAGTAAATTTTAAATGAGCTACTTTTTACTTTTACTTGAGTAGATTTTTAGACTGGTACTTTTACTTGTACTTAAGTAAAATTTCATTAATGTAATGGTACTTTTACTTGAGTAAAATATTTTCGTACTCTTTCCACCTCTGGATATCAGTAATAAGTAACCCAACAGTCCTGGGTTAGGAACAGTGTTGCCAAGTCTGCAGTTTTCCCGGGGAATTTTTTACCGGGGAACCCCCCTCGAAAAACGATTGGGCTAGTTTTGAGTAGCAATTGGGCGGGTTTTGTTGTGAAAACCTGGCAACCCTGGTTAGGAATGTGGAGGTTCAAACGCAAATGGTTCTGTGTGCAACAAAATCTGTGTCTGCGGTGCTTAAGATGGAAACGTGTGGAAAATAGGAAAAAAATAATCGAAGCGCAGACGAGGGACAACTTTGAAACGGTCCGGAGTGTGTTCGTTTAAAACTGGAGCAGTGAATGTGCTGATGGTGAACTAGAAACAGCTTGATTGGCGCTTGAGACGAGTCTATTCGTGTTTGCGGCGCTCACGACAGGAATATGTGTCGAAAATACAAGAAAACTAATCAAAGCGAATAAGAGAGAGATTTTTGAAACTGACTGGAATGTGTTTTTTTAAAACTGGAGGGTTTTGTCCGAGTATGTAGTCACAACATTGAGCGGCGATTAAAACTGGGAACTGTGAACTAGTCAAAATGGTACTTGAGGACGTGGATCAAAATGGTAAAATCAAAGACGGTAAAATCCTGTCAGTTCGCTATAATACATAGTTTAATGTTCATATATTTTAGATTCATTACATGTAAAGTAAAGCATTTCAAAAGGGTTTTTTTTGTTTTAATTTTGAGGACTAGCGTTTACAGCTCATGGAAGTCAAAAATCAGTATCTCAGAATATTAGAATATTTACATTTGAGTTTCAATAAATGACCATCCATACAGTATAAATTCTGGGTATCTCTTGTTCTTTGAAACCACAATAATGGAGAAGACTGCTGACTTGGCAATGATCCAGAAGACGAACATTGACACCCCCCACAAAGAGGGTAAGTCACAGAAGGTCATTACTGAAAGGTGTGGCTGTTTACAGAGTGCTGTATCAAAGCATATTAAATACAAAGTTGACTGGAAGGAATAATTTGGGTAGGAAAAGGTGCACAAGCAACAGGGATGACCGCAAGCTTGAGAATACAGTCAAGCAAAGCCGATTCAAACACTTGGGAGAGCTTCACAAGGAGTGGACTGAAGCTGGAGTCAGTGCATCAAGAGTCACCACGCTCAGACGTCTTCAGGAAAAGGGCTACCAAGCCACTTCTGAACCAGAGACAACGTCAGAAGTGTCTTACCTGGGCTGTGAAGAAAAAGAACTGGACTGTTGCTCAGTCGGTCCAAAGTCCTCTTTTCAGATGAAAGTAAATTTTGCATTTCATTTGGAAATCAAGGTCCCAGAGTCTGGAGGAAGAGTGGAGAGGCACAGAATCCATGTTGCTTGAAGTTTCCACAGTCAGTGATGATTTGGGCTGCCATGTCATCTGCTGGTGTTGGTCCACTTTGTTTTCTGAAGTCCACAGTTAACGCAGCAATCTACCAGGAAATTTTAGAGCACTTCATGCTTCCTTCTGCTGACAAGCTTTATTGTGATTTCATTTTCCAGCAGGACTTGGTACCTGCCCACACTGCCAAAGGTACCAAAAGCTGGTTCAATGACCATGGTGTAACTGTGCTTGATTGGCCAGCAAACTCGCCTGACCTATTGTCAAGAGGAAGATGAGAGACACCAGACCCAACAATGCAGATGACCTGAAGGCCACTGTCAAAGAAACCTGGGCTTCCATACCACCTCAGCAGTGCCACAAACTGATCACCTCCATGCCACGCCGAATTGAGGCAGTAATTAAAGCAAAAGGAGCCCCTACCAAGTATTGAGTACATATACAGTAAATTAACATATTTTCCAGAAGGCCAACAATTCACTAAATATGTTTTTTTTATTGGTCTTATTAAGTATTCTAATTTGTTGAGATAGTGAATTGGTGGGTTTTTGTTAAACGTGAGCCTAAATCATCACAATAAAAAGAACCAAAGACTTAAACTACTTCAGTCTGTGTGCATTGAATTTATTTAATACACACGTTTCACAATTTGAGTTGAATTACTGAAATAAATGAACTTTTCCACAACATTCTAATTTATTGAGATGCACCTGTATTACCTGATATATAATGTATGACCTACTGTATAAACAATCATTTTAGAGCAATTTGTTGTAGCCACTTACCCTGTAACTACATGGAATAAGGGGGGAACAAGCACCACTTTAATTTACAGCCCGTAACTGTTGTATTTACCCTGTAACTACATGGAACAAGGAGGTAACAAAGCACCACTTTAATTTACAGCCCGCAACTATTGTATTTACCCTGTAACTACATGGAACAAGGAGGTAACAAAGCACCGCTTTAATTTACAGCCCGCAAATGTTGTATTTACCCTGTAACTACATGGAATAAGGGAGGAACAAGTTGGGCTTAAACACAAAACAAGTGTATATTTGCACCGTAATTACAGAGAAAAATATTGCACTAGTTTTAATTGTTTGATGGCCAAATTAAACCCTCTTTTTTTTTTATAAAACAAAAACATCATAGTATACATCCACTGACATACAAATGTTGCATCATGTATTTTTCTGCGAACAGCTGGAAAGAGGTAAGCTTGTTTTAAGCTGCATTGAACCTTGATGGTATATCATGCAAAGTTATTTGGTGATAGTGGTGTTGGGAAGTTGCTGGTGTGAAGTTGCTGAGATCGACGAATAAGCTTTCATAAGGTAAGCTGACTTGTGATTTATAAATCATAGCTGAAACTCATTAACTCATTTCACTAGATGTCCAGTTTTGTTGTTCTGTAATCTCCATCATGTTTCCTTTAATAATATAATGGTTAAAAATACTTACACCTATAATAAAATACCAGTATAAAATTATAAAAATAATTGTCTTTCTAAATCACTCCCAAACATAAGATTATTGTTTAGGCCATACAACGTAATATTAGAATAGGGACCCCTTAGTTTCTTACAGTATAAATGATTTGTAATTTTACAGGTTGTTACCCCTTTATTCCCCAAACGTCGCCATATTATTCCCCTATACTACACGGAGGTACACTATAATTTCAAAAAAGTTATGCTGTAACTTCAGTTTACTTACGCAGTTCTTTGCATGTTGCATATCTGGTTGTTACCCCCTTATTACCCAAATGTAACACATTGTTCCCTTATACCTACACGTATGTTCTTTATAGGTACACTACAGAAACGTACACTGTAAATACTTACGTAGTTCTTTGCGGGTTGCAATCTAAAGCGTTACCGCTTTTTTTATTAGTGCTGGCACACAGTGTTTTGATAGTGGACTTGTCAAAATACAGTTTGAAAAGCTCAATGGGTGTTGGGTTGTCAACAGAAGTTGACATAGGTGGCTGCACACCTGACTTTCTTTTGGGAAGAAAAGGATGGGGGGATTGAGGAAAATGGTCAGGGTCCTTTTCTGTTTTCCACCCATCAGAATGATTAGGGGCTGCCTCTAATTGTCACGGTGCACACACGAGGGAGGAACAGGAACACGGAGACGAGGACGTAAACTCAAATAATAATATTTAATGACATCAAGGCAGGACAAGGCAGGACTCAGAGACAGGATACACTGGGAAGTAACGAGTAGACCAGACGACATGGAACTCAACAGACAGGACTTAAATACACCGGATAATTAACACAATCACAAACACACACCTGGAACAGAATTAACTCATAATGACATGAAATAAACCAAATATGGAAACAAGAGGCGGGAACACAAGACACACACGACAGAGGTCTGACATAACTCCCCCCTCCCGGAAGGCGTGTCCCGCGCCATAACAGTACTACCAGGGAGGGGGGGGGCACTCTGGAGACCCCTCAGGACCGACACAGAGACATACACAGGACGGGGCCTCCAGAGCGGAACAGACAGACGGAGGCCAAGGTGGAGCAGGGAGCTCAGGAGGCCAAGGCAGGTGGTCCATGGTGGCCGTGGCCTCGTCCCTCGGCCCGGCCTCTACAGCCGGGACCTATTTGTAAGTGCTACTGCTTCTGTTAGCTTTTAATATAAGGTTTTATCCTGATTAAAGCTTTAATACAGCACAGTAACCGCACGCGTGTCCATTTATAATGCTTCTCATTGCTGTGTGAAAATAAGTGTATAATTGGAAGTTTGTTGGAGCTTATCTGACGATCTGAATGAGAGAGAGAGAGAGAGAGAGAGAGAGAGAGAGATGCAGAGCAGGGCGACAGAGTAACAGTATTAACGGAAATGTAATATATGTGCACATATGAAATATCCATATATGAAATACATGTTTTACATATGCCCTATCCATATATGAATCCTATTAGAAAATGGAACAATTTCATATATTTACATATAAGTCTACCCCATACAAAAATATGTTTATGTATGTATAATACATGTATTGCCTTATATGGAATGTATATAATTATTATTATATGTGGGATATATGTCTATTTTAATATTGTGTGTTATATACAAACTAGACATATATGTGACGTGTCACTTGCCATATATGCCATAATCTTTTAATTATGAAATATATGGTTTCATATATTTGATCCTTTAATACATGATCTTTGTTTCATTTAAATGTTAATTGGTGCAATATGCTACAAAAAGAAACATCTTTATTTAAACAGTCTTTATTTAAATAGGAAAAAATCTTATTGAGCTGCACAATCAAAAATCAAAAATAAAAAACAATATAACTGATCAAAACACTGAACAGACATAAGAAACAGAACATCAACCAATTGTAGTGGTTCAGCTAAAGGTCTACAGTTTTGTATTCCCACAGCTTGGTTAGGTTTTGGTTTATTGCCATCCCCAATAGGCCCTCGGTGAAGACATTTCTGGATCACTGCATCTGTAAGAAATTAGTAAAAGTTTGGTTTTTATAATATAATTACAATAAATTGATTTACTAGGCCCAGAATTACATTTAAACTAGGGGTGTCAATTTTCAATAATTTCCATAATCGATCGTCATTTAAATTAACGACCGATTAATCGTTAACCATAACTACTGCAAAATGCGTCTATTGCAGTGGCATATAGTCACCGGCATGACAGGATGTGCAAATGCCACTCAAAACGCCAGGTTCCTCACCCGAATGAAAAGGGTTTTTAGTCTAAATAAAAGGCTAGTGGCAGGATGGTAAAATGAATGGATGTGATTACGATCATTTGATAAAAGGAAGAGAGCGCGCCGTAGTTACGCACGGGATCATTATACTTTATGTGCTGTTTCATATACTGTCAAGGAGACCGCTGAATGCGCCTTTTTAAATGGTTTCATGGTGCTCGTTTTTTTATTTTTAAAACATCATAGAAATGTTTGCAATTGACATTATCAGGATTTAAAATAAAATGATCCCAAACGCAAGAAAGGCGCGTGGGGCTGTGACGCGCGGTCAGTGATCCGCTTCCAGAACCACCGGCGTTGCTACAAACACACTGTTACCCATTTGAAACATTTTAATGTGAGTATTATGACACAAGTGCGGTACAAAGCTTTGTTAATAAGAGAAATAATTGGTTAGCAGGCAAATGTTACATCGCGACCATGCTTTTTGATTCATGCCGAGCGCATGCATTTAAATCAAGCCAAACGCGGCTTGTGTTCTGTTTTTCCGGATGGTTACAGATTTAATAATATT
This sequence comes from Schizothorax lantsangensis, assembly GCA_027422415.1. NCBI lineage: Eukaryota > Metazoa > Chordata > Actinopteri > Cypriniformes > Cyprinidae > Schizothorax > Schizothorax lantsangensis. The sequence continues at coordinate 17,590,018 of CM049846.1, read as the reverse complement.
TATTGTTTCTTTTCCCAAATCCTCACTGTCTCACCCTCTAGATTCGCAGGTTTATTTTATTGTTGTTCACTTTTAATCACTGTTTTCGCATCTATTACTGTGGTAAACGTGTGGGGGGAAATGAAAGATTTTGTGGCCATGAATTAAGAATTCGTTACTATGTAATTGTTCCCGCATTTAAGTTAAATCATGGGTTTTCTAGGGCAGGGGTTTTCAAACTGTGGGTCGCACAAAGCCACTTGGCGGCAGCTAAACGACACACACACAACACAACACACACACAGTTCCTAGGGCTGGACGATATACAAAGATTAATTAGGAATTGTGATATTGCTCAGTGCGATTTTCGAATCGCAAAGGCCGGGATTTAAAACATGCGTTGCGTGTTTTGAAGCGCGGACGCGCACAAGTTGTAATAACAGTGAGGGTCTCAGAGCGACGGTTCATTATTAAAATCAAAATGCGGGTTGAGCGGGGCACAAATGCGGGGTTAATTGTAACACTATACAAACATTTCCACATGCTAGCATAACAGAATTTACAAAATGTCCTATTATTTCCTTGCCATATCATCACTATATAGATAATTAAAAAAATCTTTTGAAGATATAACTGAACATTTATTTAACCATTGCAAAAGTAAATTTCTGGCTGAAGTAAATTTGTCTTCTCGTTTTTTAGTGTTTATTTAAAATGAGACGCATATGTTTATTATTTTTACAATTATTTCAAAATTATTTTAATCTCTAAACTGTTTGAGAATTCTGCTTCGCTTCTTATGCTTCGCTAAAATAAAATACGGTGTTGGGTTGTGAGGGCACATTTTTTTATAGCACTCACAGCGCGGATTACAGTTCATAGCCGCACCGGAGTGAGCGCGTTTCGAGGTTTTATGGACATATTTCTAGACTCATTAACGTCTGTAAATTAATAAATTAAAACGTAAATATTAGTAGTGAATGTTTACAATGGTACTAGCCTATAAAATAAAATGGTTATTTTTCTTAATTTCTGCCATATTATGCTTTTAATTATGATTAAGCTTATAGTAATGTCAATTGTTTTTTTATCTCAAATATTTTGGTGGGTCTTGAAATAGATTATACTTGTCTAGGTGGGTCGTGGAATGGAAAAGTTTGGGAACCCCTGTTCTAGGGAACAAATTAATGAAACATGGACAGCTGCCACAAATTAATATGTCATAGGAACGAATTAACAAGTTGTATGAATGAATAGACTGTCCTGCTCGCGTGCACAGCCCTGTCAAAGCGAAGTGCCCGATATGCAATAATTATCTAGAGAAATAATGATTGAACATGACTTATTACTACATTTCAATGCAAAATAACTTTGTACTGTATCTCTTTTAATGTACTTTTAAAGTTTGTATCATATTAAAATAATTATTTTCTTGTAAGATCCAGCCCCTTCACCGTCACTCACAGCCGTTTGGACGTGTTTTGCGCACGAGCCGCGCGCACCCCAAAATGAAACTGCTTAATCGACCATCGATAGCTTTTATCGATTACGTCTCTTATCGACAATTAATCGATCGTCGATTAATCTTTGACATCCCTAATTTAAACTTAAACGTATATTAAAAATTAAATTGTCTGAACCCTATATGTATTTCAGGAAGTGATCAACATTTAAAAGCAACTTTTTAACTTTGGTAATGTTGGGTGGTACAGTAAACTAAACTTGATTTTAGTCAACATGGTGTTAAAATATTGCAATCCAACACTGTACCAAAGTTCAATTTTGCTTTTAAGTTAGAACTGTGCCTATATCTTAAAGTGTTTAACTACCTACAGACATCTTCGATCATCTAACGATGACATCTAACGATCAGACATCGTTTTTACAGACATCTTCAATCTGTCCCTCTCTCTGTCTGTGGTTCCCTCATGCTTCAAAAAATCCACCATTGTGCCCATACCTAAGAAAAATAAAATCACATGCTTGAATGACTGGAGGCCCATTGCTCTGACACCCATCTTCAGCAAGTGTTTTAAGAAGCTCATCAGAGACCACATCTGCTCTGTGCTGCCTGCCTCACTGGACCCACTACAATTTGCATACCGCAGAAACCGTTCTACAGACGACGCTATTGCCTTCACCCTGCACACTGCTCTCTCCCACCTGGAAAATAAGAACACCTATGTGAGGATTTCAGGAAGTGCTCAACATTTAAAAGCAACTTTTTAACTTTGGTAATGTTGGGTGGTACAGTAAACTAAACTTGATTTTAGTCAACATGGTGTTAAAATATTGCAATCCAACACTGTACCAAAGTTCAATTTTGCTTTTAAGTTAGAACTGTGCCTATATCTTAAAGTGTTTAACTACCTACAGACATCTTCGATCATCTAACGATCAGACATCGTTTTTACAGACATCTTCAATCTGTCCCTCTCTCTGTCTGTGGTTCCCTCATGCTTCAAAAAATCCACCATTGTGCCCATACCTAAGAAAAATAAAATCACATGCTTGAATGACTGGAGGCCCGTTGCTCTGACACCCATCTTCAGCAAGTGTTTTGAGAAGCTCATCAGAGACCACATCTGCTCTGTGCTGCCTGCCTCACTGGACCCACTACAATTTGCATACCGCAGAAACCGTACTACAGACGACGCTATTGCCTTCACCCTGCACACTGCTCTCTCCCACCTGGAAAATAAGAACACCTATGTGAGGATGCTGTTCATGGATTATAGTTCAGCATTTAACACCATAGTGCCTGCCACACTGGTTGAGAAGCTCCAGACTCTGGGACTGAGCAGATCTCTGTGCAGCTGGATCCTGGACTTCCTGACAGGCAGAAGTCAGGTGGTCAGAATGGGCAACAACACCTCATCTCCCCTGATCCTCAACACTGGTGCCCCGCAGGGCTGCGTCCTCAGCCCACTCCTGTACTCCCTGCACACACACGACTGTACAGCTACACACAGCTCCAACATCATCGTCAAATTTGCCGATGACACAACGGTGATAGGCCTGATCACCGACAACGATGAGACGGCCACAGAGAGGAGGTGAGTACCCTGACTAAATGGTGCCAGGAGAACCACCTCTCACTCAACATCGACAAGACCAAGGAGCTGGTGGTGGATTTCAGGAGACAGAGCAGAGAACACACACCCATCTCCATCGACAAGACACCTGTGGAGCGGGTAAACAGCTTTAAGTTCCTCGGCGTTCACATCACCGAGGATCTCACATGGTCTGCTCACACAGACGCAGTGCTGAAGAAGACACATCAATGCCTCTTCTTCCTGAGACGGCTGAGGAAGTTTGGAATGAGCCCCAGCATCCTCAGATCCTTCTACACCTGCACTGTGGAGAGCATCCTGACCGGCTGCATCACCGCCTGGTTTGGAAACAGCACCGCTGGCAACCGCTAAAAACCGCAAAGCTCTGCAAAGGGTCGTGCGAACTGCCCGCCACATTGTTGGAGGTGAGCTTCCCTCCCTCCAGGACATCTACACCAGGCGGTGTATAAGGAAAGCCAGGAGGATCATCAAGGACTCCAGCCATCCATCCCACAGACTGCTCTCTCTGCTGCCCTCAGGGAGACGTCTCCGCAGCATCCGATCCCGCACTAGCCGACTGAGGGACAGCTTTTTCCCTCAGGCTATCAGGCTAATGAACAGGCAGAACTAATTCACCCTACATCACACATCATGCCATGCACTGCACTTTACCGCCATTCTACTGGACTACACGCACACACTGCAATAATACAACCTATCTGCTATCACTGGATACTAGGGATGTCAACGATTAATCGACGATCGATTAATTGTCGATAAGAGACGTAATCGATAAAAGCTATCGATGGTCGATTAAGCAGTTTCATTTTGGGGTGCGTGCGGCTCGTGCGCAAAACACGTGCAAACGGCTGTGAGTGACGGTGAAGGGGCTGGATCTTACAAGAAAATTATTATTTTAATATGATCCAAACTTTAAAAGTACATTAAAAGAGATACAGTATAAAGTTATTTTGTATTGAAATGTAGTAATAAGTCATGTTCAATCATAATTTCCCTAGATAATTATTGCATATCGGGCACTTCGCTTTGACAGGGCTGCGCACGCGAGCAGGACAGTCTATTCATTCATACAACTTGTTAATTCGTTCCTATGACATATTAATTTGTGGCAGCTGTCCATGTTTCATTAATTTGTTCCCTAGAACAGGGGTTCCCAAACTTTTCCATTCCACGACCCACCTAGACAAGTATAATCTATTTCAAGACCCACCAAAATATTTGAGATAAAAAAACAATTGACATTACTATAAGCTTAATCATAATTTAAAGCATAATATGGCAGAAATTAAGTATTTAAGAAAAATAACCATTTTATTTTATAGGCTAGTACCACTGTAAACATTCACTACTAATATTTACATTTTAATTTCTTAATTTACAGACGTTAATGAGTCTAGAAATATGTCCATAAAGCCTGGAAACGGCTCACTCCGGTGCGGCTATGAACTGTAATCCTCTGCGAGTGCTATAAAAAAATGTGCCCTCACAACCCAACACTTTTTTATTTTATTTTAGCAAAGCATAAGAAGCGAAGCAGAATTCTCAAACAGTTTAGAGATTAAAATAATTTTGAAATAATTGTAAAAATAATAAACATATGCGTCTCATTTTAAATAAACACTAAAAACCGAGAAGACAAATTTACTTAAGCCAGAAATTTACTTTTGCAATGGTTAAATAAATGTTCAGCTATATCTTCAAAATATATATTTTTTTAATTTCTCTATATAGTGATGATATGGCAAGGGAATAATAGGACATTTAGTAAATTATGTTATGCTAGCATGTGGAAATGTTTGTATAGTGTTACAATTAACCCCGCATTTGTGCCCCGCTCAACCCGTACATGTGAAATGCTTTTTACGGACAGTTTATTGATTAAATGCATATGAAGGAACGAAAACAACAAACTCTTTACATCTCTCGGAAAGATACAGTGCAGAGTTCAAACAGACGATAGAAATTAATTTACAGCCTACCTGATACAGTTTTCGCAACATTTGAATTTTCCAGTGTATGCAATCTCATGCAGAACACAGCGCAGTGAAGTGAGGGAGTTTCTTCTCATTAATAAAGCGGACCGAGCATTTTAATAATGAACCGTCGCTCTGAGACCCTCACTGTTATTACAACTCGTGCGCGTCCGCGCTCAAAACACGCAACGCGTTTTAAATCCCGGCTTTGCGTCGAAAATCGCTGAGCAATATCACAATTCGTAATTAATCTTTGTAATCGTCCAGCCCACGTGTTGTGTTGTGTGTGTGCATTTACGCAGTGGCTTTGTGCGACCCACAGTTTTAGAAAAATCAAACAATTTAAGTCATAGTAACGAATTCTTAATTCATGGCCACAAAATCTTTAATTTCCCCCACACGTTTACCACAGTAAGAGATGCGAAAACAGTGATTGAAAGTGAACAACAATAAAATAAACCTGTGAATCTAGAGGGTGAGACAGTGAGGATTTGGGAAAAGAAACAATAAATATTATTAAATTCGTGACCATCCGGAAAAACAGAACACAAAGCTGCATATGACTTGATTTAAATGTATGCGCTCGAACGGCATGAATCAAAAAGCATGGTCGCGATGTAACATTTGCCTGCTAACCAATTATTTCTCTTATTAACAAAGCTTTGTACCTCACTAGTGTCATAATACTCACATTAAAATGTTTCAAATGGGTAACAGTGTGTTTGTAGCAACGCCGGTGGTTCTGGAAGCTGATCACTGACCGCGCGTCACAGCCCCACGCGCCATACTTGCGTTTGGGATCATTTTATTTTAAATCCCGATAATGTCAATTGCAAACATTGCTATGATGTTTTAAAAATAAAAAAACGAGCACCATGAAACCATTTAAAAAGGCGCATTCAGCGGTCTCCGTGACAGTATATGAAACAGCACACAAAGTATAATGATCCCGTGCGTAATTACAGCGCGCTCTCATCATTTATCAAATGATCATAATCACATCCATAAATTTTACCATCCTGCCACTAGCCTTTTATTTAGACTAAAACCCCTTTTCATTCGGGTGAGGAAGCTGGCGTTTTGAGTGGCATTTGCACATCCTGTCATGCCGGTGACTATATGCCACTGCAATAGACGCATTTCGCAATAGTTATGGTTAACGATTAATCGATTAATTGATCGTTAATTTAAACGACGATCGATTATGGAAATTATTGAAAATTGACATCCCTACTGGATACCATACAATGCACATCCACGACATTGCATATGTATAATCTGTTGCACCTTTGCACAACTATCTATTGCACAACTAATCTGTTGTAAATGTATAATCTGTTGCACCTTAACATATTACTATGTATAGATGTGTACATAATGTAAAATGTGTACATACGGTGTATTGGTAACTAAGTATGTCTTTATAGTACACTGTGTATATTGAGTATGTGTATGTGTATTATGCACATTGTCTTCTGTACAGTCTGTAAATATGTACTGTCTATATGTAAATTGTTTTGTTTTTTTGCACTGTCTGGAGCACGCTCTCAAGAATTTCACTCACCAAGGCACTTGTGCTGTGGTGATGTGACAATAAAAGTGATTTGATTTGATTTCATGGAAAATGTAAAAATTCATGCTACAGTGATATTAGATCATGAAAGTACGGCATTTACGTAGAAGCATTCAATATTAATTTCTTCATCTCAAACTATTTATTGAAACAAAAGCTAACAATAGTGGTGGCTATACCACAACAAAAATGTCAATGTCTCAATAACTTCTCATGTGTCCTTGTGCATCATTTACTGCTTGACAACAACGCCTCATGCTGTTCACAAGTCGACTTATCATCTGCTAAGGCATGGCATCCCACTCTTTTTGAAGGGCTTAAATAAACTTTATAATTTTGCTCCATTACTTTTGTCAGAGAGCTTTAATATATATTCAAATGTTGCATTGCTTATCCAATGAAAAAAATGAGCTTACAATATATCTACACAGATTAATCTACCCAACAGTATATAGTTCAAATTAACTTTAAAGCGAGCAAATTGCAAAACACATGAATGCAGCTGTAATAACATAATATATAAAACACTGACAGGGAATATTTGAAAATGATTTATAGGGACAGAGGCTAGTCCAAAACAATCATATAACACTTTGTTTCTAAGTAAGCTAATATTAGCATATGCATTTTAATTAATTAGTGTAAATTAACTTTACCTGCCCGCTGCAGCTCATACAAGGGCGTTTCATCCAGCGCTCCACTCAGTGATGTTGGTCTGTCTTCGAGCCCGTCATTGTCGTTTAAACTTTATGTGAAGGTGCTGGCACATTTGTTATCCTTCCACTTACTAAGAAAGACATCTTAACGCAGATGACTGTTTGTTTAGCCGCAGCCATTGCTCAGACTCTTCCGTTGCCGTTAGCGCGGTTGTTTTTGAATTTCGGCGCATGCGCAGAAGCGGTATTTTGAGGTTCACGCACAATCGCGCTGATTCGCGCATGTAGTATAATGAATTGCATTTTAGTACAATCACGATAATTGCAATGATGAGAGCGCATATGGACAAACAGTTAAATGAAGTGTTTTTCCCCCATAACTCTATAATACATTCCTTTTTCTACAACAAGTAACATCCAATAATTGACATTTAGGCTTAGTATATTGGCATTTTTTGAACGTTACATATTCATCTCTACTTTTTCCCCAGAAAACTGAATTGAAACAATTGAATAAAGTTAAGCAAAAAGTAATTTTGTTATATGATTTACAATAAGCAGTATCTTATGCATATATAATAAACTTGCATATATAAATTCAATATATATTGTTAACAAATGGTCAAAACATATAGTACCATGTACAATTTTGATATATATAGTTAACATATATGGTCATAACATGCAATACCATATAAAAATGAGCCATATACATATTTTAAATATATGTTTATATACAAATTTTACTATGGGAATTTCATATATGTTATAAACATATATCTACATATATGCAGAAGATGGATATATGTCATAATAATATATTGCCTTATATGCAACATATATGACAACATCGCTACTGATATAGGGACATATATGTCATATATTACAAACCCGATTCCAAAAAAGTTGGGACACTGTACAAATTGTGAATAAAAAAGGAATGCAATAATTTACAAATCTCATAAACTTATATTTTATTCACAATAGAATATAGATAACATATCAAATGTTGAAAGTGAGAAATTTTGAAATGTCATGCCAAATATTGGCTCATTTTGGATTTTATGAGAGCTACACATTCCAAAAAAGTTGGGACAGGTAGCAATAAGAGGCCGGAAAAGTTAAATGTACATATAAGGAACAGCTGGAGGACCAATTTGCAACTTAGTAGGTCAATTGGCAACATGATTGGGTATAAAAAGAGCCTCTCAGAGTGGCAGTGTCTCTCAGAAGTCAAGATGGGAAGAGGATCACCAATTCCCCCAATGCTGCGGCGAAAAATAGTGGAGCAATATCAGAAAGGAGTTTCTCAGAGAAAAATTGCAAAGAGTTTGAAGTTATCATCATTTACAGTGCATAATATCATCCAAAGATTCAGAGAATCTGGAACAATCTCTGTGCGTAAGGGTCAAGGCCGGAAAACCATACTGCATGCCCGTGATCTTCGGGCCCTTAGACGGCACTGCATCACATACAGGAATGCTACTGTAATGGAAATCACAACATGGGCTCAGGAATACTTCCAGAAAACATTGTCGGTGAACACAATCCACCGTGCCATTCGCCGTTGCCGGCTAAAACTCTATAGGTCAAAAAAAGAAGCCATATCTAAACATGATCCAGAAGCGCAGGCGTTTTCTCTGGGCCAAGGCTCATTTAAAATGGACTGTGGCAAAGTGGAAAACTGTTCTGTGGTCAGACGAATCAAAATTTGAAGTTATTTTTGGAAAACTGGGACGCCATGTCATCCGGACTAAAGAGGACAAGGACAACCCAAGTTGTTATCAGCGCTCAGTTCAGAAGCCTGCATCTCTGATGGTATGGGGTTGCATGAGTGCGTGTGGCATGGGCAGCTTACACATCTGGAAAGGCACCATCAATGCTGAAAGGTATATCCAAGTTCTAGAACAACATATGCTCCCATCCAGACGTTGTCTCTTTCAGGGAAGACCTTGCATTTTCCAACATGACAATGCCAGACCACATACTGCATCAATTACAACATAATGGCTGCGTAGAAGAAGGATCCGGGTACTGAAATGGCCAGCCTGCAGTCCAGATCTTTCACCCATAGAAAACATTTGGTGCATCATAAAGAGGAAGATGCGACAAAGAAGACCTAAGACAGTTGAGCAACTAGAAGCCTGTATTAGACAAGAATGGGACAACATTCCTATTCCTAAACTTGAGCAACTTTTCTCCTCAGTCCCCAGACGTTTGCAGACTGTTATAAAAAGAAGAGGGGATGCCACACAGTGGTAAACATGGCCTTGTCCCAACTTTTTTGAGATGTGTTGATGCCATGAAATTTAAAATCAACTTATTTTTCCCTTAAAATGATACATTTTCTCAGTTTAAACATATGATATGTCATCTATGTTGTATTCTGAATAAAATATTGAAATTTGAAACTTCCACATCATTGCATTCTGTTTTTATTCACAATTTGTACAGTGTCCCAACTTTTTTGGAATCGGGTTTGTACATTTCCGTATGGGAACTGCAGCCCATATCGTTCATTGTATTATTATTTTCTTGTTATATTGTTTATTATGAATAGATTGAGGAATACAAAGGAAGTTTATGTCTAACTTTAAAAAATGAAGGAGGGAGAGGGTAGTGAATGATGTCCTGGGTCGCTAAAGACCTGAGATATCCATTTAAGAGGTTAAGCCTCATGTGTCTTGCAGGCTCCATCCTCTCTTCTAAGACTTTCCTGTGTTTTATTGCAATCATTTTATCCTGTACAAGCCTTCAAGGGTATGTAGAAAGATGTTATATTAAAGTGACCAGACGTGCCACTTCTCGGGGACACGTTCTCAGGGGTGCCGCTATGGTTTCCGGGCCCCCTGAACATCATTGACTCGGGTTTGTATCATTGTATGGTTTAGGGGTCATCATTTTATGGTTTAGGGGTCCCCCTCAGTAAAAAAACAAACAAGTCCAACAACCAACACCTGGTTATTTTAGAAGTGGCACGTCTGGTCACCTTCTGTTATATACGGCAAAACACAACACAACCCCACCCAAACCCCTCCACCTCCCTGGGGACACACCACAACTGTGCACAGGTGTTCTCCATTTAGCTATTTATAACTTTTTTACATGAAACATTACATCTCCGTTGATCATTATAATTAAATTCTGTACAACAAAACATCAAAAGAAAGGGTGGAAGTTGTGGGAAAGAGCCTATTTTCTTCTCCTTCTTTCACACTACTCTCATATTATTGCTCAGATCATCATAACTGATCTCACAGAGAATGTTGTATTGAAAATAAAGTTGGCAACCACATGCCTAGCATGAGGTCATGCATTGTGTGTGACATCAATGGGGATTTTCTTGAATTCCCCACATGTTTTACAACAGCAGTATACAGTGTTTCTGTATAGTATAAATATTTTAAGTATGAAATCACTAGGTCATAGATAAAATCAGTTTAAATCTACTCAGATTTCATTTGAGCTGGTAAAAACTTGGCATCTCAAGAGTGAGAATGAAGTGATATTTCACCAAAAAATAAAAATGTGCTGTTGATGTAGTTACTGTAAAATTAAGCAGAGTAAGTACTTTCAAGTTTTAAAGAATTTTTCGAAAGTATGTTTGCCAAAAAAAAAAAAAAAAAAAAAAATACATTTTAAAAAAAATAAGACTATCTTTAATGTATTTTGTTTAATATTTTGTTAAAAAAATACCATGGAGTTGAAAAGTAACAGTAGAATACAAATGTTTTTGTGAATTAAAAAACGTTGGGGTTGTGCTTATACACTGTAAAAAATCCAATTAACAAAATGTTGGAAGGGCAAAAATATTTAAGTTGAACTAATTATATTGCTTGGGCTTAGTTGAGAAGACATATTATATTAAGTCTGCACAAATATATTTTAAAAACATTAAATTAATGGTTATTTTCAAATCCAGTCAACATTCAGAATGCTAAATGTTGACTGAACTAATAAAAACAAATCCAGCCAACACTGAGATCCTTCTGCATGTGCACGCGCCTGAGTGACTAAATAATGTTATTTGTTAGACTAATTTTAACGAGAAAATAATGCAACATATTCAATTTTTTTGAGTGGACATTTAAAAAGTGTTTTATGAGTTGTATATCCGAAGAAAAGTGGATATAAGACAGTGTATGTCAAGTTCAGGCATCAGGTAAGTCAAGTGGCACTGAATATTTAACGTTAGACTGAATTTATCAAAACATATATTTAAAAGGTGTAAATGTTTTATTTAAATCGCATATATTTATACACAAACGTACATCATATATTAAAACATCGAATAAGCATTGTATGATTTGTCTGAGGGAAATTTAAGTGAAGGGTATGTGGTCTTTCACCTTGTTTAATCCATAAAACACTTAATATCAAAAGCTGTGTTACTCTAATGAATTGTAGCTCATTTTGGCATGTTGTATGATATTTTTTTGGGTTTTCGTGACGTGAAAAGATATGAAGAGATCACGCGGTCTTTCTCTCTTTTAAGCCATTATGCTTAATACAACTAACATTAACCGAAATCTATGAAACGTGTAACCAGAGCTGGTTAGTACTGTAACTGATTTCATGTAATCTGGATTACGTAATCAGATTCCAAAATTTGAAGTACTTGTAATTAGAGTAAAGTTACGTTTTAAAATACTCGTAATCAGACTACAGTTACTTTTTTATGGATTACATGATTACATATTATTCACACAATAGCAATAAATTATTCATAATTCATTGATTCTCCCTAATTTTTCTTTTTCATCTTTTAAATTTTCCTTTCTAAAATAGCCTACCGATTATATACATATTATATATGTATATATAGTCCAGTTTTGTGGACATTCATACAAAGATCAGTCATTAGTCAGGTGGCGAAAGCATTTGACCACTGGATTTACAAAAATCATTTCAGGTTTAAGAAGAGTTTCAACATTGCCTCAACTACTGATGAACACATAATTTTTATTTGAATTATTACTCTGTAAGTTTTTTAATCATGTATTATTAATTATAACTATGATTAAAATGCACATATTCACGTTATTTCTTAGTTACATGTAATGCAGGCACTACAAAACTTTTTTCATCTAAACCTTATTCACCAAATATATTTGCTTTAAGTACCCCGCGAGTTTTTAAAATAAATATTTCAATAATTAAGTATCACATTTGCATGTTCACTGTTTCTTTGATGTTGATTAATGATCACATGGCATGCAGGTAAATAAAAATATTTCATCTTTTTTAGTAAGTGTTTTATTTAAAACAAAGACTATAGAACTACAAAGACTGTTCACTCCTATACTTATGAATGGGAGAAACAGCAAAGCGCAAAATGGCGGAATAGTCCCAACTTCTAAAAGAAAGAGCCGAATTTCCCATAGAAACCTGACTAGACCAAGCAATCCACATGTGCAGTTATATATAAGCACGTTATGACTCCGCATGTGCATTGGCTGGTCTAGCCTGAAAAATAAGCTTTTTAAACGCTATTTGAGCATAAGAAACAACATTCATGGGGCAATTAATTTCAGATTTGACATATGTAATTTAATTGTGAGTTCAGCAAGCAGTTTTTGAGATTTCAGGATTCCCCCATTCATTAAGATAGGTCTTGTACGAGCTGCCCGGAAGCGTTGCAAATATGGCCGCTGAGTGAAGAGACTTTCCTCGAAAGGGAGTTTGTTTTAAAATTATTTTTTTTTCATTTAAAAAATTGTATGATTTAATTCATTGTCAGCTTTTCATAAAACTTACAAGCCCCCTGCAGTTCCTTTACGAACCCTAGTTTGGGAAACTTTGACGTAATATAATGTTTAATGCACTTCATGTTGTAAATTACAATGAATGGAACAAGTTTTCTTACTCTTTGCATTTTTTACATCATTATGGTACAAGATAATGCTATTTAAATCAATGTGATAAACGAGTTAAATCAAAAGTAATCTAAAAGTAATCAGATTATATTACCTAAAATGTGTAATGTAACGGATTACGTTACTGACTACAATTTTTGTCATGTAATCTGGAATCAGTAACGGATTACAATTTGTAAGTAATCTACCCAGCTCTGCGTGTAACTTAATGTAAACCACAGTAATATGCTCATTTGATGTTAACATGGGCATGTTGAATGGGTTTTTGCATGTGTAAACTTTTGCAATTGTACCGTGAAGTAAAAAGACGGCATTAAACGTGACTAACAACAAGCCAGAAGCCACGGTGAAATGTCGCTCTTATCAAACGGGGCGGATTAACTTTACACGGCATTTCTGTTCTTCTGAATGGCTTTTTTATGCTATTTGGGGTAACTTAGCCCTATAATATGAAATGTACTTGTTCTATTACAAATCCAGTCAGCATCAATGCTCCCTGTTGTGCAATGAAAAAAAAAAAGGTTGCAACTTCTGTTTCGTCACAAATTTTATTAACTGATATTGATACATTGTAAATGATTTAAAAGGCATCATTTCATTTTTGAACTTAAAATTTACTTTTCTTTCTCCATCAGGGTGTGGCCAAAGGTTTCATTGGTGCTTTGTCGTCATTGCAAGATTTCAGATGCAACCCAGTCAGTTCTTCCAAGACACCAAACGCTGGCTCATGACCAGACCGCTCCACTGCAACTACATACTGTGTGTGTACTTTCAAGACTAGGAGTTTATTGTTTTCATTCCAGGTAATATGTGTAAATGTTTAGAGTTTTTATTACAATTATAATGTGCTTTACTGTTCTCAGTGGCATCTACGCTAATATTAATCTGTTTCATTCTTATTCCGAGGTGAATGTAGCCACCCAGTCCGTATCCAGATCAGATGGTGGATCAGCACCTAGAGATGACCCCTACAGCCCTGAATGTCAGCAGAGACCATGTCAGCTAGATGGGCTCCAGAGACAGATCCCCTTTGAAGACCCCGTCAGCCATCGGGACTAGACCACGAGAACCAGACAAGTCCTCTGCTCAATCTGACATGTGTTGCAGCCTAGATTTAAACAACGCCATGCTGGTTTCGTCTGGCCAGAGGAGAACTGCCCCCCCGACTGTGCCTGGTTGCCCCCAAGGTTGTCTACTCAATTTCTGTCACCGATGGAGTTTTGGGTCCTTGCCACTGTCGCCTTTGGCTTGCTTATTTGGGGACGCTTGGCTGATTGCACAGACATTATCGGAAGAGAGCTGAACTGGATGATGTCAACACTGAATCACCAATGAACTGACTTTAACTGGAAAAATGACTTGTTAATGTCCTCTTGCATTATTGACAAACTATTTTCCTGTTTGACTCCGTAAAGCTGCTTTGACACAATCAGTATTGTATAAAGCGCTATGTAAATAAAGGTGGCTTGATTTTATATACTGTAACACCTGGTTCCTTATTTTTATTTTTTACTTCTGCCTCATTTTAAAGATGTAATTGTGAACAGTAATAATATTTGTAAATATTTGTTTGCTAACATTTTGTTTAGCTTGTTTAGTTTTTTCTTAGTTTATTAAACAAAGTTTAAACTGAATTATGCAGTTGTATTACAGATGTAATGTTTGTCAACTGGAGCTTTAAAGGGATAGTTCACCCACAAATAAAAAAATGCTGTTAATTTACTGACTCTCAGGCCATCCAAGATGTAGGTGGCTTTTTTCTTCATTCCTGTATGTTTAGTTTGTATGATTTTTTTATAAATAAAAAAGGCTAGCATGTGTTGTAAAGTGAATGATAATAATTTTTAATAATTTTGTTAAACTATAAAAATATATGTTTATGTTCCCCTGCAATTTATTATGATGCCCAAATAATAAAGCTTAGTTGAGGTAAGATATAAAACACATGGAGTAAATGGTTAAATTTTAATTGACATAACTTGCTGTATTCTTATAAATGTTTGTGTCAGACTTTGTCTCTCTGTGTCTTGTGTTTCCCCTCCTCTCGTGCCCATATTTGGTCTTCCTGTTCCTGTCCTCATTTGTCATCATTAGTTAATTTGTCCCCAGCCCTGTGTTGTTAATTATCTAGTTTACTCCAGCCTTCTTAAGCCCTGTGTTTCCCTGCCTCTGTGTCCAGTCTGATCGTCATTCTGTGTTTTCCTGTGCCTCCTGCGATCCCTAAGTTTGAGTAAATAAAGTCTATGTTATTGAAGAAAGTTCCTCGCCTCCTCGTTCCCTTCTCCAGAGTGGATTGTGACAGAAGACTGGACCTTTACCGATGACTTCAGCTGAGGACGCGCTGTGTGGGTTGCGGCAGGGCGGTCTGAGGTTGAAGAGATATGTGGAGGAGTTTCTCGAGATCTCCAACCGGATGAGCTGGCACGACGCCGCTCTGGGTGCATGTTTCCTGCTGGGGTTGGATGATGAGACGATACGCTGCGATCTTCCCATTGGTGATTTCCCCCTGATCGAGCTTATCAATCTTGTTCTCTTTTTAAATGGTTCCGACTTAGAAGTTGAGGAAATTCCCCAGCCTCGTCATCCCGCTCCAGCTGGAACGCGCCACGTCTCCCCAGCTCATCCCACACCGAGAACCTCCGCATACCTCTCCAACGGCTCCTACCGCCTGCCCAACCGCAAGGATCCCCCCTGCCTCCTAAGCAGCTCCATCCTCCTCAGCCCAGAGCCGCCCGTGACTCTCCCAAGCCAGCCGCCGTTGGCGGCCAACTCGAGCCTCAGGCGCCCTCCTGTGCCTGCTCCAAGACAGCGCCCTCCTGTGCCTGCTCCAAGACAGCGCCCTCCTGTGGCCGCTCCAAGACAGCACCCTCCTGTGGCCACTCCTCGCAAGCTCCTTTCTGTTTCTCCGCTCGTCCCGTCCAGCTCCGCGCTGCCAGAGCGCCCCCGAGAGTTTGCGCTGCCAGAGCGCCCCCGAGAGTTTGCGCTGCCAGAGCGCCCCCGAGAGTACGCGCTGCCAGAGCGCCCCTCAGAGTCAGCGCTTGCAGAGCGCCCCTAAGTTTCCGCGCTTGCAGAGCGCCCCTAAGTTTCCGCGCTTGCAGAGCGCCCCCAAGTGACCGCGCTTCCAGAGCGCCCCCAAGAGACAGGGCCTTGCAAGTGCCCTCCAGAGCCCGCTCCTAGCCAGCGCACCCCAGAGCCCGCTCCTAGCCAGCGCACCCCAGAGCCCGCTCCTTGCCAGTGCACCCCAGAGCCCACTCCTCGAGAGCGCCCCCAAGTGTCCGCGCTTCCCGAGCGCCCCCAAGTGCCCGATATAGCCCCTAATTTCCCCAAGGAAATTTTTGGGGGGGGTAGTAGGGCTCCTGCCGACGAGACCGAGGTGGGGGCTGGGGCCGCGGTCTCGGAGGTGGTTCAGCCATGGCCTCCCAAGCTCCCCGATCCACCATGGCCGCCCGAGCTCCCTGCTCCGCCATGGCCTCCTGAGTCCCCGGATCTGCCATGGCCTCCTGAGTCCCCAGATCCGCCATGGCCTCCCGAGCTCCACGATCCGCCATGGCCGCCCAAGCTCCCCGATCCGCCATGGCCTCCCGAGTCCCCTGACCCGCCATGGCTCCTGGAACGGGCGCCGCTCTAGTATACCTGCCTCCTGTTCCGTGGAGGCCTCCAGAGCGCCCACCCCCCCTCCCCGTTGGATGGTGTACGGTGCGGGACGCACCGTTCGGGAGGGGGGAGTAGTGTCAGACTTTGTCTCTCTGTGTCTTGCGTTTCCCCTCCTCTCGTGCTCATATTTGGTCTTCCTGTTCCTGTCCTCGTTTGTCATTAGTTAATTTGTCCCCAGCCCTGTGTTGTTAAATTATCTAGTTTACTCCAGCCTTCTTAAGCCCTGTGTTTCCCTGCCTCTGTGTCCAGTCTGATCGTCATTCTGTGTTTTCCTGTGCCTCCTGCGATCCCTAAGTTTGAGTAAATAAAGTCTATGTTATTGAAGAAAGTTCCTCGCCTCCTCGTTCCCTTCTCCAGAGTGGATTGTGACAGTTTGACCAATTGAAACATTTTAGTTCACTAAAGGTTGAGCCAACTAAAAAATAACAATTCAGATAACACATTTTGAAGTCAGAAATTGACTGAACGTAAAATTTCTGTGGATTTGGGAAGAAGGGGTCCTTGGAGTAAAAAAAAAAAAAAAGTTTGAGAACCACTGGGTAAGTGGATATATGGGATGCATTAGTGACATTCATGGCCCTAGGCACAGTTGGTCATGTCTCAAACACCTATCATGAGAACCACACAATAAAATGAATAAGAACAAAGTTCAAACTGATAACTCACTTTCTATAAAAAATAACATTTGGTCATATGATGATTTAAATTATTACCGAACGAATAAATGGATTAAAGGAAAATTCACCTCTAAAATATTTTGGGTAATTTATCCCTTTAGGAAACAGAGTATATTCTTGTTGCAGTGATCATATAGCTTACAAATGTGCATCTGTTTGTGTTTGGGGTTTAGGACCATTGGTTCCTGTAATAACAGATACAATTTTCCTGTAATAACAGATGACAGATACAAATACAATACAATAGGCAGCTGGTGCAAGACTCTACAATGACTTTTTGAAAACATCAAAAGTTTATTGACAAAACTGGTAAAAGCTCTTACACACCAAACTGACATCAAAGAACCAGCAACAACAAAAGACAATTATGTTGTTGCCTTACATTGCTTTAGTTTGGGCCAAAAATTTGTGTTTGAACACAATACAAAGATTACAGCCAAAGGGCAACTAGCATGTACGTTCTACATCTGCATGAAAGGGAATAATTCAGCATACCAGGTAAATATACAAGCCATAAATAAAGCAGCATCTGCTCCACAGCTGAATTAACATGCTCAGTCATTCAGCCAAAAAGCAGCCACCCTTTGTCATTGGTGCCAACTATGTGGAACACAAAAACTAGGCCAACTAGGCTCAGCATCAGCTTTGACTTTGACCAATGGCAAATTGACAGCCTGGTACGTATGAAGGACTAAACCTGCAGAAATTAAAAATAAATGTATAAAATAAATATAGAGATAGATGAACCAAAATGTAATAATAGGAACAATAAAGTAAGAAATGATTAGATTAAACAAATATAATTCATTTGTAATAATATTTAATCCAGAATTTAGTTTATTACCCTTTTTATTTACTTATTTTCTATATTTATTTTTTATTATTTGTAGCTTTTATTTACTTTTTCATTTATTTTTAAATTATTTTATATTTATTATTTATGCATTTATTTATTTTATATTTGTTTATTCCCACATGTGTTTATTTTCAATTTATTTATTTATGTGTTTATTTATTTTTATTTCATTTGTTTGTTTATTTCAAGTGTCAGCTCCAACTAAGCGATAGAAATAGTAGTTTATACGGAATGTGGCAGATCAACTGGAGAGTTAATTTTATCAATTCTCATTATGATGTTGAATTATTTTATAGCGACCATAGTTTTCCAGAAATAGAAGCACAAAACTGAAGCAAGCTACTTGTGTGATTCTTCCTCACCAGCGTCATCAGATTCTAGGCTGATGACACCCAGTGGATGGTAGGTTTCTACACTAATGCCAGTTTATTTTGTAGTCACTGAGAACATCTTGATTTGGGTTGCATTTCCCAATCAACCAATGCCTTCTATGAAGAACAGAACAAGCAGGGCTGCGTTTCCAAAAAGCAGTGTGAGCCAGAGTAGGCATAGAGACCTTTGACCTTTTATGATAAACTATACTCACAATGCTTTTAGAAGTCAAGATTTTCTCTGTCATCAGCCTAGAATCTCATTGACTACAGTACGTTGGATGGTTCCTGGCTTAATGATGAAACTTCAATTCACTCCGGTGAATCATTGGTTGAGAGCTCAAGCAGAAGTGTCAGATTAAACTAGCGCTAGAGATCAGAGTTTGCTATGGAATGTGTCACATCAACTGGAGACTTTCAAGATATTTTCATATATTCATATTATTAGGTTGAATTATTTTATAGCGACTGAATTCAGCTCTGCATGAACCAACCTCCCTCATTCCGCACACTCATGTTGCACACAAAAATGTAAAAATAAACAAATCTGTAAGTAAATACATGTGGGAATATATATATATATATTTTTAATATGGATGCATAAATAAATGTCAAAATAATTAAAAAAATGAATGAAAGAAAATTGGGAAAAAAGTAATAATAATGTAAAAATAAATACAGAAAACAATGAATGAATAAAAAAGAAAACTTATATTTTTAAAGATCCAGCAAAGTACCCGTAGTTGGAGAAATGGAGATGCACAGTGTTGCCAACTTAGCAACATTACAAACCCCTTTAGCGACTTTTTTCCCTTCAAAAAAGCGCCCAAACCTAGTTTATGAGAATCACCGGTACTGCCAGCTCTCCCAGCGCGCGCACACACCTCTCTCTCTCTCTCTCTCTGCGTCTGCTCAGTTTCTCTTCAGCGCGAGCACACCTCTCTCTCTCTGTGTGTGCGTCTGCTCTGTTCAGCGCGCGCATACCTCTCTCTCTCTCTGCGTCTGCTCAGTTTCTCTTCAGCGCGCACACCTCTCTCTCTCTCTCTGTGTGTGTGTCTGCTCTGTTCAGCGCGCGCACACCTCTCTCTCTCTCTCTCTCTCTCTCTGTCTCTCAGTTTCTCTTCAGCGATCGGCAGAGAGGAGCAGCGCTTTAATTCAGTTAAACACAGATATTATGTTGCTTCTCTAATTTTACATGCAAGTATAGCCGAAATCACATCACAGCTATTTATTGTCTTTGTCTTATGTTTATTTGATTTCATCAGACGACAGTGCGATTATCATGATTTTTTGTGCAGATGAACATCTTGGAA
This sequence comes from Schizothorax lantsangensis, assembly GCA_027422415.1. Classification (NCBI taxonomy): domain Eukaryota; kingdom Metazoa; phylum Chordata; class Actinopteri; order Cypriniformes; family Cyprinidae; genus Schizothorax; species Schizothorax lantsangensis. The sequence goes on along the minus strand of CM049846.1, from coordinate 17,570,016 downwards.
GGGATTTCAATCACTATTTCATATTAATTTCGTTGTCTGACAACAGAAACAGTAAAATATACCAATGAAAACAGTTTTATTGAGAATTTAGCTTCATCAAAATACAGTATGTGGGCACAGAAAGGGAAACAAATGTAATAATAAATGTACATTTTGCATTTTCAGAAGAAGAGCTGCCCTGTGTGCAAAAATGTAAACAGGTTTGTGTCAGTAAATTGCTCAGTGCAAAGAAAGAGAAGTAAGAAACAGAAGTAATGGGAACCTGGTATTTCTTTTTTCATGTGTCTAATAGACATGAAGAAGTTCTTTGAAAAACATCTATGACCTTTGAAACATGTCTACTCTTCATGCTTTATGTTGACTATGGTTTCAATAATAATAAACATACACTATATTGCCAAAAGTATTGGGTCGCCCCCTTATAATGAACAGGTTTGACTACTTTAGTAATTTCTATTCAGTCAGTGTGGAAGAACTTGACTGGTCTGCATAAAACCAAGTCCTAATCCCAGTTTAACACCTCTGGTGTGACTGTAAATGCCGACCTTGAGCCAAAAACTCATCACCAAACACCAATGACTTGTACATACACTATACAGACAAAAGTATTAGGACACCCCCTTCTTTAGAACAGAAAAATGCACTTCCAAATCTGTGGCAACAACGATGGTGTGACGAGTAGGGCGGGGCCAAGAGCCGTGGGAACGGAGCGAGGCCTGCGGAGTTAATGATGATGAGCGACACCTGCACCACTCACCGGTCTCGAGTCCCCACGGAGGAGCTCCGGAAGGATAAAAGGAGGAGCGACGACAGTGCAAGGGGAGAGAGGACCAGGCCTGGACTTTAGTTTGTGTTTTGTGTGCGGCAGTCGCTCATCATCATTAACTCCACCGGCCTCGCTCCGTTCCCACGGCTCTCGGCCCCGCCCCACTCGTCACTGATGGGAACATAATTCATGTATTTAAAAATGTATTTCCATCTCTGTTGCAACAGTTTTGGAAGTGTCTAAAATGACTGTACCCATATGTACAAGTCATTGGTGAGTTTTTGGCTCAAGGTCTGCATTTACAGTCACACCAGAGGTGTTAAACTGGGATTAATGACTTGGTTTTATGCAGACCAGTCAAGTTCTTCCACACTGACTGAATCAATCATTTTCTTTTTGAATCTTGTCTTATACACAGAGACATTGTCATGTTAGAATAGAAAAGAGTCCTGTCCAAACTGTTGCTATAATATTAGAAGCACACAATTTCCTAGAATATCATTATATGCTTTAACATTAAGATTTGTACTCATAGAAATTACTAAAGTAGTCAAACCTGTTCATTAGAACACTCAAAAAATATAGCACTTTGGTTGAACATGATTTAATCGTGGACAGTGGTTCCACGTGATTACACCACATTCATCTTAACAACAATGGATGATGTTAAACCAGCTTGAAATATTTGTGTTCATTTAACATGAACAGATGACATTCACTAAACATGATTTAAATACTTATTTTTAACTTGAATTAATGGTTTTTATTGAACTTCAATTAATCATGCTATCTTAAATTTAACGTTAAGCCGATATGTTTACATCACTTCTAATGAATCCCATTTAGTCAAGTTACTATGTTATAAAATAATGAATATCACCCGTTTTTTCCCCATAATTCAATGACTACGGAGGCAGCAAATATGTAATAAATTATTTTTACTAGGGAACAGCTTAAGCACGTGTCACACTTTCAAAAACATTTCAAACACTTATATAACACATTAAGCCTGAATTTAACAATTTATATAAAACAAATGTGTACAGAAATGTTTTCCTTTACAATGCAAAATGAAACAAACAGGTTTACATTCCTACATGTACAACCCATTAATAAAAAAATAAAAAAAATAGCAAAGTGTGTTTGCTTATAATGCATTTCACAAAAAGAAAGTAACCTGCAATTCCAAAGAAAAAAAAAATATTATGTTTGGGTTATGTTTGTTCATCAGGCCTCCACTGAAGTGCAAAACTTTTATCAAACTGCCTGTGTCCATCAAGCTGTCTGTAAATGTATTCTAATTTCAAAATGTGCCTGGATAATTTTTGTAAAGGAAAAGCAAACACAATGTGTGCCATGTGGAACATCTCTGAAAACTATTTAAAATACATTGTCATTCAAACCTCTTTCCTTGAAGAACAGTCAGAAGCCATTAAAACCGTCATTGAAAAAAGTTTTTAAAAGGACAAGTTTGACAAAAAAAAAAAAAAAAAAAAAAAAAAAAAGTCACCATTAACTAACCCATGAGTCATTGAAACCCTTGATGGTTTTCCTTGACCTTCTTTGGGTGAGTTAAGGACAAATGTAATTTTTAAGGAAACTATTCCTCTTCACATATGCCTTGATGTACAAAAAAAATAAAAAAATAAAATCAATAAAGGCATTAAAAATGTGTGAACATGAACATGTTTTGACTATTTGACACAAAAAACAGTTTCAAGGTAAAGATCAGTCTGTTCATCAGTCCTTTAATGAGGTGTAAAAAGCTTGGTCTTGAGGGCTTGAACTTTGGTGGAGAGTTTGTGTCCATCAAGCTCCAGGAACACTTTTTGCAGGAGTTCAAAGGTGTATCGAAACTCCTTCGGATAACTAAGATTTAGGGCATAAATAAGCCAAACCAGCAATGCAACACCATTAGCTACATTACCAAGCCCTTCTAGTGCTGTAACTCCTTCAAGAACTACTCCAACATCCGCAGGTTCATCACCAACTTCACATCCTTCACATCTGATGACAAAAACGCCCATCACCATTTCTTTGAGTGCAGCTTCAGCGTTGGAAAAATCGACATCCTATAAACAGAAACAAAGTACATTAAAACTAATGTACTATAAAATGTATTGTTATACACAAAATATTGTCAGAATATTCAGGCAATAATACCATGTACTCCTTGATGAGATTGTCAGGATCCTCATTTAGGTAGACAAACAGGGCTTTGAGGACACTCCCTCTTAACATTAATGCAGGCACACTAGGGAAAATAAAGAAAATTAGCAACATGTACCAATCAACTAATACATTTTCAAGTCACACAAATCATAAGTGAGAAACAAATTATTAATTTATCTAGAAAAACAATTTTCGCAGTTATCATACCTGTGTAAGTGGCACAAGAAGTTTCCTTATCCTTTGTCCCTGAGCTCCACCTCTCTTGGCAAAGATCCTCAGAAGACTGGGAGTGTGTTCATCCAGCTTTGAGAAGAATTTTGAAATTAAGGCAACAGTTGTTACCCGTGCAAATTCAGCACAAACCTAAAACACAAAGAGAAAATACACCAATACTTTAATGTATGCCTAAAAAAAGCTAGCTAGCCTATGTGTTCTAACTTGCTTATATGGTGTAATTATTCTATTTGACTTATTGGCATTTTAATACATTTAATTTTATGTAAAATCCCACTTAAAGACATTAGGGTGAATTACCTCATTTTCTTGGAACAAAGCCGGCCATCTGCTCATAAAGTCAGCAATAAGTGGAGATTCTTTGACAACCTCTTGTCTTCTCAATGAAAATGAAAGGTCCATTAATCTTCTCACAGTTTGCTCCTTGTTCTTCTTCTTAACCTCAGAAAGAAGGGAGACTCTGATTTGCTCCATGCTGTCAGGAGTTTCACCAGGAAGAAATGAGGGACAAAAGTTAACTTCAGCCATTTTTTGGCATTCTTCACATTTTTGAGCAAGATGCTACTAGACCAATTGGATTTAATGAAAACTAAAAGTGCCCCCACCAGGCCCAGAGATTAGCTGAACAGATTCAAAACTGGTCAAATTCATGGTTTTCTCTATGGGAGTTGTAAAATGAGACCATTTAAAAAAAACAAAAAACAAAAAAAAACACGGTACTGTACTGGTTACAGTCAGTATTTCTATTAGTTTATACAACTTTAAAATGTGTGTGGTTCTGAAAGACACAAATAACAAATATGAATAACTGTAAAAATTATTAGCCATACATCCATACCATTGTAGCAACCAAAGGCGCAAATACCCATTATTGATATATTATTATTAACAATATTCAGTAACCAATAATAATTGTCATTAATGCTTTCAAAACGCACTGAACCATCAACCACACAACACAACATTGTTATAATATCTTTGATCGATGCCATGAAAATGAACAGAGTGCAAAGATAGATGATTAAACTAACAAACATGTGCAAACTTAGACACATACCTTTTCGTTTGATGTTTAATTCTGTTAATGGCGCGGTGATCTCTTTCAGGCATAAAATCGTGGATTCTGTCATAAATTCATCCGTATCAGTCGACATAATAAAACAGTTGGCAAAATTGTTTCTAATTAGACTGATGCAAATGGACGAAAAAGTTACCTGTTTGTTTGCCGTTTAATTCAGTTGATGGCGCGGTCATCTCGGTTTAAAATAGTGCAATCAGGCCATAAATACATAACGTTCAACCAATATAATAAAACTGTTGGCTAATATTTTTTTCTAATAACACTGATGCAAATGGATAGATGAGTTAAGTTAACAGTTACCTGTTCGTGTGCTGTTTAATACAGTTTATGGTAGGGATGGGCGGATCGATCCTAATGTATCGATACTTTCGATACTGATGTTGTATCGAAAGGATCGATCCTCACGTAAAAATATCGATTCTAAAGTGCATTTTTTTGTAACCACTAATTTTATTTATTAAGAAACTCGGTGCATAAAATAAGCTTCTAAATGGAAAAATAGACTATATTAGCGAACAATTGTGTTGGATAGAGCTATTTCTCCTGCTCATGGGAACACACGCAAATGCTGAAAGACAGAACCAATCAATCACAGACAGCGTTCGCTGCTGACGCATGGCTCAGTCACAGTGTTTGTTCAAATAGAGCTGTGTTTCCCAAAAGCATCTTGCCACATTATTACATTACATTACATATCAGTATTGCTATATATAAAATTAATTCTGAAAAATGCATCACGATTTCTACACAAATATGAAGCAGCAATAATAATCAGAAATGTTTCCTGAGCAGCAAATTATATTAGATTTATTTCTGAAGGATTATGTGACACTGAAGACTGGAATAATGATGCTGAAAATTCAGCTTTGATCACAGATGCACTTAAAATTATATTTAAAAAATAGGCCTACATTAAAATAGAAAATAAATTTCACAATATTGCTGTTTTTACTGTATTTTTGTTCAAATAAGTGCAGCCTTGGTGAGCATGAGACTTATTTAAAAAATATTACAAAATCTTACTAACCCCAAACTTTTGTGTACATGTAGCCTAATATTTATTTTAAATAGGCTAGTTTGTGTAAGTAAATTTAAACTGTTGTTAAAAGTTCAAATGTATTCTGTTATGTTCTGTAATTGCTATTAATAAATCTGTCAGAAAAAAAATACACTAAAGTTTCACCTTTAGGAGTACAGCATTCTGGCAGCCTTTTAAAAAAATGAACCATGGTTTTATTACAGTAACCACAGTTTACCACAGTATTTGTAGTAAAACTGTAACCACAAATTTACCATTATGGCGCTTATAATAATAATATATTTTAGTACTTATTGTATGTAACACCATGTTTATTTTTCATGAGGTACCCTCAAAGGTGCACCTTTGTAACTTATCTATACCCTTAAAGCATGCATACTTGTATGGTACTAATATGCTCCCTTTTAGGGTTATAGGTGCACCTTTGAGGTTACTGCCCCAGTAAAGGGCTAAAATACAATTTTAGTATTTAATTTCTGACAGTGTAAACAAAAAAAGGCCTGTGAAATGTTTAAAAAAAATATGGCTTTAAATATTAATTATAATTACTAATTATATTCTTATTAATTATATATTTAATAATTTAAAAGATCATTTTAGTTTACAAGTATCGGTATCGGTATCGACGATACTGGGCTTGAAAATATCGGTATCGGATCGAAAATAAAATAAGAGGTATCGCCCATCCCTAGTTTATGGCGCGGCCATCTCATTTAGGCTTACAATCGTGCATTCTGTCATAATAACACATTAGTATCAACCGACATCATAAAACAATTTGATAATATTGTTTCTAATAACAGTGATGAAAATGGATGAACAAGTACCTGTTTGTTTTAAGCTTAATGGCGTGGCGATCTATTTCAGACATGCGCAGCATTAACGCATTTTATGAATGTTGCCGCCAGGATATGCAAATTGCGTCACAACAAATGTCCGCTTCCTTTAGGTTGAGAATGTCGTTTGTTTTCAGGCTGTTTTGACATTCAGTCCGGCTGACTTTATAAAAACACACATTTTATATGTGCGATTGACTTTTACTAAACATTATTTGTATCAGTCTGATTTATTATCTACATTTCTTCTTCTTTTTCTTCTTCTATGGATTTACTGGCGGGTCGCATACCAACTTTTTCGGTGCATACCGCCACCTCCTGTGCTGAATGTGCTGAGTGTGAAGAGATAGGTGTATATTGTAATGTCAATATTCTATTTTTAAGTCCACTATTCTTAATGAATTGTATGTAATACAAATGTATAGTTATGTAATTCTCTTCTAGTTTCTTCTCTCAAAATAAAAGTTTTAAAATTAGTAAGTATGAATAATTGTATGTGCTTTATTTTTCAAAACTTAGAAAGTAGACATTAAACCAAATAAATATGAACAACAGTAAAGGCCTTATTTTTTTTTTAAATACATTTTTCATTTATGTTGCTTTGCACTAAATGTGCACAATAAATGTTGATTATTAAACTCCACATTAGCTTTATTTTGTCACTAGACATACTAATAGGCTAGTGTGTGCTTCATTCGACACAAACCAAATACCCTTTAAATGGATATAATGCATTGTCTTTCAGGTAACAGCAATTTAAGACAAATAACAAACCTAAAAACACCAATAACCATTTAATTGCACTTCTATAATTATAATCAAGCTATAAATTAATAAACAAAAATATTTAAAATAAAGAATAAATATTATGTAAGTTATTATATATATTTTTAATTCAGTCATAACAGTTTGACTGAGCTAAGTGATTGAAACATGTACTTTTAAAATGAAAACTTTATGTTAAACCAACGAGTGACAGTTTTAAGTCAGTTTAACATGACACAATCATGTTGAAATGAAAAATAGCCAAAATGGCATTAATTCAACATGAATTGTTCAGGTAAAGTGAACAAAACTGAAAAATCATTTTTTTGAGTGAAGGGGGCGACCCAATACTTTTGGCAATATAGTGTACATTTGCATAAAGCATTCATATTTGTCCATGCCCATGTTGATTAGAGTATTCAAAATTTGAAAAGTATTAATTTAAGGTACATTTAGAACAAATAAAAATGTGTGATTAATTGCGATTAATCACGAGTTAACTCATGACAATCATGCGATTAATCACGATTATTTTTTTAATCGATTGACAGCCCTAATCCTAATATAGGGTACATTTAGGATAATTTCAGATCATTGTCCTTTCATATTTTATAATACTTACATTTAGGATATCACAATATCGTTATATACTGTGTATCATGAATTCCTGTTGATTACCATAAATACATTATTGGTAGCTACTGTAAATGTGATAAGTTAGATCATTTAAGGAATGTTAATGTAAAGTTTCTTCATTTTGGACCAGGCAAGAGGAAATAGACTCTGCACCATCAGGAACATCTTGCGGTGTTAAGAGAGATGCAAGTGGCAGACATTCAGCAGCAGGAGCTGAACCATGCCCAGAAGTAACGTCACTTGCAGATGGCACTTGACGAGGCCAGACAAGCGAGGGAGCAGGAAGCGGCCTTGAGGGCAGAGGAAAACGCTCAAACAGCTGCTTTCAATCAAGAATTCCTCAACGTTATGGGGGATGATTTTCCAGGCAATGAGTGGCCAGTGGGAATAGAACTCTCTGCCCAGCTAAAAATATGCCATAGTCAGGTTTCATGTAAATAGTTTGTTTTTTGCACCATTTTTTGTACTTTGAAAACTTTTACACTACATGTCTGCACATTGTTTACAGTTTGTTCTGTTTACAGTAACACTTTACAATAAGGTTCATTAGTTAAACATTAGTTAATGTATTAACTAACATGAACTAACCATGAGCAATACATTTGTTACTGTATTTACTAATCTTCGCTAACGTTAGTTAATAAAAATACAGATGTTCATTGTTAGTTCACAGTGCATTAACTAATGTTAACAAGATTTGAATAATGTATTAGTAAATGTTGAAATTAAAATTAACAAAGATTAATAAACGCTATATATATATATGTCACGGTGCACACAGCAGGGAGGAACAAGGACACGCAGACGAGGACGTAAACTCAAATAATAGTCTTTAATGCAGACAAGGCAAGACAGGAAACACCGGGAGTAACGAGTAGACCAGACAAAATCAAAGTGAACATACAGGACTATAAATACACAGGTAAATCATAGATAACGAGACAAACACAGCTGGACACAAATTAACTAATAATCACATCTGACGAGGACAGGAAACAAACCAAATATGGACACAAGAGGCAGGAACACATGACACACACAACAGAACCCTGACAGTATAAGTGCAGTTCATTATTAGTTCATGTTAACTAATGCAGTTAACTAATGAACCTTATTGTAAAGTGTTACCCTGTTTACTTTTAAAGTTATTTTCGTTGTATTTATATGTATTTTGTATATATGTTTTGCTCTACATACAATTGCACATTAAAAGTTTGCTCTTTACATTTCCACTTTTTTTAAAATGTATTTCAGCCAATTGTTTATAGTTCTTGAACCAGGTTCATTGGCACATTGTTTAAAGTTAGGTCTTTTCATATTGTAATGTAAACTGTCTTTATTTATGCCTTATGTTTATATTTTTTACACTTTGTATATTTCAAGAGTAAGTTTTCAGTTTATATTTTTACCTTTGTAACATTTAATTTGTGTTGTTCTTCAATAAAAAGAAAATACTCTTATCAAATAAGTGTCCCTCCTTACTATATTCAAGACTTAATATTTTATGAGCAGGTAACGTACCACTTGATAAATACAAATGATGAATACCAATGATAAAAACTAGTATAAAAAAAATAAAAACAAGGGAGGCATTTTAAACTTTAAAAGATTGTACTAAAGTTTATTGATAATACACTTGACAGAACAGGCTACATGAATAGTTAACTATTCAAGTAACGCATCAGACCTGCATGAACATACCTGCCCTCCTCCTCTACATCCTGTGGCACTGCCACCACAGTCTCTTCTGCTGGAGGTAAATCCCAAGCATTCTCATAGGCCTCTCCATGACTCTCACAAAGGTTATGCAGAGCACATGTCAGCACCATGGATTTCACAAGGATGACAACTCAGTAATTTCTTTTCATAAGGTAATGCCATCTTCCTTTTAATCGACCAAAGGCATTTTCAACAACTACATGTGGTCTGCAAATTTTTATATTGTAGACCTGCTGTTCTGCTGTCAGGTGTCCAGTGTCAATGAATGGTTTTAAGAGACAGTTCTGCAAGGGATAGGCAGAGCCTCCTAGGATGTAGTAGCCAGCATTCACCCCACCAATGTTTCTGGTGTTAGCTGGTATGTGGTTTCCACGGCTTGCCAACTCCCACAGCGTGGACAGTCTCGAAACCCTGAGCATCATGCAGGCTAAACATTCCAGAAAAGTTCCTTTCCATCCACAACACCTTGAAGGATGATGGATTGCCAGCCATTAAGGTTGAAATAGTCACAATGATAGTCCTCTGGTACTATAATGGGGATGTGTGATCCATCAATAGCACCAATACAGTGTGGGAGCCCCCACCTGTTCTCAATGTAGGCAGCCATTTCTTTAAACTTATGCTGATCTGGGTAAAGAATTTGTTCAGGTACCAACAGGGTATCTGCTGCGACACAGAACTCCTGTACACACCGACACACAGTTGTTATGCTTACACCAAAAAGATGTCCAACACTTCTGTGCTCAGCGCCGGTTGCAAGCTTCCACAGTGCGATGGCTTCTCTTTTCTTTAGAGGTACACACATCTCTCCCATCTCTCCATCGCTGGATGCAGGTTGTTGCATGAGGAGATAAATGTTTCTTCGGACATTCTAAAGTTCTCCATAACGACATGTGAATAATCCTGCCCACTCTAAAGTGGTAGTGAACTGCAGTGGAAACGCAAACCGAGCTGAGCTTGAGCTGTGCCAAGCCATACCATGCCGAGTCGTACCATGCAGTGGAAAAGTGCCATTAGAGTGTTGACCTGCAGTACTCCTCCCAGTCCTTCTCACCACACTCTCACCAACCTCCAGCGAGTTAGAAGGCAATACAACTGGCTGCAAACCCACCTCAACCTCAGGATCCTCTGTTACCCTACATGTTTTCACAGATAGCAGGTCACCAGATGTCTGAGGAACAGAAGGAAAAATATCATGTGGCCTCGACCTACCTCTAACTTGTGGTGTCTCTGGCACCAAGACAAACAAATCCTCCTCATCATGCTCCTCTTCCAAAGGCTGCACAGATTCAACTACCGGACTGTCAGACAACCCAGGAGGCAGATCCTGGCAGATCTGGGCCTTCAGCAGAGATCGGTGCACATGCTTTATTTTACCTAAATCTGTGATGGGAGCAATGGTATATACTGCCCCACCCTCCTTAGGCACCCTCATGACCTGGTACACCACTGAGCTCCATAGGTCCTGGATTTTACATCTACCCCTCACGCTATAATCGCAGAGGTATACCAGCTAGGGTTGGGTACTGTTCACATTGTTTTCTGTACCGGTACGATATCTTTTTTTGGTACTTTACACTAGAGGACTGCAGGTCCACGGGACCCGACCAGATTTCTTGCGACGCAGGATTAAATTTCAGAATAAAACAAGGTAGCGGTCAGTAACTCTGGTGTAAAATGAACGGGAGGAGGCGTTCTAACAATGTCAGGCTCCTGACGTCCTTTCAGAACAGCATATCTGCGCTTTACTTATTCTTACTTTACTTATTCTACCTTTCATGTTCACGTTTTACATTATAGTACATAGATTGATTTTAATTGCACACGTCATTACTTCCCCATGCGATGCCATCTGACGTCCCCTCCAGAATTTCACGTATAAACATATAGGCTGTCTTCGTTATGATGCCATATACAGTTTTGGGTGTTTCATTTTTAATTTTACGAAAACTTCAAGTGCAGTTAATTATTTGTCATGCTATATGTGCAAACAGACGACAGCATTGTTGAAGCCATGCTATTCTTTTTTTTTGCCGTCAAACTGTTGACCACTGCCATGTATGTATCCTGTTGAAAAATGTGGCAAAAAGTCCTACACAAGGGTAATAGTGTGATTAAGGTGTGTACATGTCTATACTGCACTTAAATAATGTGACCAAAAAAATAGGAATACTGCACGTCTTAATTCGATTTGTGTTTACTTTGAGTATAACTTTAGTCAGATTAAGGTAATCAAAAATCTCTGTTTACATGGTAGATTCTTAATCAGAGTATTGTCTTAATCGTGTTAAAATCGGAATATTGTTGTCCATGTATATGTGGTCAGTGAAAAAAATGAATAATCCAAACCTGTCAACATTGTTATTTAGAAATTTTAAACACTAGAAAAAAACATAGTAAACTAGTAAACATCCTCTCTCTACCTCCTACAATAATCCCTACAACTACAACATCCAGGGCATAGTGTGAGCACACTGTTATGTGTGTCTATCTAAGAGATAAATAAAATAAAAAAGTAAAACAAATGACCAATGGGCATTAAGGGCATTAAACAATTTTAATGAAATCAAAACTAACTAATCTAGCAGTTCTTTTTGAGAAAAATCAGCATTTCAACTCTCTCAGGTAAGAGCTGTGGCTGCTCCTCACTAACTGTGTCCCCCGCTGTTGAGAACACCTGCTCTGAGGGCGTAGAAGAGGCCTGGACACAGAGATACATTTTTGTCAAGCTGACCAGCATTGGTATTTGGTCCCTCTTCTGCCACCACCACAGGATAGGATCCACTGAGCTTAGGATTGCTGGGAAGGTCCGGTACACCTGTACCTTTTTCTTGGCATTATCAGTGAATGAGGTGCCACTGACGTCTATCTTCACTGTTTCAAGCAGGGCCTGTTCTTCGTATTTGAAGAGCTGCCCAAGAGCTGTTTTCAAATAGTTCATGCATTCATGACCTCTAGACTGGACTATTGTAATGCACTGCTAGGTGGTTGTCCTGCATCTTCAATAAACAAGCTACAGGTAGTCCAAAATGCAGCGGCTAGAGTCCTTACCAGGTCAAGAAAATATGATCATATTACCCCAATTTTACATTCTCTGCACTGGCTACCTATTAAGTTCCGTATCAGTTACAAAATATTATTACTTGCCTATAAGGCCCTAAATGGTTTAGCTCCTGCGTACCTAACTAGTCTTCTATCTCGCTACAATCCATCACGCTCACTAAGGTCGCAAAACTCTGGACTCTAGAATAGCAAAGTCCACTAAAGGAGGTAGAGCTTTTTCATATTTGGCTCCCAAACTCTGGAATAGCTTTCCTGATAACGTTCGGGGTTCAGACACACTCTCTCTGTTTAAATCTAGATTAAAGACACATCTCTTTAGCCAAGCATTCACATAATGCATTCATATAATGCATCTCATAATCTTGTACTGCAGTTATATCTGATCAGACGCACATTATTATTCTTTAGCTTGGGTTGAACAAATAATTTTTGCTTGGATGGAAGAACAGCTACGCTAATTATGTCTCTTTGTTTCTCTGTTTCTGGTAACTAGGAATTACACAAGCTTCAGTCTGGATCCAGCCCTTAAATTATCAGAGATGACTAAACACCTGAGAAGAGATGATGCCAACCCCTCAGAGGACCTCAGAGGATGCCAACCTCTGATTCCCCAACAACATACAGAATTAACAAATTTTGCCATAAGTTAATATATTAAGTTTCTACAATGTATAAATAGATTGTAGAAACTTAATTTCCTGTAAAGCGCTTTGCAACGATTGCATCGTAAAAAGCGCTATACAAATAAACTTGAATTGAAATGAATATCTTACATGTGCTGTCTTTAGTGAACTGATCCTCCTCCTCCAGGTCTTCTCCTTTTTCCTCCTGTGTCACATCTCCACCCTTTAAATTAGCATACACAATAGTACATTAAAACAATATGTATAGAGCAGAACACATAACTCTTCATGATCATGAACAAACCTGGTTGCTGCTTGCAAATGTGACAGCCTCTTCCTCTAAGCGGGTCCAAACAGCCTCATCCTGAACCTTGTTTTTGAAACAAACATCCAGGGCTGTAGCCTCATCAAGAAACCGTTGAAGATAATATTATTATTTTTTTTCATCCTAACAAGATTAATCCTTTTAAAAATGTTCAAAATGAATTTAAATTTTGAGTAGTTAGAAGCACAAACACAAGTGAATTAATAAGTTATTGATTAAAAATGAGATTCATACTGTGAAGGGTGGTGAGATATCTCTCCAGACCTTCTCCTTGATAGCTCTTTTGAAAGCAGAATAATTTTCCTCCACCTTAAACTTTTTCTTAAGTTTGTCCAAGATGGGGAGGATCTGCCCTGCAGTGGCACTCTTGTCAGATGACACACATATAGAGCATAGAGTTGTAAAGGACCATCATGGTGTCAATGAAGTCCTTACACTTCCTCATGTCATCATCTGACACTCTCTCCAGTCTAGTGGAGAAGAAAACCAATAGTACAACATGCATGCATGACTGTGCTTTAGAATAATTCTAATTCAACTTTCATGACTGTTATTATGACTTATTTTTAAATCATTAATCTATACCAGTCTCTGTCCATCGCCCTCTTTAGCCGTGGGTCCATTGAAGCTGCCTGTATGGCAGGGTATTGTTCAAAGAAGCACTCTACCATTAGGAAGAGTCTGTTCCATCTTGTTCGGACATCCAAGATGACGGCATGTTCAGGAAGGCCTTTTAGAACACAAACAAAAACGTACATAGCAAAAATATTTTTTGGTTTGATTATTCTGTTTTTTTTGTTTGTTTGTTTGTTTTTGTTTTTTTATTGACCTTACCAAGTTTACAACTTACCAAGGAGTCTCTGCTTTTCTTTGAGGGCAGGCTTGGCGAGGCTAGCTTTCCTAAACCACTTTTTGTCATCTCCCTCTCATAAATAGACAATACAAATTACTACACTGTAATACTTTTCACCATCATCTTCATTAGAAGTAGTGAGACAAACCTATCTTTCCAGTGCTGATGCCACTCTCTCTCCTGTTGTGGTCTTTGATCTTGAAATTAGCTGACAATTAATAAAATGCAGCGCTTATCTGTTGCTTTCATTGATGTGAACTCTGTTAAATTTGCATATAGCGGGGAATTGAAGACCGGATTTCTATCCATTGTGTGAAGACACATTTATGTGGCCAAGTGTAAATGGAAAAGTTTTAGCAAATCAGATAGACATCCAATTAGAGATAACGCATGAAGTGACCAAGTGCAAATAGGCACTAATTGAAGGACAATGAAATGAGGTAACCTGATTGACCAGGGTCACCAGTCCACCTTGGGCAGCTTGCTGCAAACACCTGGACACAACTCGTGCATTTATCCCGCACCTGAAAAGTTTTGTCGCAACAAGGCATCAGCATTGCAATTGCTTCTCCCTGATCTCAAAATCAAATGCTGCCAATTGGGCAGCCCAATGCTGCTCCATGGCACCTAACTTTGTAGAAGTCAGGTAGCTAAGGGGGTTGTTATCATTAAAATGGAATCCAGAAAATAATGGAAGACAGAATTTGGTAAAGATAAAACTGTAAAACTCAATTAATTAGATTTAATTAATCAGGCTTTTTGATTAATACAATTTAATTTAACCATTACAACAGACTATAGAAAAAATGAAAATGGAAAAAAAACGGATTTCATAGGGCCCTATAATTATAATTATTTTTTTGTGGTAATAAAAATAGATGTAAGTGAAAAATAGCCTTCAAAATTACTTAAAATACATATATAATTGCAATGATGCAATGATAATTAGTTCAAATAAAGTATCAAAAGCAAGAAATCATATGGTTTTATTGAACAAAACTCTTAAAATACATAATGTAGGTTCAATCATAAATTCTAGGTTCAAGATGGCGCCGCGTATGGCTGCTGTGGTGTGGAACACTCCCATTCTTTTAATGTTTTTGTTTGTTTGTTCTGTGTTTAGTCAATCTATTTCTATTAGTTTTACCAGAGACGAACTACTGGACATAAGGCAACACACACCGGACAATTTTTTTCCGGTTTTTGAGTATTCAGATGCTTTGTTGGATGTTTTGGTTGGAGGGGCAGCGGTCCTAGTCAAACGCGCGCTCAGACGGAAAAGAGGGAAGCGCGCCGGCTCGCTGGTTAAGCTCCGCGAACGCGGCTTCCGAACTGCGCTCCCAAGCATTCATCTCGCGAATCTCCGATACCTTCCTAACAAAACGGATGAACTACTACTCCTCACCCGCACAAACAAGGACTTTTCAAACTCTGCTGCATTGTGCTTCACTGAAACCTGGCTGAGTAAAACCATCCCGGATAAAGCGCTTTATTTGCCGGGCTATCAGCTGTTCAGATCAGATCGCATCACGGAGCTAATGGGGAAAACGAGAGGTGGTGGACTATGTTTCTACATAAATGAAGTTTGGTGTTCAGATGTAACAACTCTGAAGAAGATGTGTTTCTCCTAATTTGGAGGCCCTCTTCATAAACTGTAAACCGTTCTATTCGCCCCGAGAGTTTTGCTCTTTCATTCTCGTGAATGTGTACGTGCCTCCAGACGTGTGCGTGAGCGCCGCGATGCAACAGCTGGCCGAACAAATATCTGAAACGGAGCAAAGGTACCCGGACTCTCTTTTAATCATTCTTGGAGATTTTAATAAGGCAAATCTCTCCCGCGAACTGCCAAAATACAGACAGCACGTTACATGTCCCACCAGAGACAGTAATATATTGGATCACTGTTACACAATAATTAAAGATGCATATCACTCTGTCCCACGGGCAGCTCTGGGGCTCTCCGATCACTGTTTGGTTCATCTCATACCAACCTACAGGCAAAAATTTAAATCTTCTAAGCCTGTATTAAGAACTGTTAAAAGATGGACTAATGAAGCAGAGCAAGATTTAAAAGCTTGTTTTGACCTCACTGATTGGAGTGTTTTTGAAGCTACTGCCACCGATCTGGACGAGCTCACAGAGACTGTAACTTCATATATCAGTTTCTGTGAGGATATATGCATCCCCACCAGGACATTCTTATCATTCAATAATGATAAACCGTGGTTTACTGGGAAACTCAAACAGCTTCGTCAGGCCAAAGAGGACGCTTACAGAAGTGGGGATAAAATATTGTATAACCAGGCGAGGAACAGACTAACAAAGGACATCAGAGTGGCTAAATAGAACTACTCTGAGAAGTTGAAGAAAGAACTTTCAGCAAATGATCCGGCGTCAATATGGACTGGTCTGAGGAACATTACCATGTACAAGACACCACCCCCACAGTCTGTGGAGAATCAACAACTGGCTGACGATCTCAATTTGTTTTACTGTCGATTTGAAAAGGCCAGATTGACACCTAGCACCCGCTCTGATCTGCACTTCACACATTCACCTACCCCCCCTGCAACCCCACTTCCTCCCTCCCCCACCACTCTACCTGCATTTAAAGTCTGTGTAGAGGATGTGAACCGGGTCTTCAGAAAACAGAAATCTAGGAAAGCTTCAGGACCAGACGGTATTTCACCTGCCTGTCTAAAAGTCTGTGCTGACCAACTGGCCCCCATCTTTACACAGATCTTCAACAGATCTCTGGAGCTGTGTGAAGTTCCCTGCTGCTTCAAACGCTCCACCATCATTCCCGTCCCCAAAAAGCCCAAAATCACTGGACTTAATGACTACAGACCTGTCGCACTCACGTCTGTGGTCATGAAGTCACTTGAGAGACTGGTCCTGGCCTACCTGAAGGACATCACTAGACCCTTGCTGGATCCTCTTCAGTTTGCCTACAGAGCAAACAGGTCTGTGGATGACGCTGTCAATATGGGACTGCATTACATCCTGAACACCTCGACAAACCTGTGAATTACGCAAGGATCTTATTTGTGGACTTCAGCTCGGCCTTCAATACCATCATGCCTGACCTTCTCTCAGACAAACTGACACAGCTCTCTGTGCCCACCTCCATCTGTCAGTGGAT
The DNA here is from genome assembly GCA_027422415.1 of Schizothorax lantsangensis. Taxonomy (NCBI): domain Eukaryota; kingdom Metazoa; phylum Chordata; class Actinopteri; order Cypriniformes; family Cyprinidae; genus Schizothorax; species Schizothorax lantsangensis. The sequence continues at coordinate 17,552,762 of CM049846.1, read as the reverse complement.
CACCAGCTTCCTGACAGACAGGCAGCAGCTAGTGAGGCTGGGCAAACTCACATCCAGGACTCTCACCATCAGCACTGGCGCCCCTCAGGGTTGCGTTCTCTCCCCACTGCTCTTCTCCCTCTACACGAATGACTGCACTTCAAAGGACCCCTCTGTCAAGCTCCTGAAGTTTGCAGATGACACTACAGTCATCGGCCTCATCAAGGACGGTGACGAGTCTGCTTACAGACAGGAGGTTGAGCAGCTGGCTGTCTAGTGCAGTCTTAACAACCTGGAGCTAAACACTCTCAAAACTGTGGAGATGATAGTGGACTTCAGAAGGAACCCCCCTGCTCTCCCCCCACTCACCATCATGAACAGCACTGTGACTGCAGTGGAGTCATTCAGGTTCATGGGAACCACCATCTCTCAGGACCTGAAGTGGGACAATCACATTGACTCTATTGCGAAAAAGGCCCAGCAGAGGCTGTATTTCCTCCGCCAGCTAAGGAAGTTCTACCTGCCTCAGGAGCTGCTGATACAGTTCTACTCTGCCATCATCGAGTCTGTCCTGTTCTTCTATAACTGTTTGGTTTGGTTCAGCTACCAAAACAGACATCAGAAGACTACAACGGACAGTCAGGACTGCTGAGAGGATTATCGGTGCCCCTCTGCACAGCCTCCAAGAACTTTACACCTCCAGAGTGAGGAAAAGCGCTAAGAAAGTCACTCTGGACCCCTCACACCCAGCTCACTCTCTCTTTGTACTGTTGCCCTCTGGCCAGGCGCTACAGATCACTGAGCACAAAAACAGCCAGACACAAGAATATTTTTTTCCCCCAGGCTCTATACCACCTGAACAACACATAACACACCCCGGTACTATACATATGTAAATAACTCATCAAACCTTCATCTGTACATAGGACACATGCACATTCACAGTTCTGTCTATGGACATTTTTCTTTCTGTATATTTTTATTTTTTATTACTATTGTTATTCTTAATTATTGCCTATTCTCTTCATTATTAGTGTTCTTTATTACCTTAATTATATGTTGTCTCTGTTTGTACTGTATTGTTTCTGTACTGGAAGCTCCTAACACCAAGACAAATTCCTTGTGTGTGCAAACACACTTGGCAATAAAGCTCTTTCTGATTCTGATTCTGATTCTGATGATAAACAATAGAGCTAATGTAGATTAAGCATTACAACAAAGGCCTGCAGGGGGCGCCAACGGCCTGACGATTGTTTTTAGTCTGATTACTTAGTAATGATATGTTAAAGCGCCATCTAGGGGACTTGGCTTTAACATCGGAAAGAGAAATATTGCATAACACAGCAGAATGATATTAACATATTTTAATAAAAGTATATTTATTGAACAAATAATAATTATTTTATTTTTCAAAATAAGCAGAAAATAGTACAAACTTTGCTAAAGTGATTGTTTTGAACAAGTATTAACTTCAATATATTACAATTAAATCCTAGTCTAATCATGACAAACTGTATATTGTTGGAAAGGTCCAAGACTCCTAAATAGATATTTTACCACTGTTTGTTGTTAAAAATGATGTAGGAGCAGTAATAGATTAATTTATGACAAGAGTGCAACTCAAAACATATACACCATAACAGGAGGGCTGACCATTGAAACAAAAATTCTATTAGTTTCCTTTTTTTCCTATCACATGTTTTAGTAATCATCATATATTATATATCATTTGAAAGCATAAAACCTCAAAATTCATCCTGTGAAAACCATTTTGAAATCGGACATTGCATTTCCATAGAAATGGTACTTTAAGAACAGCCGGGAGCGAATATGAAATGAATATGAAATGAACAGAGTTCACTGCGCACTTTAATTCAAAAGACATAGACCTGTTCAGCAAAACTTAATAGATTAAACATAACAGATCCCTATAATGCCCCCGGGGTGCTTTTAACGTGTATCAATAAAGGAATGGAAAGGTTTCCTGACCTGCAGTATCCTGATATCTACAACCACCTCATCAACTTTCCCTCCTAACATTACTCCAGAGACTCTTTAAAAGCCTACAAAAGCCAGGAGGGGTACAAATGGACACAATCTAATTTTTTGATGAATATTCAGGAGTCTGCCGGCTAAAACCATAGACTGTAAAAATGTTGTCACTGGAAGGGTAAGTCAACTATGTTGTTAGTAATCGTAATCGACCCTAGCTGTCCTTGTAGGTAGCCAGCATCATATCACCAGTGTGAGTCCATCATAAATGTCATGAAATCTTACCCGTTACATTTTTATAGTTGAACATTATGTTTCTATCTATCTTCCAAATGTTGTGTTTGTTAGCACGTTTTATTGCAGTGAACCATTTTAGTCGTCTATCGGGATCCTTAGGAATATGATAAAATAATTTCCCCTTTGCTTTATGGGAAAATAGCGTGTGTGTATATAAGAAAATGCATATTTTCATTTAAAGATAACTTATATATTTAATATGGGCTGGGGATCAAGTGACCCTTCGACAGCGATGCACGCGTAGTCTTTCACTCTGCTCGCTTTGTCAAATATTGTATTATCCTGTCAGTAAATTTCGAACCACTCTGCATTGGACCCATCATGAGTATTTCAGCAGTCAAGGGCGATCGGAAAGGAGAGATTGAGCAATCGCCAAAGAAGAAAAAATTCAAAGATTCCACCATCTCCAGAGAGGATCTCGACGATGCTATCGCTAATGGCATCAAGCTAGCACTTAAAGAGCAGCAAAGCACTTTGGATTCGGTTGTGGCTTCGGCAGTAAGAGATGTGGTGGACTCTGTGCCGACTCCAGCATTGCGTGAACTGCGTGCGGACATGCAAGCGACTAACAATTCTGTTAAAGAGCTGAGAGCAGAGCTTGAGGTGCTAGCTAGCGCGGTGAAGCAGACACGTGACCGGGTTGATTCCGTTCAAGCAGCTGCACGTGAGGATAGGAGGACAGTCACGGACTTAAGAAATCAGCTGGAGCGACTCACCGAGAAGATGACGGATATGGAGGATAGGAGCAGGAGAAACAACGTGTGGCTGGTGGGGTTGCCAGAGGGGGCGGAGGGCTCCAACGCGGCTGGTTTCCTCAGAGTCAATCTTTCCAAGTGGATCCCTTCCTTGAAAGACCGTGACATCGAGATTGACCAGGCACATCGCATATATGATGGAAGGAAAATCTCCGATCGGCCGCGTACTCTCATCTTCCGTGTACTAAGATGGCATGACAGATCGGAGATCCTGAAAGGTGCTCGGCAGGCTTATCCGGTGAAATGCACGCAGGACAATGTCACACTACTATTTTTTCCCGACTTTAGTCCAGCCACAACCATCAGGAGAAAGACCTTTAATCCGGTTTTGAAGAAGATGACAGCGCTTGGTCTCCAGCCCTTCATCACCTATCCGGCGGCAATTAAACTACGGCACAAGGGTGAGCAGAGAAGTTTCGACTCTCCTCAGAAAGCAGAGGATTTTATCAGCTCCCTGTCACAGAGGATGACATATGTTGAGGTCATACAAGGCAACGGGAAAACGGCCATCATCTCTTCGACCCGGCGGGAGGGGCTTGAAGGCCGGGATGGAGGCGATCCCAACTGCCCGGGAGAAGATGGTGGCAGGGTGGAGATGGATACTTGCTAAATCTCTTTTTATTTTATTTTTTTTCTTTCCTCTCTCCTCCTGGTATATTGTTCCTATATATCCGACACAACTGTCTCTTTGCTGGTAAGACTAACACCCTTTTTTCTTTTTTGGAGGGGACTAATGGAGAGTAGGTTTAATTACAATAATGTTTTGGCTGGGTGAGCCTTTCAGGGGAAATGTCTTGCGTTGAAATGGACCGGTCACGTATCATCATAATTTGGGCCTACGTTCTCGGTAATGTGCGGTCTGAGTTGTTTCCTGTTTATAGTTGTTCCTTGTTCCTGTTTATATGTGGCTTTTATTTTTTTACAACAGACATTCATATTTTTATTTACTTTACCTTATTTCTAAAAGGATTTTTCATCTAGGTGGTTTGGTATCTAGAATGTGCAACAGCGTTCACAGGTTAATTACAGAATGGGAGTGCTTTTGCTTTTGCTTTTCTTTATTTACTGAATACAATTTTGGGATTATGAATATTCAATGCATACTCAAAATATTTTATCACTGAATGTAAATGGTGTTAGAATATTTACACCGTAAATCTATTTCCTGTGCCCTAATACAAGAGACACATCTAAAACAATCTGACATGGCACGTTTCCAGAATAAGTATTATAAATTAGCAGCCTTCTCCTGCGCTCTTAATAAAACTAAGGGGGTGCTTATCCTTGTTAACAGGAAATTACATTTAAAGATTGAACACCTCAGAAATGATGAGGAGGGTAGATTTGTTTTTATCCGTTGCAAAATACATAATACTAGGTTAGCATTGGTCTCTATCTATGGTCCGAATGAGACAGACAGTGCATTCTTCACAAATGTTTCCAAAACTCTACTTGAGCAGATTGATTGCCCTCTAGCGGTGGGTGGTGATTTTAATGCTGTCGTAAATCCTGCTTTAGATAAGTCTCAATCTGATACAACAGCCAATACATCCTCTAAATTACTGAATAAATTTATCACTGAGCTCAACATAATCGATATTTGGAGAATTCAGAATACTAAATCTAAGGACTTCACTTTTTTTCTAATAGACATAAGACTTTCTCTAGGATAGACTACATATTTCTCAGCCCATCTTTAATTTCGGCTAATTCCTCCATCTCTATATTACCAATTTTACTATCTGATCATTCTGCTGTGTTATGCAATATTTCTCTTTCCGATATTAAAGCCAAGTCCCCTAGATGGCGCTTTAACACATTATTACTAAGTAATCAGACTTTCATTACTTCTCTAAAATAATATATAAAGGAATTTCTTGAAATTAATATGCCCTCTGATGTGGATCCTCAAATACTGTGGGAAACGACTAAGTGTGTTATACAAGGTTTCTGTATATCTTTCTCTTCTACTCTTGCCAAGCGAAAATTCACCAGTTTACACAATTAGAAAATAAAGTCCAATCATTACAAATCCTACAAAAACAACATTTTACTGAGCAACAGGCTACCCAGCTGTCCTCTTTAAAAGAAGAATATGATTTACTTTCACACTCAAAGGCGGAATTTATCTTACATAGGACTAGGCAAAAATATTATTTCGAATCAGAGAGACCTAGTCACCTATTGGCCCTTAGGCTGAAAGACTGCGAGTCTAAGGCATATATTAGCGCAATAAAGTCATCGGATGATCAGGTCACCACGAACCCTGTGGCAATTAATTACATATTTAAAGGTTTTTACACAAATCTGTATAATGCTGAAACAGATTTTGATGAACCAATTTGTAAGCAGTATTTAGATAAATTGGAACTGCCTCGGATCTCACAGGTGGATAAAGAATCTTTGGAGGCCCCATTAAGTTTGGAGGAGCTCCACGTCTCTCTAAAAAGTTTTCAAAATGGAAAATTGCCAGGTCTAGATGGTCTCCCCCTGAATTATATTTAGAAATTTGTGATTTGGTAGGGACACTTATGCTTAATTCATTTAATTTTGCAATTGAACATGGGGTATTTCATAGAGATCAAAAAACATCATTGATATCATTACTTCTTAAAAAAGGGAAAGATCCATTAGATTGTTCCAGGTACAGACCAATTTTGCTTATCCCATGTGATCTAAAAATATATGCTAAAGTTTTTGCTTCTCGTATGAAAAAAGGTAATTCATAGCTTGATCAAGGAGGACCAAACCGGTTTCATCAAGGGGCGCAATGCATCTGACAATATGCGTCGACTCTTTCATATTCTTGCCTTTGCAGATTCGCATCAGAGCCCTTGTGCGGTTTTTTCACTTGATGCAGAAAAAGCCTTTGACAGGCTAGAGTGGAATTATATGTGGGCAGTTCTGCAATGTTTCGGCTTCGGTGAACACTTCATTTCTATGATTAAGACATTATACCACTCACCTGCAGCATCAGTCATAACTGGTAATATTATTCCCCCCCCCCCCCCCCCCCCGTTCCCTTTACAGCGGGGAACGAGGCAGGGATGTCCGCTTTCCCGCCTTATTGTTTTGTCTATCTCTTGAACCCTTAGCACAAGCCATCAGGAAATCTGAAGTTTTGATTAAGATTCATGATCATAATCATAGTATTTCATTATACGCTGATTATATTATTCTATATTTAGACCACTTTGATTTGTTTCAGTCTCTATGTCACAAATCCTGACCATGGACTTCTGTTTGTTCACCACTAGAGGTCACTCACCCATCACATGGACTTTCACACCACACAGTTACAGATCACTCATAGACTGCATTTCCCATCATCCACTGCACCAACACAGCTGTTCACACTGATCACGCTTGCACCTGTTTACCATCTCACAATCACCATCACCCAATCACACACACACACACACTACATAAGCTCTGGACTTTCTCCTACTCTTTGCGAAGTCTTGTTCTTGCCCCGGCTGACATTTCTGAGCGTTTCCCCATTCTTCTGATTCTGATTTCTGTGTTTGACCCCGGACTGCCCTGATACTCTGAACCTGTGCTTGTGACCCCGACTCCTGCCTGGAACTGTTTACGTCTCTGCCCTGCCTCTGATATCCCTGTTTTTGCCTGCTGACCTTTGCCTGTTATTCTGCCTCTGTCTAATAAATATATGCTGCACTTGGATCCACACGCCTCAGACCAGTCATTACACTCTAGTATAATTAAGGAATTTGATAATTTTAGTAGCTTATCAGGATATCAAATAAATTGGAGCAAATCTGTTTAATGCCAATTAACAATGTTAAAGTTAATTCTTCTATTCCCTCATTTATCCCTACTAAGGAATCTTTCACCTATTTGGGCATTACCATATATAAAAACATTTTTACAGAGACAATTTTAATAATATTTTAGTTAAGGTCAAAAATGACATTCAAAGATGGAAGAATCTTAAAGTCTCTCTCCAAGGAAGAATCTCAACTGTTAAGATGAATTTGTTACCTCGATTTAATTTTTTTTCTCTATGCTACCACTTTCTCCCCCTCCAGGTTACTTTAAGGAGATCAACTCCATAATTTCTAAATTTATCTGGAATGATAAATGCCCCAGAATTAAACTTACCATATTACAACATCCTAATAACGCAGGAGGACTGGCTGTACCAAATTTTTAATTGTATTATTGGTCGTTCCAGCTTAAGGCTCTTCATAATTGGGTTGATCCTCAATCTACAGTTTCATGGAGAGTGATTGAAGCTGACAAGGTTAAACCAAATAGACTTCAAGATATTTTATTTACTGGCACAGGAAAAAAAAAAGTGTGAATTGTAAATGTGGTCCGGTTGTGGCTAATTCCATTAAAATCTGGAAAACGATTGAACGTCAGTTAGGAGGACCCTTCAAATTTTGTAACAGTACACATTTGTGGCACAATCTTAATTTTGTATGCGGAAATCGTCCATTTGTCCAACCCTCTTGGTCTTCTTTAGGGTTAAACACGTGCAGTGATATATATGATAACCAGGGCCTCTGTTCATTTCAGACATTAAGAACCAAATTTTGTTTACCAGCATCCGCATATTTTGTCTTTCTTCAATTACGTTCTGCTCTCTAAGTGTATGGAGTTCCGTGGACTTTTCCCATTTCCTCTCATCCTATGCAGGATTGGATTGCACCATCTGCTGGTCGGCCATCTGTTTCTTTGATATATAATAAGATTATTGATTGCATTACAAAACCTTTTTCTATTAAAACTATTTGGAATAGGGAATTATCTGACATTAATTTATCTGTCGACTGGGAGAGGGTGTGGTCTAACCTCAGCTTAACATCCAAAAACTTGGCTCATCGTCTTATTCACTTCAAAGTCATTCATAGAGCATACATAACTCCTTAGAAAAGATTCAAAATGAAACTACAACCAAATTTTAACTGCCATATATGTAACATGGCATCATCAGGTACTTTTCTTCATATGTTTTGGGAGTGGCCCATCGTTATTAATCTATGGACACATGTAAACCTGGTTTTATCCTCCTTACTACAAATTGATTGGTTTGCTAACCCAAGTTTGTGTCTTCTTAATGATGATTCTGGTCTCTGTATAAGCTTAATACAAAAGAGAATGTAGTTTGCTGGTTTTACAGCAGCGAAGAAGACAATAATACAGAACTCGTTTATGCCACACGTGTGGAAAAACATATTGGATGCATAGCCTCCTGCAAATAGTGACTTGTGAATGTACAACAGCACAAATTAATGGGGTCAAGCCTTCTACTATTGATGCTTGGCAGTGTTTTTTCTCTAATATACGTGATTATATAAAGGAATGACTTGTTTATTTTTTTGTTTCTTTATCTCCCTCTCTCTCTCCCTTTTGATTGGACCTTTGGAATAGGGAGTATACGTCTGTTGTTTTGTTGTATTTTGTTTGTTTTGAATGGATATTGTGTTGTGATGTGTTTGAAAAAAAAAAAATGTTGATAACAAAAAAAAGATTTAATATGAGTTGCTTTTTGGTGCTCGACACTTTTTTATTAGTCATTCTGTGTGTTTTACGAATAAGATAGGCTACAAGGTTAAGAAGCTTACTTAAATGTAAAAAGTTTTTTCTCTATTTTGCAATAGTGAAAGACGGCTTCTGTTATTGATCGCGTCTCATGTAGATTGCATGTTTTCTTGCGTGGCTGAATGTTGGACTCATGAAAAATAATCACGTTTTTTGTATTTGCCAAAACTGATTTACTTAAGTCAAAACACGGACGGAATTGGCATCAGCACTATACTAGAAAGTGGGCCAATTTAGTCCCAAGGAGTATTGAAATAGTACACTTACAAGTATACTACTAGTACACTGATATTTGTAACTTTACTACATAAAGTATACTTAAAAATATACTTGAACTTTACTTAAGTATACTTAACCAAATAAACTTGAAGTATACTACTTTTTGGTGAGGTAGTCCTGTAATATAGGGCAAAGGTGCTTTTAAAATATATATTTTTTCTGCTTTGCTTGGACCTGATTGTATTGCTACTTTCAGTGACTATTTATTTACATCTTAACCTTTCTAACTTGGCTTATACCTGTATAAACAAAATATCTGTGAAAGACTCACTATTGATGGCCAGTAAAAAGAGTTTTTGGCTTTACCAGCAGGACTGCGGTTAAAAGAGAGATTCATTTACATGAAACGCTTTACTTTGCATTTCTTGTAATGTCAGTGAGGTTTCTCAACACTACAGGACCTCCTATGAATTTGGATTAATGTTAATCACACCCAACTTCACACACAACTGTACAGCCCACTGTATGATTGACAGTTTTAAAACCCTTTGTTTATTTATTTAATCTTTATTTTATTTATTTTATCCTATTATTATTATTTATTTATTTTTATAAAGCAATCATGGTGTAGACTGGTTGTCACACAGGCAAGTTGCTATATCTTCACAAATGTTTTGTTTTTGGCAGCTGATGCAATGTCTTCATTTACTTTACCAGACTTACTTGCTGATGCTTCCAGCCAGTCTGTCTGCTTCTAGTCTTTTATAACCACACATTTAGACTGACACCAGAAGATCAGTTCAGCCAGTTTTCCTTGGGTGAGATGTCCGAGGCTTCCAGATCTGGGTTCCTGTGAGTCAAACACTAATTATAGGGCATAGTATAGGGCAATGGCACCTTGCCAGGAGAGATGGAGACATTTTACAACATTCACATTCTGGAAACCCTATATTTTGCTCTAGACACCACAATAGTGTTCATAGTTCATAACTCAACATCTTTTACCTGCAAATCTCAATGGCATGACTAAGATACAATTCGAATAAAGTCTTTTTTTTATTACAAATCTGTAGTTTTGTGAGCAGAAATTTGTGTTGGAAGTATTACTGCAGTATTTGCATTTCCGGTGTTCTGATAAGTTGTGCTACCCACTCAGACCGTGCTACCTCCTATTAAAACAGTAGGTAACACAGTTTGATGAAGAAAAGCACATCATATTCATGTGGCCTGCGGCTTTATTAATACCCATATACCTACCCTAAACCTACCCTTAAAACGATGCAAATATAGTGTTGGTAGCACTATCTGATAGGTAGGATTATTCATTAGAAAACCGAGTCCAGTAGAGTAGGGGGAATCTGAGGGAAAGTGTTGTAATGGAAGTTTGTGTCGTGTTTGTACCTGTGGGAACAGCCAACTCATGGAAAGGATGTGGTTGATACATGTTTTTTCTTTCTGTTTTTTTGCCAGAAAGTCTCTCTTTTTTATTGAAATGGCAGAAATATCAGAACCAGAGAACAACATTAATGACTCATTTAGCCATGTTTGATAAAAATGTATGATTTTGTGTCAATGATAGACTTTGCTTAATTTTAATGTCTTGGGTATGGTTATGACTAGATTGCATCCTGTTATTCTGTCTCAGGGTGGTTGTTGAGGTCAGGCAGGGATGAGGTGAGATGAGGATCAAAGTGCAGCAGTTTTACTGAGAAACACACAAAGATAATCCAAACAAGGCAGAAATCCAAAACAGTACTACAAAACACTTAACAGCTTACAATGGGATGCAAAGAAAACAGACTACTGAAAGACAGGGTTATAAATACACATGATAACAGGGGGCTAACAAGATGAGGCTAATGAATTACCATGGTAACAAAATAGGGTAACCAAATAGATGCCCCATGACACTTTCCCAAAATTATGGGAGTAACTTCCTTCAAAGTGTAAACAATCAGCAAAAGGTTCACTCTGTGAACACAATAATCATTTTCAAAAAACAGGGTACAATGAGGTGGCATTATTCTACTCACTCTTCAACCATGGATCATTAAAAGTAAATTTAAATGTGTAAAGCATTAACAAATTATTTTGAACATAACACGAATGACCCCTAAAGCTCAATTTCTTTTTTCAGCAGCAATATTATGGATGTGTTAAATATCATTGTAGTAATATGTCTATATCACATAACAATTACATTTAAAAACATCCATGTAAAGAAAAAAAAAAACATAAGGATTTGGGGAGAAAAAAAATGAGGAGAGCAGACTACAAATGCACAGTATATGTTTTTCATATTGTTACTGAAGTAAATGAGACTCACGTCACCCAAATACGTTGTCATTTTTAGGTCACGCGTTACTCGAGGTGTGATTATGAGTATAGCAGATGGCCAACTCCCACCTTGCTCAGTTCAGAGCACCAGTGGAGGACTGTTAGTTTGGCAATATGGGAGTGTTTCCCACAAGCTGTTCAACAATTTGAGATTCACAAACTGGAGGGAGTTGGTCAACTGATGTATCTGAAAGATTGGTGGTTTAGATGGTTTAGATGGTGGTTTACAAAGAAGAGACAATTGTAATAAGATTAATTAAATTTATTAACAATATGCAAGAGTAAATACTACAACTAGTGATGATACCAATAAATTAATATACACTGCTAATAGATAATAGATAAATATGAAGGAACATACCAAATAAATTGTAGAAACAAATAAATGGAATGAACACAGAATGGCAAAATACAATGCTGTTGAACTGAATGTAGTAATGGAAGAGATTTCTATGTAATGCTGCTTATGGGAAAACCACTTAATGGCTCTGGTAGAATTAACGATAAATAACTGCTTATTTATCTTTGAACAAACAATATAGCTATTATTTGTAATGCTGACCCCAAGTAAATGTTATCTAAACTTGTTATAACAGGCTGCAGGTATAAACTAAGCCAAGGTCTTTAGGAAAGAGGCTTGGTAAGCTTATAGTTACATTCCACGGTCGGGTGATCAGTCCGGCGGTAGAGACGTCTTCCACTGGTGATGCAGGCTGCGTGCAGTGGGGAGGGCACAGAGTTGCGTTCTGATAGCCATCGATGTGCTGACCTGGAGGATGCTGAACTTCTGTTGTGCCGAGCGGGTACTTAGAGCACGGATAAGGCAGCTGGGTCAGATGGGTCTTCACATGGTCCTTTACAGCCTGGCTGGATCGTTGAGGAGGCGTGTGTTTCAGGCAGAGTCTGCCAATGCGGAGGTCCTTTGCAGACTGGGCTGTGCTGCTTTTGGAGTGGCAAGAGTCAGACGGGGTCCGTCACTGCTGGGTCCTTTGCAACTGAAGGGCAGACAAATTACTCAAGAGCTGAGTTGAACTTTGGCTGTCTTGAAGTCTCTTTCCTTGCCAGGCCAGAAACTCCGGTAACAGGACTTCTGCTATAAACTAGTCTTTGGAATGGCATCTTGACTGTTGTTCACTACATTACAAAGGGAAAAAAAAGGTGTACAAAGAAAATTTAAAAATAAATCAGGAGGGGAAAAAATGCAGCAGACTGAAAAGAGTTCTTCTATGTTATATCACATCACATTACATTACTCTTCTGACTTTCTTCTGAAAATAAAACATGACGGAAAATGTACAGCTCATTCAGTCGTACTGACAGATAAGGATTATTTGTAGCGCAGCATTATGATTTTAAATGATTTGTGAGTCTTTTTGGAATGAAATGTAACCCCAAACTCGAAGTTCCTCACATAATTTAAAACGCAGTAGGTTCACTAGGAAAAAGGCAGACACTCTCTTTCGCTATTCCTTGACTGACCCACTTAAAGAAGGGAATGAAAATAAGTGAACAAATTCAGACACTGAGTGTGCCAGAAGGGGGCCCACTTTTGCATACCACTACAAATGACTGTCCCCTCAAATCATGCTCTGTTTAAGGGTATAGGTGAGATTTTGGACACAGCCAAACAAAGGCAAACCGTAAATAAATACAGCGAGTGAAACAGCAGAACAAAAGGAACAGTGAATATACTTATACCTTTAAAAATGTCTTGAATAAAACCTTATATGCACAGACATGCCACGTACTTAACCAGCCAGGTACACACTTTTATGGCAATAGTATTTCCTGATAGTAGTGGCCTCTTTCAACAGAATATTGAGCCTTGCCACACTGCACACAGAGTCCATGACTTTGCGGGTCAGTGCTTTTTAGAACCAACAGCATATTAGGCAAGTGGTCATTACATTTACATTTATTCATTTAGCAGATGTTTTTATCCAAAGCAATTTACAGACGAGGAATACAACAAGCTTCACCCTAACATCCTAAGGAGGTAATGTGAAAGCATAGAAGTTTTTTTTTTTTTTTTGCTCACTCACCAACCACAAGCTTCTGAAGTGAATGTAGACTGACTCACAAGAGAGAGTGGAAGTCATAAGATTTTGGCTCGTCTGTTTTTACGCAACAGACTCCAAACCCAACCAGAGCCCAATTCTGTCAAATAACCCAAGTCCCTGATGGCTCCACCTGGTTCATCATCCTTCTCACCAGGGTTCAGGCCTCATTCCTCCTGCTGGGTTCTTGCCAGGATTCTTGCATTTTCTTAAGTGATAAAGTTAACATTTGTTTGAATCTTTTCAATTCTGTTTGTGCATAACTCAGATCCATAAAGTCTAATTTCTGTATATACAATCGCATATCCCAGTTTTAATCATAGCACTATTTAAAATGAGTTATTAAACTACTAATCAGAATGCCAATGTAAATGACGTAACATCATTTGTTTCCATCCAAAAAGTTAAAAAGCTAAATTTGGAATAACATGATACATGAAATGGGGCTTTCAATTCATTTATAGCACAAGTAGTCTATGTGGCATTGCCAGCACTATATTTACAGATTTTTTGCTGAAATGTTGGGATTCACTCATTGGGGGGATATGTAACAGTAATTATATGTAAGTAATTTGTATATGTATGAAATCATATGTATTTAATTTTTGCCTTGCCATATATTTGTTTGTTCCTTTGTTTTTAATTGCTTTTTATTTTATTTTTGGCTGTATCCAGTCCCTTTACTTTGGTTTAACCAAGAATAAGCTTTAGATAAGGTTTAGAGCCAGATTATATTAACAACTGTGGAGAATACCACAGATGGAGGGTATTCCAGAAGGCAGGTTATGTGACACACCCGGGTATGTTTAAGGGTAAATTAAGCGGATAAACTCTGCTTTCGGTTCCATAAACGGAGGTAACTTTCAGAGTATGTAAGCAGCCATAGCAACTTATTCTCTCAACATAACCTGCTCCGGAGTAGGTTATTTTTCAGGGTTAATTTACTTCAGAGCTATCAGCGCATGTGTGACCTACTAACGAGACTCAAATGACAGATTGCGCACAATATTATATATGATTACAATATAGTTTTTTAATAACAATGATTATATAAATATATATATATATATATATATCATGATTTGTAAATTATAAACCACTAATATAAGTAACATATAAGGTTATATTATATTATTATAATATAGTTATTATATTTATTTTATTGGGATATATAATAGTTATCTGTAAAAAAATTAAACACTATTATGACAAGGTAATGTTTATTTTATTATATTATATATGTTTATTATATTTTATTATCATCTCACATTGTGGATCTGCTTTTTCTGTAATGTATTTCGATAATAAAAATACATATCTGATATGACTCATTACATAATTAGCATCAAACAAACAATATAATTCTTATTCTCAGGGATTAAAGATTAAGTGGGAGGGGGTGATGATTGCACAACCACAAATTAGGTGGTGATATGTACTAATTATGCAAATTACTTTTAAACAGAAGAAGAAGAAAGAAGCAGTATGGCACTTTTTTTCTTTTTCTTTTTTTCCCTGTGCTGCGTCCCAATTCACATACTATCTGTCCTAAATTGTATTCGAAAATAGAATTAGTATGTCCCAAATCGAAGTACAACCCCAAATCAGAAAAAGTTGGGACAGTATGGAAAACGCAGATAAAAAAAGAAAGTAGTGATTTCTAAATTTACTTTGACTTGTATTTCATTGCAGACAATATGAACACAAAATATTTCATGTTTTGTCTGGTCAACTTCATGTCATTTGTAAATATACATCATTTCCTGTCATTCAGACCTGCAACACATTCCAAAAAAAGTTGGGACAGGAGCAATTTAGGGCTAGTAATGAGGTAAATTGGTTAAATAATGATGTGATTTGAAACAGGTGATGTCAACAGGTGATTGTAATTATGATTTGGTACAAAAGCAGCATCCAAGAAAGGTCTAGTCCTTTAGGAGCAAAGATGGGCCGAGGATCGCCAGTTTGCCAACAAATACGTGAGAAAATTATTGAAATGTTTAAAAACAATGTTCCTCAAAGAAAGATGGGAAGAGATTTGGATATTTCACCTTCAACAGTGCATAACATAATTAAAAGTTTCAAGGAATCTGGAGGAATTTCAGTGCGTAAAGGACAAGGGCGCAAACCTAAGCTGAACAACCGTGATCTCCGATCCCTCAGGCGGCACTGCATCAAGAATCGTCATTCATCTATAAGCGATATCACCACATGGGCTCAGGACTACTTTGGCAAACCTTTGTCAAGTACCACAATACGTAGTCACATCCACAAATGCCAGTTAAAACTGTACTGTGTCAAAAGGAAGCCCTATGTTAACAGTGTCCAGAAGCACCGTCGACTTCTCTGGGCTCGGAGGCATCTGGGATGGACCATCACACAGTGGAAACGTGTACTGTGGTCAGATGAATCAGTATTTCAGGTATTTTTTGGGAGGAATGGACGCCGTGTGCTCCGGACCAAAGAAGAAAAGGATCATCCAGACTGTTATCAGCAACAAGTCCAAAAGCCAGGGTCTGTCATGGTATGGGGTTGTGTCAGTGCCCTTGGCAAAGGTAACTTGCACTTCTGTGATGGCACCATTAATGCTGAAAAGTACATAGAGATTTTGGAGCACAATATGCTGCCTTCAAGAAGACATCTTTTCCAGGGACGTCCATGCATATTTCAACAAGACAATGCAAAACCACATTCTGCACACATTACAAAGTCCTGGCTGCGGAGGAAGAGGGTACGGGTACTTGACTGGCCTGCCTGCAGTCCCGACCTGTCTCCAATAGAGAATGTGTGGCGCATTTTGAAGCGCAAAATGTGACAACGAAGACCCCGTACTGTTGCCCACCTTAAGACTTGTTTGCAGGAAGAATGGGACAAAATTACACCTGAAACACTTCATCACTTGGTGTCTTCAGTCCCTAAACGTCTTTTAAGTGTTGTGAAAAGGAATGGCAACATTACAAAGTGGTAAATGCTTTACTGTCCCAACTTTTTGGAATGTGTTGCAGGTCTGAATGACAGGAAAGGATGTATATTTACAAATTACATGAAGTTGACCAGACAAAACATGAAATATAAGTCAAAGTAAATTTAGAAATCACTACTTTCTTTTTTTATTTGCGTTTTCCATACTGTCCCAACTTTTTCTGATTTGGGGTTGTATGTTGAAATGAGTATGTAAAATATTCCCGAATGGTCTACTCTACTACTTAAGGTTAAAATTCGACGTGCAGATCGATGCACACTCTAATGGCTAATATTGCCCACAACACATTGCGTGGTGGACGAGGAGTCGATTAGAACTACAAACACGTATACAGTGTTAAAAACTACAAACATGGCAGATATGCGAGACAGACAGACAGGTAGAGAAAGGGGTTTGAATAATAAATAATCAATGTCTAACCTGATTTAAATTTATTTAATGTTATGTGTTTTACATTTCACCAGCAGCATCATTGCAAACTTTTACAATGATACGTTTGGTCATTAACTTTTTTTTTTTTTGTTATCAACATTTTTTTAGTTTTTTTCACACATAACACAACACAGCATTCAAAATGTGACAAAACAAAACAACAGACACATACTCAACATCTCAAAGTCCAGTCAAAAGGGAGGGAGAGAGGGAAGGACAATAAAAACACAAAAGTCACTCCTCTATATAATCACGTATATCAAACAAAAAACACTGCCAAGCGTCAATGGTCGAAGGTCTAGCCCCACCGACTCGCGCCGTTGCACATTCAAGTCACTATTTGCAGGAGGCTATGGATCCAATATGTTTTTCCACACGTGTGGTGTAAACCAGTTCTGGATTATTGTCTTCTTCGCAGCTGTAAAACCAGCAAACAACATTCTCTTTTGCATTGAACTAATACAGAGACCAGAATCATCATTAAGAAGACACAAACTTGGGTTAACAAACCAATCAATTCGCAGTAATGATGACAAAACCAGGTTTACATGTGTCCATAAACTGATGACGACAGGACATTCCCAAAACATATGCAGAAAAGTGCCTGATGATGTAGTGTTACATATATGGCAGTTCAAATTTGACTGTAGTTTCATTTTAAATCTTTTGTAATGAGTTATGTATGCTCTATGAATGACTTTGAAGTGAATAAAACGATGAGCCAGATTTTTAGATGTTAAACTGAGATTAGACCACACTCTCTCCCAGTCGACAGATAAATTAAGGTCAGATAATTCCCTACTCCAAATAGTTTTAATAGAAAGAGGTTTTGTAATGCAATCAATAATTTTATTATATATTAAGGAAACAGATGTCCGACAAGCAGATGGTGTAATCCAGTCCCGCATAGGATGAGAGGAAATAGAAGATGCCCACGGAACGCCATACGCTTTGAGAGCAGAACGTAATTGAAGAAAGACAAAATATGCGGATGCTGGTAGACAAAATTTGGTTCTTAATGTCTGAAATGAACAGAGGCCCTGGTTATCATATATATCACCGCACGTGTTTACACCTAAAGACGACCAAGAGGGTTGGACAAATTAAAATTGTGCCATAAAGGAGTACTGTTACAAAATTTGAAGGGTCCACCTATCCGATGTTCAACCGTTTTCCAGATTTTAATAGAGTTAGCCACAACCGGACCAAATTTATAATTATCCCCTTTTTTCCTGTGCCAGTAAATAAAATATCTTGAAGTCTATTTGGTTTAACCTTGTCAGCTTCAATCACCCTCCATGAAACTTTAGATTGAGGATCAACCCAATTATGAAGAGCCTTAAGCTGGAACGACCAATAATATAATTCAAAATTTGGTACAGCCAGTCCTCCTGCGCTATTGGGATGTTGTAATGTGGTAAGTTAAATTCTGGGACATTTATCATTCCAGATAAACTTAGAAATTATGGAGTTGATCTCCTTAAAGTAACCTGGAGGGGGAGAAAGTGGTAGCATAGAGAAAAAAAAATTAAATCGAGGTAACAAATTCATCTCAACAGTGGAGATCCTTCCTTGGAGAGAGACTTTAAGATTCTTCCATCTTTGAATGTCATTTTTTACCTTAACTAAAATGTTATTAAAATTGTCTCTGGCAATCTTATGAATGTTTTTATATATGGTAATGCCCCAAAAAATGAATGATTCCTTAATAGGGATAAAAGAGGGAATAGAAGAATTAACCTTAACATTGTTAATTGGCATTAAACAGATTTGCTCCAATTTATTTTATATCCTGATAGGCTACTAAAATTATCAAATTCCTTAATTATACTAGAGACTGAAGCATCAAAGTGGTCTAAATATAGAATAATATCATCAGCGTATAATGAAATACTATGATTATGATCATGAATCGTAATCGATACTTCAGATTTCCTGATGGCTTGTGCTAAGGGTTCAAGAGATAGACAAAACAATAAGGGGGAAAGCGGACACCCCTGCCTCGTTCCCCGCTGTAAAGGGAATGAGGGGAAAATAATATTACCAGTTATGACTGATGCTGCAGGTGAGTGGTATAATGTCTTAATCATAGAAATGAAGTGTTCACCGAAGCCGAAACATTGCAGAACTGCCCACATATAATTCCACTCTAGCCTGTCAAAGGCTTTTTCTGCATCAATTGAAAAGACCGCACAAGGGGTTGGGTGGGAGTCCGCAAAGTCAAGAATATGAAGGAGTCGACGTATATTGTCAGAAGCATTGCACCCCTTGATGAAACCAGTTTGGTCCTCCTTGATCAGACTATGAATTACCTTCTCCATACGAGAAGCAAAAACTTTAGCATAGATTTTTAGATCACATGGGATAAGCGAAATCGGTCTGTAGCTGGAACAATCTAATGGATCTTTCCCTTTTTTAAGAAGTAATGAAATCAGTGATGTTTTTAGATCTCTATGAAATACCCCATGTTCAATTGCAAAATTAAATGAGTTAAGCATAAATATCCCTACCAAATCCCAAATTTCTAAATATAATTCAGGGGGAGACCATCTAGACCCGGCGATTTGCCCTTTTGAAGGCTTTTTAGAGAGACGTGGAGTTCCTCCAAACTTAATGGGGCCTCCAAAGATTCTTTATCCATCTGTGAGATCCGAGGCAGTTCCAATTTATCTAAATACTGCTTACAAATTGGTTCATCAAAATCTGTTTCGGCTTTATACAGATTTGTGTAAAAACTAGGGCTGTCAATCGATTAAAAAATGTAATCGTGATTAATCGCATGATTGTCATGAGTTAACTCACGATTAATCACAATTAATCGCACATTTTTATTTGTTCTAAATGTACCTTAAATTAATACTTTTCAAAATTGTAATACTCTAATAAACATGGGCATGGACAAATATGGATGCTTTATGCAAATGTACACTATATTGCCAAAAGTATAGGGTCGCCCCCTTCTAATGAACAGGTTTGACTACTTTAGTAATTTCTATGAGTACAAATCTTAATGTTAAAGCATATAATGATATTCTAGGAAATTGTGTGCTTCTAATATTATAGCAACAGTTTGGATAGGACCCTTTTCTATTCTAACATGACAATTCCTCTGTGTATAAGGCAAGGTTCATAAAGAAAATGATTGATTCAGTCAGTGTGGAAGAACTTGACTGGTCTGCATAAAACCAAGTCCTAATCCCAGTTTAACACCTCTGGTGTGACTGTAAATGCAGAACTTGAGCCAAAATCTCATCACCAAACACCAATGACTTGTACATATGGGTACAGTCATTTTAGACTCTTCCAAAACTGTTGCAACATAGATGGAAATACAATTTTTAAATACATGAATTATGTTACCATCGTTGTTGCCACAGATTTGGAAGTGCATTTTTCTGTTCTAAAGGGGGTGTCCCAATACTTTTGTCTATATAGTGTATGTACAAGTCATTGGTGTTTGGTGATGAGTTTTTGGCTCAAGGTCTGCTTTTACAGTAACACCCGAGGTGTTAAACTGGGATTAGGACTTGGTTTTATGCAGACCAGTCAAGTTCTTCCACACTGATTGAATCAATCATTTTCTTTTTGAACCTTGTCTTCTACACAGAGGCATTGTCATGTTAGAATAGAAAATAGTCCTGTCCAAACTGTTGCTATAATATTAGAAGCACACAATTTCCTAGAATATCATTATATGCTTTAACATTAAGATTTGTACTCATAGAAATTACTAAAGTAGTCAAACCTGTCCATTAGAAGGGGGTGCCAATACTTTTGGCAATATAGTGTATGTTTATTATTATTGAAAGCATAGTCAACATAAAGCATGAAGGGTAGACATGTTTCAAATGTCATAGATGTTTTTTAAAGAACTTCTTCATGTCTATTAGACACATGAAAAAAGAAATACCAGGTTCCCATTACTTCTCTTTCTTTGCACTGAGCAATTTACACAAACCTGTTTATATTTTTGCACACAGGGCAGCTCTTCTTCTGAAAATGCAAAATGTAATTTATTATTACATTTGCCTCACTGTGCCCACATACTGTATTTTGATTAAGCTAAATTCTCAATAAAACAGTTTTCATTGGTTTATTTTACTGTTTCTGTTGTCAGACAACGAAATGAATATGAAATAGTGACTGAAACACGACCCATTAAGACATAATCAGCTCTCCCTTCCAAGATGTTAATCTGCACAAAAATCCTGATTTATAATCGTGCCGTCGTCTGATGAAATCAAATACACATAAGATGAAGACAATAGCTGTGCTGTGATATCGGCTATACTTGAATGTAAAATTAGAGAAGCAACATAATATCTGTGTTTAACTGAATTAAAGCTCTGCTCCTCTCTGCCGCGCGCTGGGAGAGAAACTGAGAGAGAGAGAGAGAGAGAGAGAGAGAGAGAGGTGTGTGCTCGCGCTGGGAGAGCAAGACCTCGCGCGGCAGTACCGGTGACTAGGTTTGGGCGCCTTTTTGAAGGGAAAAAAGTCTCTAAAGGGGTCTGCAATGTTGCTAAGTTGACAACACTGTGCATCTCCATTTCTCCAACTACGGGTTGGGCCACGGGTCAAACAGAAAATACGCGCTGCGTTAATCGCGCGTTAAAATAATTAGTGCCGTTAAAATGAATTTGCGTTGCGTTAACTTCGACAGCACTAGTAAAATCCTTTAAATATGTCATTAATTGCCACAGGATTCGTGGTGACCTGATCATCCGATGATTTTATTGCACTAATATATGCCTTAGACTCACATTATTTCAACCTAAGGGCCAATAAATGACTAGGTCTCTCTTATTCGAAATAATATTTTTGCCTAGACCTATGTAAAATAAATTCCGCCTTTGAGTGTGAAAGTAAATCGTATTTTTCTTTTAAAGAGGACAGCGGTGTAGCCTGTTGCTCAGTAACATGTTGTTTTTGTAGATTTTGTAATGATTGGATTTTATTTTCTAATTGTGTAAACTGGTGAGTTTTCGCTTTGGCAAGAGTAGAAGAGAAAGATATACAGAAACCTCGTATAGCATACTTAGTCGTTTCCCACAGTATTTGAGGATCCACATCAGAGGGCATATTAATTTCAAGAAATTCCTTAATATATTCTTTTAGAGAAGTAATGAAAGTCTGATTACTGAATAATGATATGTTAAAGCCCCATCTAGGGGACTTGGCTTTCAAATCACTTTTTTATTGTCACATCATCACAGCACATGTGCCTTGATGAGTGAAATTCTTGAGAGCGTGCTCCAGAGAGTGCAGAAACAATTAACATATAGACAGTACCATTACATACTTACAGACTTATACAGATGACAATGTGCAATATACACATACATATACTCAGTACACACAGTGTACTGTTAGACATACTTACAGTTATCAATACACATTATACACCGTATGTACACATTCTACATTATGTACACATATATACATACACAGTAATGTGCAACGGTGCAGTAGATTGTACATAAGCTGGATACGCAAATGTCATGGATGTGCATTGGATGGTATCCAGTGGTAGCAGATTGTTGTATTTGTGCAGTGTGTACATGTAGTCCAGTTTGAACGGTGGAGTTAAAGTGCAGTGCGTGGCATATCGTAAAGTGGGAGTGTGCTGTAAGGTGTATTAGTTCTGGCTGTTCATTAGCCTGATAGCCTGAGGGAAAACGCTATCCCTCAGTCGGCTAGTGTGGGATCGGATGCTGTGGAGACGTCTTCCTGAGGGCAGCAGAGAGAACAGTCTGTGGGACGGGTGGCTGGAGTCATTGGTGATCCTCTGGGCTTTCCTTATACACCGCCTGGTGTAGATGTCCTGGAGGGAGGGAAGCTCTCCTCCAACAATGTGGCGGGCAGTTCGCACAACCCTTTGCAGAGCTTTGCGGTTGCCAGCGGTGCTGTTTCCAAACCAGGCGATGATGCAGCCGGTCAGGATGCTCTCCACAGTGCAGGTGTAGAATGATCTGAGGATGCTGGGGCTCATTCCAAACTTCCTCAGCCGTCTCAGGAAGAAGAGGCGTTGATGTGACTTCTTCAGCACTGCATCTGTGTGAGTGGACCATGTGAGATCCTCGGTGATGTGAACACCGAGGAACTTAAAGCTGTTTACCCGCTCCACAGGTGTCTTGTCGATGGTGATGAGTGTGTGTTCTCTGGTCTGTCTCCTGAAATCCACCACCAGCTCCTTGGTGGTTCTCCTGACACCATTTAGTCAGGGTACTCACCTCCGCTCTGTAGGCCGTCTCATCGTTGTCAGTGATCAGGCCTATCACCGTTGTGTCATCAGCGAATTTGACGATGACGTTGGAGCTGTGTGTGGCTGTACAGTCATGTGTGTATGGGGAGTACAGAAGTGGGCTGAGAACGCAGCCCTGCGGAGCACCAGTGTTGAGGGTCAGCGGAGATGAAGTGTTGTTGCCCATTCTGACCACCTGACTTCTGCCTGTCAGAAAGTCCAGGATCCAGCTGCACAAAGATCTGTTTAGTCCTAGATTCTGGAGTTTCGCAAACAGTGTGGCAGGCACTATGGTATTGAATGCGGAGCTGTAGTCCACAAAAAGCATCCTCACATAGGCATTCTTGTTTTCCAGGTTCACATCGGCACAACACAGCAGAATAATCAGATAATAAAATTGGTAATATAGAGATGGAATAATTAGACAAAATTAAAGATGGGCTGAGAAATATGTAGTCTATCCTAGAGAAAGTCTTGTGTCTATTAGAAAAAAAAAGTGAAGTCCTTAGCTTTTGTATTCTGAATTCTCCAAGGATCGATTAAGTTAAGCTCAGTGATAAATTCATTCAGAAATTTAGAGGATGGATTGGCTGTTGTATCAGATTGAGATTTATCTAAAGCAGGATTTATGACAGCATTAAAATCACCACCCACCACTAGAGGGCAATCAATCTCCTCAAGTAGAGTTTTGGAAATCTGTGTAAGGAATGCACTGTCTGTCTCATTCGGACCATAAATAGAGACCAATTCTAACCTATTATTATATATCTTGCATCGGATAAAAACAAATCTACCCTTCTCATCACTACCAAGGTGTTCAATCGTTAAATTTAACTTCCGGTTAACAAGGATAAGCACCCCCTTAGTTTTATTTTGAGCGCTGGAAAAAGCTGCTAATTTATAATACTTATTCTGGAAACGTGCCACGTCACATTGCTTTAAATGTGTCTCTTGAATTAGAGCACAGGAAATAGATTTACGGTGTAAATATTCTAACACACGGGTTCGTTTAACAGCAGAATTTAAACCATTCACATTCAGTGATAAAATATTTAGAGTATGCATTGAATATTCATAATCCCAAGATTGTATTCAATAAATGAAAAAAACAGAAGCACCACCATTCTGTAAATAGCATGTAAACGCTGATGTGCATTTTAGATACCAAACCTCCTAGATGAAAATTCCCTTTAGAAATAAGGTAAAATAAATAAAAGTATAAATGTCTGTTGTAAAAAATAAAAACAACATAAAAACATGAACAACTGACAACCATAAACAAGGAACAATTCAGACCGCACATTACCGATAACATAGGTCTTACTGAGCAACAAAAAATAGTGATGGTTCGTGACTGATCCACTCCAATGCAATACATGTCTCCCGAAAGGCTCACACAGCCAAATATTTTTTTTTTAATTAAACCTACTCTCCATTAGTCCCCTCCAAAAAAAAAAGAAAAAAAAAAGGAGTGTCAGTCTTACCAGTAACGAGATCGTTGTACCGGATATATAGGGACAATATCCCAGTAGGAGAGAGGGGAGAAGAAAAAGCAAAAAACAGGTCTAGCAAGTGTCTATTGTCCATCCTGCCACCATCCCCCACTGGGCAGCTAGGACCGCCTCCATCAAGCGCTGTCATCTTCTTCAAAATCGGATTAAATGCCTTTCTCCTGATCGCTGTAGCTGGACTAAAGTCGGGAAAGAATAGAAGTGTGACATTGTCCTGTGCGCATTTCACCAGATAAGCCTGCCTGGCACCTTTCAGGATTTCCGATCTGTCATGCCATCTTAGTACACGGAAGATGAGAGTGCGCGGCCGATCAGAGCCCCTCCCTCCGTCATACACACGGTGCGCCCGATCAATCTCAATGTCACGGCCCCTCAAGGAAGGAATCCACTTGGAAAGATTAATTCTGAGGAAACTAGCTGCATTGGTACCCTCCATTCCCTCTGGCAGCCCCACCAGACGAACATTGTTTCTCCTGCCCCTATCTTCAATATCCGTCATCTTCTCGGTGAGTCGTTCCAGCTTATTTCTTACCAGCTTCTATCCTCACGTGTATCTGCCTGAACAGAATCAACGCGGTCACGTGTCTGCTTCGCCGTGGTAACTATGGCCTCAAACTCCTCTCTTAGCTCTTTAACAGACTTGTTGGTCGCTTGCATGTCCTCACGTAGGGGTGGGCGATATGACCAAAATGACTACGATATGACTAATTTTATATCACGATAACGATATATATCATATATATCACGGTATATATATTTTTTTTTATCATAAAAGGGTTTTTATGATATTAAAATCTTTAATACCATAGAATTTTCATAATCCTTGTCACCAATGTTAATATCAAACTAATACAAGCCTAAAAAGAGACAAAAAAACCCTCAAGCTCACTGAAGATAAATAAACAGTCAGTGAAGAAATAAGAATAAGCAACTAATTGCAAGCAACAGGACAAAAACTACAATAAATAAGAAATGCTACATACATTGTGTAAATTAATTAGTCTTCACGCGAGGGGCGGCGGCTTCTCCAGCGGCGTCGTCTACCTCTTGGCCCACGGCGCTCGAGGGGACTGGTCGGCCCGGCATCCAGACCTGGCTGTTTCAGCGCCCCTCCTCTCTCACACACCCACTCCCGTCGGGAGCCTGGTGAATGGCGGCGATTAAGGGACGGGAAGATGCTGATAATTAGGGGGAGGCAGCCGACTCGTCACATCCCCCCCCCCAAGCGACATCCCCGTCATCCGGCCGCCGCCCACACAGGAGTGCTACCTTCCTCAACCAGGCTCCAGCGGTCGGAGTGGGCGGGGCAGGGATTCCTCTCCAGGCAACTCTCCCTCTCGCACCGCGCCGGAACCGGGACAGAGAAACCGGGTTTTAGTCGACAGCCTCAACCAACCACAGGGTAAATGACAATAAAAAGGAACGTCACTTACCCATTTGGTGGCTGGAAGGCCGTCTCCGTCGTTCCTCCGTCCCAGTGCGGATTTCCATGAACTTTTGCGAGTGAGAGGGGATGACGTCATCGGGTATTGCCCAACTGCGCTGTCTAAGCTCCGCCTTGCCCGCATTCTCCACCACTGTGGCGGGAGTAGCAAACGACAGACACAGTGGGCATGACGTCAGGCCTCGGAGAGGCTTTTATTAAACAGAAATAATAAAATAGTGTCCAAAGGGGATGAAGTGTCCAAAATAAACAGGGGATCTGGTGTCCTCGTCGTGCTGCGCGGGTTGTGAAGGAGGGGCAGTGTTCTGGAAGGAAGGGTCCAGGTAAGGGGCGGAGTCCGGCAGCTGCACGCACTCCCCTCTGAGGTCCGGGGCACGAGGGGCGGCGGCTTCTCCAGCGGTGTCGTCTACCTCTTGGCCCACGGCGCTCAAGGGGACTGGTCGGCCCGGCATCCTGGCCCGACGGCCGTATTACGGGTGCGGTTTCGTCTGGACCGCGGGTCCGGCGGCTCACGTCTCTGGCGGCATGGAAGTCCCTCCACGCTCCCTTCCTGGACCCACGAGGACACCAGCGTGCATGCACGGGGAAGAGACTGGTCTCCAGAGGAGAGGCACACTCGGCATATAACAGCGGCGGTGATGAGGCTCCATTCTCCTTTAGGTGTGCCTCATCACACGCCGCCAGACCTGGCTGTTTCAGCGCCCCTCCTCTCTCACACACCCACTCCCGTCGGGAGCCTAGTGAAGGGCGGTGATTAAGGGACAGGGAGATGCTGATAATTAGGGGGAGGCAGCCGACTCGTCACAATATATATATATATATATACTTATAGATTCTATACATATATATAAATATATAGCTACAAAAGTGATTTAGTCAAGAGCAGTGAGAGATTTTCTCAAATGTATGAACACAGACAGAACGAATATTGGACAGCTTCCCCTTTAAGACCGAAGTCCGGATCCAATATACGGTTACATACATATGCGTTTTCTTTTTCATCAGATTACTCTCTCTTAAGACCTAAATCACTGTGTTTATGAGGATACTTGCAAAAACGGGGATTCTGACGCATATAAGTGTGTTTATGTAATCGTTCAAAGCCAATAAAGCGGGGAAAAAATCGAGCTCCTCTCACACAGAAACAGAGACGGCGCACGCATATAACTCTGTTGTTTGTGTTTCAACGGCTTAAAATCGGTTGTTTTAAAAACTGCAGTGCTTAAAAACGCGTGTCCATGCTACAGATGTAGCCCCTTGTTTAGGAACGAGCTCCTCGTTTTGTCCTGTCTGATCGTGCTCCTACTCGGAGCCCCGTGGTGGCATGTAAAGATCGCAGTCATCCAAATGATGAAAAAGTATTACCGTAAACAATGTCTTTTGCGACACCACAAAATAAACGATAGAGCAAAATATGAAACGATAGACTTTTTATTTCGTCCATCCGATATATATCGTCATATCGCACAGCCCTATAGTTTGCGCAATGCTGGAATCAGCATCAAGTCCATCGCATCTCTTACTGCTGAATTCACAACCGAATTCATAGTGCTTTGCTGTTCTTTAAGTGCTAGCTTAACACCGTTAGCAATAGCCTCGTCGAGGTTCTCTCTGGAGATGGTGGAATCTCTGAATTTTTTTCTTCATTGGCGATTGCTCAATCTCTCTTTTCCGATCCCCTTTGTCTGCCGAAGCACTCATGATGGGTTCAATGCAGAGTGGTTTAAATTTTACTGACAGGATCACACAATATGTGGCAAAGTGAGCAGAGCGAAAGACTAAGCCTGCATCGCCGTCGAAGGGTCATGTGATCCCCCGTCATTAACTTTTAATTGCATCCCATAGGAAAAAAATGCTCAGTGGTTGCTTTTCCTAAGCTCAGGAGACTTGGATGAGATTCTCATATATTTCTCATTTTATCAACAGCATTTCTGATGCTTCTCATCAACAGCATTTCAGATGCTTCTCCTAAATTCCTTAGGAGTAATACAACCCGAATTCCGGAAATGTTGGGACGTTTTTTAAATTTGAATAAAATGAAAACTAAAAGAATTTCAAATCACATGAGCCAATATTTTATTCACAATAGAACATAGATAACATAACAAATGTTTAAACTGAGAAATTTTAAAATGTTATGCACAAAATGAGCTCATTGCAAATTTGATGCCTGCTACAGGTCTCAAAATAGTTGGGACGGGGGCCTGTTTACCATGGTGTAGCATCTCCTCTTCTTTTCAAAATAGTTTGAAGATGTCTGGGCATTGAGGTTATGAGTTTCTGGAGTTTTGGTGTTGGAATTTCGTCCCATTCTTGCCTGATATAGGTTTCCAGCTGCTGAAAAGTTTGTGGTCGTCTTTGACGTATTTTTCGTTTAATGATGAGCCAAATGTTCTTTATAGGTGAAAGGTCTGGACTGCAGGCAGGCCAATTCAGCACCTGGACTCTTCTACTACGAAGCCATGCTGTTGTAATAGCTGCAGTATGTGGTTTTGCATTGTTCTGCTGAAATACACAAGGCCTTCCCTGAAAAAGACATAGTCTGGAGGGGAGTATATGTTGCTCTAAAACCTTTATATACCTTTCAGCATTCATAGTGCCTTCCAAAACATGCAAACTGTCCATACCGTATTAACTTATGCACCCCCATACCATCAGAGATGCTGGCTTTTGAACTGAACGCTGATAACACACTGGAAGGTCTCCCTCCTCTTTAGCCCGGAGTGTCCGTGATTTCCAACAAGAATGTCAAATTTGGAGTCGTCTGACCATAGAACACTTTTCCACTTTGAAACTGTCAGGGGGGGGCATTGCCCCCTCAGAAAGAATTTGTGCTCCCTCAGTTTTCTTAACAAACTTATTTATTTAAACCGTTAATGGATAATTCATTAGAGGAGCATGGGCGCACCGTCTGCAGAGCGCATAAAGTTGTGTTTGATTTGAGCAGATCAATCAGCATCTGACTTGAAACAGTATAGCATATCAAAGTAGGCTACAGCAAGAGCGATTCGCGAGCAGATGCGGGTTACGGTCATCGCAGTTTCTCCAGCGCGGCTGGCTGCACGAGCTCTGATGATGACAGTTAATTCACGATTTACCAGACTCAATCACTGTATTTCATCCCGTGCTTTAATAGGGTTACAAACTCTTTTCATGTTATAGCCTATTAATGCTATAGTGTGTGTCATGTATATCAAAATAAAACCAATAAAAAAGTGAAAAAAGGGATCCCTTTCCATCCTCTCCCCTCCTTACTGAACGTGTTCGAAAGTGAAAGTGAAATCGGAAAAAAAAGCGTGCATACGAAAGGCATTGCACGCTTTCGCGAGCGTCAGCAACTGCACGCAATCACAAATTGCATTAACCCCAAGCCCAAACCAACCCCCCCCACCCCCCCCCCCCCCCCCCCCAAACTTGATTTGTGCCCCCCCCCCCTAGAAATTGAAATTCCCCATTTTAAATGAGCCTTGGCCCACAGGACACGATGGTGCTTCTGGACCATGTTCACATATGGCTTTCTTTTTGCACGATAGAGCTTTAATTGGCATCTGCAGATGGCATGGCAGATTGTGTTTACCGACACATTGGTTTCTGGAAGTATTCCTGGGCCCATTTAGTAACGTCAATGACAGAATCATGCCGATGAGTGATGCAGTGTCGTCTGAGGGCCTGAAGACCACAGGCATCCAACAAAGGTCTTCGGCCTTGTCCCTTACGCACAGAGATTTCTCCAGTTTATCTGAATCTTTTGATGATGTAATGCACTATAGATTATGAGATTTGCAAAGCCTTTGCAATTTGACGTTGAGGAACATTGTTTTTAAAGTATTCCACAATATTTTTACGCACTCTTTCACAGATTGTAGAGCCTCTGCCCATCTTTACTTCTGAGAGACTCTGCCTCTCTAAGACATCCCTTTTATAGCTAATCATGTTACAGATATGATGTCAATTAGAAGCCCTTTGTTGCCCCCGTGCCAACTTTTTTGAGACCTGTAGCAGGCATCAAATTTGAAATGAGCTAATTTAGTGGATAAAAGTGTAAAATTTCTCCGTTTAAACATTTGTTATGTTCTCTATGTTCTACTGTGAATACAATATTGGCTCATGTGATTTGAAAGTCTTTTAGTTTTCATTTCATTCAAATTTAAAAAACATCCCAACATTTCCGGAATTCTGGTTGTAATAGTTTTTATTAAAATTTGTAATTCCGTTTTAATTTTAATTTTAGTTTGTTTTGTTTATGAAACTATAGACCCCTTAGAACCACTGCCAGCCAATCAGAATCATGCATTCATGAGTGCCTCATACAGTTTTATCATTCTAACCATGAGGTGAGGAGTCTGAGGTGTGTCGAATTCGTTTGTATATGGCAGTATCTCATTATGATCACTAGATGACACTGTTTCACCTAAAGGATATACCTGGGGCACGTTCAGGCTCACACCGATGCCCAACGCTTTGCTACGGTTTCTGGGTTGAACAACATGTTTCCTGGAAACGGTGTGCAACGGTGTTCAACGGGGTTTGAGATACGTTTTCTCTTGTTTGGTGGGTGTGTCAGAAATGTCAGCCCAATCAGCAGCAACATGAATATAAACCACGCGGTATTAAAGAGACAACTCGCACAATGGGTCCAAGTGAAGTCATTTACAAATGTGTCCGCTGTAGCTCGGTATACGCAACAATTGAAGATATTAGAAGACATGTTTGTCGTAAGAGTTTTATAGTAACATAGCATATCAACATGATGATGATGATGAATCTGTAAGTAAATGTAATTAACGTAAAAATAAATTCACAAGAGCAAGTATATTGTTTGCACATGTTTATTTTCATTAAAGGCAAAATAACTGAAATAATAAGAGCACGAGTATGGATCTGGAACTTCTTTAAATAAGTCTGTCTAAATATCATGTAGTAATTGCAATGTCTTCTGGTCCATATCCTTTCCTTAGGAAGGTGTGCTAGACACTGATTAATGTAACATAAAAATACTATACATATTTATATATTTTGCTATTGTATTGTGGAGTGACACGTTCATAAACTTTTCTATGCTGCTCTGATTATATAATGGCAAATATTACAATATCATAGCACAACAACAGTGATCAGCAATAATAAGTCTAATACACACAATAAAAATAATAAGGTCATATAGATCATAACAGTCTCTGAATTGGATTATCCTTCATCTGAAATGTTTGTCTTTTCATCCTGAAATGCGAGGCAAATGTTGGATCACAATAATTAGGAACCACAGCTTCCACAAATCCCTTCAATCGATTGGGATGTTATCTTTTATTCTGGACGGCAAGGGCAGTGACTGTAACATTGAGCGTATTTTGACGTATTTATACCGATTTCATCAGGCTCTGAAAATTCTTCAAAAAGAACACAAAGAATGGCCTTCTCAGCTGCCATAGTGGCAACACTTACGTCATCAGAACGCACCACTGTTTCTGTTTAATAAACGTTTTGCTCCGTTTTTTCGGGGCTGAACACAGCCCTGGTGACATCATGGAGACAGATCCTGGTCATGGCCTAAATCTTAGGTAGATGTATTCAGTGACATAAATTCAGGAATTCCCAGAGCTTGTGTGTGAAGATACTGGAGTAAAAATAAAAGTCTGAATTGGCCATGAAAAATCATGATCGGTGCATAACTACATTAAAATACTAAATAAAGGCCTCAAATCGGAAGTACAATCTGAGCTGTCTTTTTCTGTCAGTTCTTCAATAGGTAAATCTTGTCTTTCATAAAGGCCGAGGTCAGGGATCTTGAGCTTAAAAAGGTTGGTGACCACTGCTTTAGATAGTAGCAAATGAATATTAGGCATATTCTTTATAAACACTGGCTATACATGAAATTCAAGCTTAAAGTTTCCAAAATGTCAGAATGGGTTATGGATTTATTGTAAATTAAGGTAAAGGCATTTGATAAGTTTAAAGCTACTGTAACTACTTCTCATAAAGATTATTTAGTTTTATAAATATTTGTTCTATAATTAAAAAAGTGTAAATAATAGAGAACTGGTAATCACGACAGGAAGTTTTGCTCATCCATGATCTCCATGAGGGGAGTTTAATGAGGAGATAATGTCCATGTATTTTTTTATAGCTTGTTAAAATTGCCACTTTTAGGGTGTGAGCCAAAACGCTCTGTATTTGAGTGTGTTGCTTTAATGCAAATGAGCTGGTGCTCCTGGAGAAGAGGGCGGAGCTTCAAGAGCTCGCGCTCCCACATTAGCAGTGCTAGCCTTTGCAAATAAACATTCCACGATTAGTACAAGCCTGTTATCTTTACAGAAAACGTACTCCATTTCAAAGTCAGTCATCTGATTATACTGTGCATAGTAAATTTGCTTTTATGAATTGCACAGACAGGGACCACAGCGCGATAAAAATAACAACATAGCTGGTCTCATGGTGCATGGCATGCTATCACAAACTTTATAAGTCCCACTCGAGATTATGAGCTCAACAAACTCAAGCGATCGACTCACATTGCTTTCATATGCAACTTTTAACTACCACATTCCTATTCACGATCATTCATGAAGACAGCACCAGTGAGAACAGACAGAGACAATGGTAGCTTTAGCATCATTAGCCTTACAGAGTGCCAAGAAGCTCTTTCAGAAGGGCAATTTAGAAAACAAATGCGTGATACTTACTTTGTCTGGAGCTGACGTTTGTGCATGAAGTGTTGGTATTGATCCCTACACGTATTGGGGACCGTTTTTTTTAGGGACATTTCCTTAGAAAATGAAACTTAACCAGTGTCCTCAGCGGCTCAGATGAGGGGAGATTATGGCGACTCCTATGTTCGTTTGTGCATCCCAAAACACAGCACTTGAAAAGCCTCTTTGGCGCTGACATTGTATATCTCCAGCAGCTACAGTAATCAGTAACGTTAATGGCGGAGGTGGACGCAGCTTCTCACTCAGGGCTGTGTTTATGCTTATAGGGCAGCGTCACTAATGGGCAGGACTGTTTCCCCTCGGTGACGTGAACAGAGGGAGAATCTGAAACAGCTCGTTCTGAGAGACTGTTTATTATTTTTTTAGATTATAAATAAATGAGTGGGTGGATTTTTACCATTATAGGCTGGTTGTTTTCACATACTGCAGCCACACAACTGTGTTCAAACACCTTATAAAAGTGATTTTTGCATAATAGGTCCCCTTTAAATTTCACTGTTTTATTTTAATACATCTTACCTGTTCCTAACAGAGCATTGTTGTCACTTCCTTCCCCCCTTGTTGGGTGAATTTAGTCTTCTGATAACTGGTCCAAATATGGAAATATTGTACCCTAATCACGCTCATTTGTGTGGGTCTCTGGGTACTGTTCTTTTGAACAGTTAGTGTAGATATTCACACAAAAAAGGAAAAATAATACATTTTTATAACTTTGAACTATTGTTATTCATCATAAGTTGAAGTTCACATGCTCTCTTCCAGATGCACTCATGACCTTTTACCCAGAGACTTTTTTCACGGCAGAGCTGAGCTGCAATCCTCCACACTTCCTGCAAATTATCTCTCAACCACTTCCTCTTCTTGAAGTGGCTGGAAATCTTTCAATGAGTGCCAAACTGCGTAACAGTAAAGTACAAAACAGTACAGGGCTGTTTTGACTGTACAGATTGGTCTGTTTTTCAAGATGCATCAGAAAATATCGATGAACTTACAGAAGTGGTGTGTGGCTATGTGTCTTTTTGTACAGATATGATCATTCCTAAAAAAACTGTTATTGATTTCCCAAATAACAAACCATGGTTGTCTAGTCACACAAAAGTCCTTCTGCACAGTAAACAAATAGCCTTTAAACAGGGTGATATGAATACTGTTAAGGAGTTTAAAAAGACTGTGAGAGTTCAAATAAATAAGGATAAAATTAGATATAAGGATAAAATTGAGAAACAATTAAGTGGCAATAACTTAAGAACAGCCTGGCAAGGCATGAAGGCAAAGGCAGGGTGTAAAGTAGATAGACGTGATAGAGATATTAAATTGAAGGGATTTAGTTCTGCGAAACAGTTTGCAGAGGAACTTAATACATTTTATTTAAGGTTTGATGATAATGATTTTAAGTCAGAAATTGACATTTTAAAACAAGATTTGGCATGTAGTCAATTTTTAAATA
This sequence comes from Schizothorax lantsangensis, assembly GCA_027422415.1. NCBI lineage: Eukaryota > Metazoa > Chordata > Actinopteri > Cypriniformes > Cyprinidae > Schizothorax > Schizothorax lantsangensis. The sequence continues at coordinate 17,518,793 of CM049846.1, read as the reverse complement.
TTAGTATGATTCAGGTTAAAGGTCTTTTCCAGAGAGTTAATACTAAAAAAGTCCCGGTCCTGATAATATCGGAGGTAGGGTGTTACGTACATGCACTGAACAGCTGTGTGAAATATTTCAATACATTTTCTCCCAGTCTCTTATGTTACAAAGAGTTCCTGAAAGTTGGAAAAAATCTATTATAGTCCCTGTAGCTAAAACAAGGTCTCCACAGGAGCTAAATGACTTCAGGCCGGTAGCTCTTACTTCGTTAGTTATGAAGTGTCTTGAGAAAGTAGTTAAAGATGAAATTCTACAGCAATCAAAAGATAGTCTTGATCCACTGCAGTTTGCATTTAGACAGGGCAGGGGAGTCGAGGATGCTAATCTTACATTGTTGAATTATCTGTTTAGTCACTTGGAAAGGCCCAAGACCCATGCTAGATTGTTATTTATTGATTTCTCTTCTGCTTTTAACACTATGAATGAATGAATGATGCATTTATATAGCGCTTTATTGTGTATTGCCATACACCCAAAGCGCTTTACAATCATGTGGGGGGGGTCACTCCTCAACCACCACCAGTGTTCAGCATCCACTTGGATGATGCGACGGCAGCCACAGGACAACGGCGCCAGTGCACTCACCACACACCAGCTACAGGTGGAGAGGAGAGAGAGATAGAGCCAATCAAGTTGATGGGGATTATTATGAGGCCATGATAGACAAGGGCCAGTGGAGGGAATTTGGCCAGGACACCGGGGTTACACCCCTACTCTTTACGATGAGTGTCATGGGATTTTTTAATGACCACAGAGAGTCAGGACCTCGGTTTAACGTCTCATCCGAAAGACGGTGCTTTTTACAGTATAGTGTCCCCATCACTATACTGGGGGGTTAGGACCCACACAGACCACAGGGTGAGCACCCCCTGCTGGCCTCACTAACACCTCTTCCAGCAGCACCTGGTTTTCCCCAGAGGTCTCCCATCCAGGTACTGACCAGGCTCAACCCTGCTTAGCTTCAGTGGGCAACCAGTCTTGGGCTGCAGGGTGATATGGCTGATGGCTTCATCAACACTATGAAGCCACATTTGTTGGTAGAAAAATTAATTTCTCATTTTAATTTGGATTTTAATATTTCTGGATGGATTTTGGATTTTTTAGTTGGACGTCTTCAGTGTGTAAGAGTAAATGGTGTTCTTTCTGACTTGCAGTTTTGTTCTACTGGGTCCCCTCAAGGCTGTTGTCTTTCACCTCTCTTGTTTATTATGTATACAAATGATTGCCGGAGCATGTATGAGAATAGTTATATCATAAAATACGCCGATGATTCAGTGATTGTGAGTCTTCTCCACGAACAGGATTTGGGGCATGGTCCTGTCGTGGAGGACTTCATTTCGTGGTGTGACCGATTTTCTCTTCAGTTGAATGTTAATAAAAAGAAGGATATGGTGATTGATTACAGGAAGTTTTCTCCTAGCCCCTGGATTACAACAATTAAAGGTTTGGACATTGAAATTGTTGATACACATAAATACTTGGGGGTAGTTATAGATAATAAGTTGACTTTTCAACCTATCTCCTTGGCTGTCGGTAAAAAGGTTCAACAAAGATTGTTTTTTCTGAGGAAATTAAAATCTTTTAGTGTTTGCTCCTCTATGATGTCACTGTTTTACAAACAATTTATTGAATCTGTTCTTTCCTTTTGCATTGTAGCTTGGTATGGTAACTTGAGTTTGTCAAATAAGAATAGGTTGGGTGGCCTTGTGAAGGTGGCAGGCAAGATTATCGGTGTTAATCAAACTGGGCCTATTGAAATTTTTCAAAATTCTGTTGTTAAGAAAGCCCAGGTTATTCTCTGTACTACTGACCACCCACTACATACTGAGTTTCACATGTTGCCATCAGGCCGTCGTTTTAGAGTTCCTGTATGCAGGACGAAAAGAACTAAAGATTAATTTGTTACTGTCGCCATTAAGTTATTGAATAAGTCTGGTTGGGAGGAGAATGTATTGGTACCCTAAATTTTTGAACTTGAGTAACGCTTGGTTGAATTTTAATGTTTGGGAATTTGTATGTGTACATTGTATGCTTTCAAGTGTGTAATGGTTATGTGTGCATGGATATGGTTAGTGTACTGGCACTTTGCTGCAATCTTAGTTTCCCTACGGGACAATAAAGTTGAGTCTGAGTCTGAGTCCACCCATCTTAAAAAAGTACTCCACATGGAGGCCTTCTGATGTGAATCGATGTGGTTTTGTAAGAAAAATCCAAGACTTTATAAACCGTAATCTCTATCTTCCGCTAACTGTTGTACGTGTGTTCACGAGAGAGTGGCATTCCAGTGTATGACGCAGGACGTAACACCTCCACTGGTGTCAAAAGTATTCACATTCATTACTCAGGTAGAAGTATAGATACTAGGGTTTAAAAAGACTTCTGTAGAAGTTGAAGTATCAACTAAAGTTTTTTACTCAAGTAAAAGTGTAAAAGCACTGGTTTCAAAACTACTTAAAGTATAAAAGTAAAAGTAATGTAAGGAAAAAAAATGTCATTAAGGACAAAAATGTAATTAAGGACAAAAGCTTAGGCCGCGCCACAGGGGCCTATTGTGCACTACCCCACCTCCTCAAAAAAAACATTTTTCTAAAGGCCATAATGACTATAATGTTATATTAAAATGTTAATGTTGAAAAATTTGGGATGCACTAGGCTACCTGTTTCAGCCGCATATATGCCCATTGAAAATGAACGCATTTTAGTACAATGCAAATACATTAAAAAAACATATATGTGTACTACTGAGCATTAACGTGTTTCATGGAGCGGAAGATATGATGACTAGTTGCCAATAAGTATTGTAATGGTGCAAAAAGTCAAACTTCAGAGGCATGTCATCAATAACCTTTATTGGAATGTAAATGTACATCCAAGCTTAGCTGCAGGAAACTGTGAGGGCAACCGACAAGAAAATTGAGGGCAGGCTTAGTAACAATTATCCTTGTATGATTGTCTATATACAATAAACATTAGTGCTGTCAAAATTAATGATTAATCCAAGTGATTAATCAAAAAAAAAAAAAAAAAAAAAAAAAACTCCTAATCCTGATAACTTCCTGATCGATACCTTCCTGGTATGTACTATGCTCAATTCTATAGCTAATGGCAACAATGTCACATTTAACTAGAAGATGTAACAAACACTTTGGACTCAATCCTGTATGTACAACAACAGGGTAATCTACATCAGTTAAGCACAGAACATGCAACAAAGAGTTACCAATACGCTTTGTTCAGCCACAAAAGCAGCTGGTTCTCAAAGTTCTTTGAGCCAATGCATGCCCTTCTTGGCCTGAAGATCAGCCCTGCAACACTAAACAGTCTTTCACAGGCTGCTGAGGCAGTGAGTGCCGTATTAAGCTTAAGTGATAGCTGGCACACAGCTGGGAAGGACTTCAGTACCTCTACTGTGTCTCCTGGGCACCCCAGGTACGCATCCAACTGCTGGGTCGTTTCAAGAGGGCCGGTCTTCTTCAAGGAGAAAAATAAGTCCTCTTCCTCAGATGATTGGGAGCCCTCACTGATGTGATTCTCGGCCTGACAGTCCAAGTGGCTTCTGATATAGTCAAGGCCTGTGGAATAAAAAACAAAAAACAGGACAATTTAGACCATATGACAGTATTGTAATTGTGTATTCGATATTGTGTGTGTGTGTGTTTGTGTCATTAAATGTCATTTCAAATTCATTTCACTGTCTCCATAGACATTACACGTATTAAGGGGAAGTTGATAAGTGAGACACTTACCAAGTTTGAGGATATTTTCGTCATTTGTCCAGCAGGTCTTAAATTTGGGAACTAGAATGACTCTATCCGGATGGCGCGATTTATCTGGATAGGTTGTTTTTTTTTTTGAACGATGACAAGCCGAATGAAAACAAGCCGAAATGAAATAGGAGTAACGAGGCTATTTTTAAAATGTAAGAAGTAGAAAGTACAAATAATTGCGTGAAAATGTAAGGAGTAGAAGTAAAAAGTCAGTTGAAAAATAATTACTCCAGTAAAGTATAGATACCCAAAATTTCTACTTAAGTAAGGTAACAAAGTATTTGTACTTAGTTACTTGACACCTCTGTACACCTCACACCCAGCCCACTCTCTCTTCGAACTGTTGCCTTCTGGTCGGCGCTACAGAGCACTGACCACCAGAACAGCCAGGCACAAGAATAGTTTTTTTTCCCTGCAGGCTAAATTCAGCCTGAACAATTAAACTTTCATAATTATACATCGTCCATTACAACTGACATATTTATACACAGAATCCAAAATTTGTACACTTGTAAACTGCGCACTTTGTAAATTGCATATCTGCACACATAACATATCTGTACATTTATCTAAACAATTACTTTTTTCCCTATACTTCTATTTCTGTATATAGAACATTATTTAATTTCTGTTTTTTCTTATATTAGTGTTATATTCCGTCCCTACTGTGTTATTCCTATGTATGTGTTCACTATCATGTATGTCTGCACTATGTCTGTACTTTCTTCTGCACTGGAAGCTCCTGTCGTCAAGTCAAATTCCTTGTGTGTGTAAACATTTGGTAATAAAGCTCTTCTGATTCTGATTCTATGGTGCGTAAACATGAGATATAATGGATTTTGGGTAAAGCTAACCGGCTGTGTTTGGTCTCATTGATCTATTATTTGTTCCAGAGCAAATAGTTTTAGTTGAGGGCAAAATTTCATCACATTATATTTTATGTAACTTAATGCTGTATATCAGAGCACTGGCTTTGTACTTTCGGCTGAATTTCCTAGCAACATTTATGTTGGCTGGTTTTGTTTATTAAATATTATTATTATGCTTTAATGTCAGTCTGATAACACACATGAGACATTGGTGTAAAAACAACACAGAAGCCAGGAAGTCCAGGAGAAAACATTTTTTTATGCCGCTGGACTTTTTCGGGGAGTAAAAATAACACATATTCATTCTGGCCTGGTCAAAGTTGAAAAGGCCCCTGACCATTCAATGAAAGGGCAAAACTGTCAAGTGTTTTGGTTACAAGGTAAAGGATCCATCCAGGGTGTTTCCCTGCCTTTGTCACAAGATGGTCCAGCATCCCTGCAACCTTAAATAGGACAAGCAGTTCAAACATAAAGGTATTGTTTGATAATGCCTTTGCTGCCATCTGCTGATCTCGTGAAATCGTACAGTCACTCTTAAACATCTCAGGATATTATTATGTCGCATTGAAAATCATGACTGGTAGTAAGAGCATTGTATTTAATTAAAATTTAACTTAGTTCTAACTATTTTAAATTTGTGGCTTATATGATAAGTTGGTTTGACCAATTCCCTAATAGGCATAGAAGTGTGGCAGGAACTGAGAAATGCCAACATTTTACTCAATACTTGAAAGTGAAATAGTACTAAAGGTTTTTTTTTTTTATCTAGCTTTTGAATATCATCAGCTTTCAACTAATAAAATGGAGAGACACCCTACTGAAGTAACTTTAATGTACAAAAACATTAGTGACATTTTTTTGTGTTCTGACTAAATAAGGCTTTTAAAAAAATGTTGTAATGACACCGATATCCTATAATGTGTTACCTGAAATTGACAAATATTAAATAAACTGTAACAGCAGCTGACTTTACAGTCATTTTACACTTATAATGTAAGACTAATAACATGTATGAACCATGTTATTTACGATCTGAATGATCATTAATGATCATTAATGATGATTCATTAACAATGGATGTAACATTACTAAAAATGCATCGCTTTGGGTCAAAGACTGTGTTGTGCTGGCTGAAGTAATGTTGCTTCATAAACACAAATGATCACAGTAACATCAATTAGTCACATTCAAATGGATTTCACTGACAGTTTAAATGTATTGATTAAATTCATACATGAGATGCATGGAAATATGATTTGACTTATCTCAGTAAAACAATATACTGTATATTGTCTTATATTTTCTCAATGTCTCTAAAATAAATAATAAAAAAACATAAATATTAAAATGCAGATGTCACATTAGTGAATGCTGCATGATATAAACATGAAAAGATGATGTGCCTGTAAACATGAATGTTGACATTTTTAAAATTTTTGGTTCCTTCTAACCAATTAGCACAGGTTTGATTTGTCATTACATCAGACAACGGTGCATATCACAGATGATATAAAGATAAAATTAAAATAATATTGGTCTACATTTTAAACATCAGTATACAGTTACACATTTGAATAAACAGTTTTGTTTAGTTTTTTTTTTTGCTGAGAGGGCAGAAGGAAAAAAAGAGGTACTGCAGCAATGTACAGTATAAGGAAAAGTAGGATATGATAAGGAAAGGATCCTCATGCTGGTTACTTTTGGCCCAAAACATCTGAAGTCTGTTCATTTTCATCTGCATTCTGAAAACATGTCAGAGATCGTTTGAACATGCTCCAGCAATTGTATTGCTGATGACCATGAAAGGTTGAGCAATCACATGTGCAAGCAGACACTCCCACAATAGCCTACTGTACAGAGAGAATGAACAGGATGTAGCTGCTATAGTCTGAGAATCCAGACATGTGGGACAAAGATATATTCAGAGCAGACATCATGTCTCATAAATTTCATGTAACAGACAAAACTCTAACTTGGCACAAATCTTTTTGGGAAACAGATTCCATTATGTGTGTGCTTCACCGATATATATATTTATTTATGTGTATATATATATATATATATATATATATATATTTGTGTGTGTATAATGTATGTATGTATGTATATATATATATATATATATATATATATATATATATATATATATATATATAATGTATGTATGTATGTATTATATATATATAAATATATATATATATATAATTTTGAATATATAAAAATATATATATTATTAAAATTAATATAATATTATATATTTTATTTAGTGCTGTCAAAGTTAACGCGTTAATAACGCGTTAATGCAAACTCATTTTAACGGCACTAATTTTTTAACGCGCGATTAACGCAGCGTGTATTTTCTGTTTGACCCATGGCCCAACCCCTTGTTGGAGAAATGGAGATGCACAGTGTTGCCAACTTAGGAACATTGCAGACCCCTTTAGCGACCTTTTTCCCTTCAAAAAAGCGCCCAAACCTAGTTTCTGAGAATCACCGATACTGCCGCGCCAGCGCGAGGTCTTGCTCTCCCAGCGCGCGCGCACACACCTCTCTCTCAATTTCAATTTCAATTTAAGTGTGCTTTATTGGCATGACAAAAACTATACATTTGTATTGCCAAAGCAATTGCAGCTGGGCTGCTCACAAATAGTGCACATTTGTATTAACAGAAAGAAAAATAATAATAGGAATAGTACAAATATTAAAAAAGTATTAAGCATGTAGTGCAAAATAAATGGCTAGTGTAAGTATGTGTTAAAAATAGAATTAAATAGATAAAGTATAAGATATACAGAGGCAAAATATACATTTAAGTAATATGGCATAATATAATGGACATGTGCTGGGAGCATCAGCTCAGGGCAGGTGGAGTGTCTTCTCTTCTGTGGTGACAGAGAGACACATATTGAGCAGCAAACACACAGCAGGTCTTGTGTTCTCCGAGCAGATACGCTAGTTTCTCCTGGTCTGGAAGAGTTTTAAATGTGGGATGGATCTGCTGTATTTTGTTGTAGAACACTGTCCGTATATCTGTGTATTTGGAGCATTCTGTTAGGAAGTGCAGTTCTGTTTCCGTCTGATTCAGATCACAGTGTGAACACAATCTCTGCTCGGGGGGCAGCCATGTTTGTCTGTGTCTGCCCGTCTCTATCATCAGCTTGTGTCCGCTGAGTCTGTATCTGGTCAACGTGCTTCAACAGAGCAACGTGCGTCTGCTCTGTTCAGCGCGCACACACCTCTCTCTCTCTCTCTCTCTCTCTGTGTCTGCTCAGCGCGCGGCAGAGAGAGGGGCAGCGCTTTAATTCAGTTAAACACAGATATTATGTTGCTTCTCTAATTTTACATGCAAGTATAGCCGAAATCACAGCACAGCTATTGTCTTTATCTTATGTGTATTTGATTTCATCAGAGATGGTGCGATTATCAGGATTTTTTTGCGCAGATTAACATCTTGGAAGGGAGATCTTGTTATGTACTCTAGTCTTAATGGGTCGCGTTTCAGTCACTATTTCATATTCATTCCGTTGTCTGACAACAGAAACAGTAAAATATACCAATGAAAACAGTTTTATTGAGAATATAGCTTCATCAAAATACAGTATGTGGGCACAGAGAGGCAAACAAATGTAATAATAAATAATAAACGTACATTTTGCATTTTCAGAAGAAGAGCTGCCCTGTGTGCAAAAATGTAAACAGGTTTGTGTAAATTGCTCAGTGCAAAGAAAGAGAAGTATGGGAACCTGGAATTTCTTTTTTCATGCGTCTAATAGACATGAAAAAGTTATTTGAAAAACATCTATGACCTTTGAAACATGTCTACTCTTCATGCTTTATGTTGACTATGGTTTCAATAATAATAAACATACACTATATTGCCAAAAGTATTGAGTCGCCCCCTTCTAATGAACAGGTTTGACTACTTTAGTAATTTCTATGAGTACAAATCTTAATGTTTAAGCATATTATGATATTCTAGGAAATTGTGTGCTTCTAATATTATAGCAACAATTTGGACAGGACTCTTTTCTATTCTAACATGACAATGTCTCTGTGTATAAGACAAGGTTCAAAAAGAAAATGATTGATTCAGTCAGTGTGGAAGAACTTGACTGGTCTGCATAAAACCAAGTCCTAATCCCAGTTTAACACCTCTGGTGTGACTGTAAATGCAGACCTTGAGCCAACAACTCATCACCAAACACCAATGACTTGTTCATATACTTAAATTTGTTCATATACATATAATTACATTTAAGTATACTGTTCTATACTTAAATGTAAAAAAAAAAAAAAAAAAAAAAAACTTTACTCAAAAAAAGATTAAATTCAAATGTATTAACATTAATTTATATTTAATTTAGTGATTCCTCTGCGTACCACTAGAGGGAGCCTGAGTAGCACTAGTGGTACTCATACCACACTTTGAGAATCACTGCTTTGAACAATCTTAATTCGTTTAAATTTGCGATTATATGATATTTAGAAAACATGAACAGAGTATGTTATCTTTGAGACTATTATACGATTAAAAATATAACACAATGCATGGCATTCACGTCAGAAAAATGTGAAAAAAAACAGACATTAACGTAACATAACTTACTAGCAACACACAACATTAGCATCTGTGATAAAGCAATACAAAAATACACACACACACACACAGACACAGGTATTTATCTTCTGCAGGTTAACGTTACATGTCATTTACCCATTTGTAAGCTCTGGTAACATTATACTTTACTATTTTTGAAAGGTAAGATAGAGATTTTCTTACCTGATTTTTGTCCGTGTGTTTGCAGGACCTCGCAGATCACACCTGGCCCTTCCTGTGTTCACGTTCTAGTTTTTGTTCTCCGTTGACATGTCACGACTCAAATTCGCTCAAAATAATAATTTAACAGGCAAATATAAAATAATTAGGGACCGACCGAGCAATCTCAACGAGCAGCAGCTCAGTCACACACAGTCAGTCAGCCGCCTTACTCAGAAAGACGGTCATATTTTCAAACTGAGAAAGGCGCGAACAGTTTCATTGGACAGTTTCCTGGATGACAGCAAGATTAACAAATCATGATCAAAGAAATAAGGTAAATGCAGTGAAATGTATTTAGTTGTATTGTTGTTAATGATGATAATATTTTAACATACCTTTAGATTTTAGAATAGGTTTAACGATCAAAATATTGTAAAATGCTAATAAAATAATAATAATGATCTTAAATAATTTAGTAATAATAATTTAAAAGGCAGAAATTTATTATGTATGCTGTTGAAGACATTAAGTTGATTCAACATACAGTTCTTGTAAAACACAAATCAACATTGATTTACAAGTGTTTTTGGTAACCTTTTTCAACCATTTAGCATTAAACATTTTTTTAACGTTGTTTCAATGTTGAAACAACAACTGTCATTATTTCAACCATATTTCAACGTTGAAGGTGTGCCGGCTGGTTTTCAACCATTCAGCATTAAACGTTGTATTAACGTTGTTTCAACGTTAAAACAACAATTAACCTTATTTCAACCATATTTCAAAATTGAAGGTCGGTCATGTGCCGGCTGGGCCCGGTTATATATTTTTTTTAAGGTAAGTGGTTGCAAACAATCTAGTTTAGCTACATTTAAATAAAAAAATGTTGAAAGTTAATCAACTAAATTTGTTTACTTAAATGTAGCTAAAATAAATTGATTGCAACCACTTACCTTAAAAAAATTAGTAAATTCAATGAACCATTTTTTTCAGTGCAGAGCTCAAAAGGAAAACATAAGTTTAGTCAGATGGGAGGGATATATTAAAGTTATTAAGTAAATTAGTTGGATATATTAAAGCTTATCTATGTGTGTATATAAATTAATTTAAATACGAAGCTCAAAATTAATTGCCACTTCATATAATAATTGTATGAATATATTATATGAATCATAAACAATTACAATTAATTTAATATAAATATAATAAATAAGTAGCTGCAAATGTCGGGAAATTTTGTCTCTAAAATTCTTTGACAGTAAACTGCTTTAATTTGGAGCGAGAGATACTTCACTGCATCAGATATATGTCACTTTGCTCACAGCTGATTGGTCCAGTTTTGGTTTGCAATCTGTAACCCAGAATAAAACCTGCTCCGGAGCAGGGTAGCCGTGTAGTGTATGTTACATTTAGGAAAGACACCCACTCAAAACAAACCCATCTTCTTGAGCTCGAAAACTCAAGAGTTTGCTCAAACTAACCGTGAACTTACCTGTGTAAAAACTGAAACCGGCTTCGTGTTACAGGGCACTGATTCTGTGCAATGTTGTCACGTTTTGAAACGCATTGATATTTATTGTGAGTGACAACCAGAGACGGTTCATGGCGGACGCCTCAATGTCAAGTCACCTTTACGTCAAGTCACCTTTATTTATATAGCGCTTTTAACAATACAAATCGTGTCAAAGCAACTGCACAATATCAAAATAGTGTCAATAATGTAAAATGACAAGATTAAACACTCAATTTTCAGTTAAAGGCATTTCATTATTGAATTCAGTGATGGCATCGTCCAGCTCAGTTCAGTTCAAAAAGTTTCTGTTCAATCAGGTCGACGATATTGCTGGAAATGAAGTGTCCCCAACTAAGCAAGCCAGAGGCGACAGCGGCAAGGAACCAAAACTCCATCGGTGACAGAACGGAGAAAAAAAACCTTGGGAGAAACCAGGCTCAGTCGGGGGGCCATTTCTCCTCTGGCCAGACGACACATCAGTTCAATTCCAACTACTGCAAAGTCAGATTGTAAGGGCTCAACTGGTTCCCGAGGTCTTGTCCTGATGGCTGTCTAGGTGACGGGGTCCTCACTGGGGGTCTGTCTCTGGAGGTCATCTAGGTGTCCTGGTCTCCGCTGACGTTCAGGGCTGTAGAGGTCGTCTCTAGGTGCTGATCCACCATCTGATCTGGTGACTGCAGTGACCTCGGAATAAGAAAGAAACAGACTAATATTAGCGTAAATGTCAATCTATTTACGATGTAACAAGTACATCATGTGTTATGGGAAGTGTTCCCGGTTCCGGTTGATCTAATTAATGCAGCCTAACAATCCTTTAACGGATTTGAATAATAGAAGTGTATTAGTGTGTTATGTGTAAGCCAGGTTAAAGACATGGGTCTTTAATCTAGATTTAAACTGACAGTGTGTGTCTGCCTCCCGAACAGTGTTTGGTAGATTGTTCCAGAGTTTGGGCGCTAAATAGGAAAAAGATCTGCCGCCCGCAGTTGATTTTTATATTCTAGGTATTATCAAATGGCCAGAGTTTTGAGAATGCAGCGGGCTTTATAAGTAATTAACAAGATTTTAAAATCTATACGATGTTTAGTAGGGATCCAGTGCAGTGTTGACAGAACCGGGCTAATGTGGTCATACTTCCTGGTTCTAGTAAGAACTCTAGCTGCTGCATTTTGAACCATCTGTAATTTGTTTATTAAGCGTGCAGAACAACCACCCAATAAAGCATTACAATAATCTAACCTTGAGGTCATAAACGCATGAATTAATATTTCTGCATTTGACATTGAGAGTATAGGTCTCAGTTTAGATATATTTTTAAGATGAAAAAATGCAGTTTTACAAATGCTAGAAATGTGGCTGTCAAAGGAGAGATTGCTATCAAATAGCACACCTAGGTTCCTGATTGATGATGATGAATCGACAGAGCAGCCATCAAGTGTTAGACAGTGTTCTAGGTTATTACTTGTGGGGGTTTTAGGTCCGATAATTAACACCTCTTTTTTTTCAGAATTTAGCAGTAAGAAATTACTCGTCATCCAGTTTTTTAAATCGACTATGCATTCCATAAGTTTCTCAATTTGGTATGTTTCACCAGGCCGTGAAGAAATATAGAGCTGAGGATCATCAGCATAACAGTGAAAGCTAGCCCAGTGTTTCCTAATGATATTTCCCAAGGGTAACATATAAAGCGTGAAAAGTAACGGCCCTAGTACTGAGCCTTGAGTAACTCCATACTGCACTTGTGATCGATATGATACCTCTTCATTCACTGCTACGAATTGATGGCGGTCAGATAAGTATGATTTGAACCATGCTAATGCACTTCCACTAATGCCAACAAAGTTTTCTAGTCTATTCAAAAGAATGTTGTGATCGATAGTGTCGAATGCAGCTCTAAGATCCAGTAGAACTAATAGAGAGATACAACCACGATCAGATGATAAGAGCAGGTCATTTATAACTCTAATGAGAGCAGTCTCAGTACTGACCATGATATGGTCTAAATCCTGACTGGAAATCCTCAAATATCATTTTTCTCTAAGAAGGAATATAATTGTGAGGATACAACCTTTTCTAATATCTTTGACAGAAAAGGGAGATTCGAGATCGGTCTGTAATTAACTAGATCTTTGGGGTCAAGTTGTGGTTTTTTAATGAGAGGCTTAATAACAGCCAATTTAAAGTTTTTAGGGACATATCCTAATGACAATGACGAATTAATAATAGCCAAAATAGGATCTATGACTTCTGGAAGCACCTCTTTTAGTAGTTTAGATGGAATAGGGTCTAACATACATGTTGTTGGTTTTATACCAACAATTTATACAATTCTTCCTCTGCTATAATAGAGAATGAGTGGAATTGTTCCTCAGGGGATCTAGTACACTATTTGATGTGATAATATAGCTGACGGCTGCATGGTTATAATTTGTTCTCTAATAGTATCAATTTTGGAAGTAAAATAGTTCATAAAGTCATTACTGCTGTGCTGTTGGGAAATGTCAACACCTGTTGATGCTTTATTTTTTGTTAATTTTGCCACTGTATTGAATAAATACCTGGGGTTATCTTTGTTTTCTTCTAAAAGAGACGAAAAATAATCTAGATCTAGCAGTGTTTTAAGCTGCGCTCCAGCTTTAGAGTGCTGTAGGAGCGTGGAGGGGCCTTCCATCATCGTTCTGAGCTGTTGGATATGCTGAGGTTATCGAAGAACTTAAAAAGCAGTCCTCTAGTTTTTACAGCTTTAACTATATTTTACACCTCTCAGCTGCGCTCCTAGAGTATTTTCCGGGCTGTCTCTCTTTAGAGCTGCGATGGTGTGCTGCGCAGAGTACCTGCGTCCTGATTCCTCAGACACCTGCTGGTTTACTCTTTTCACTTCAAATTTCTTCCTTAAGCAGTGACAAGGAGCAACTGTATCTAAAGTGCTCCAGAAAAGAGAGAGTGTCATAGTTTCTGTTACATCATCAAGTTGTTCTGAGCTGTTGGATATGCTGAGGAATTGAGATAAATCAGGAAGATTACTTAAAAAGCAGTCTACTTTGTGGTAGAAGTGATGGTTCTAGTCTATATTCAACACCTGTAAGATTTGCCAGGTAGTTGGGAATTTACAGTTTAACTATATGGAGTTTACACAAGACTAGATAATGATCTGATATATCATCGCTTTGCTGCAGAATTTCAGCACCATTAACATCAATTCCATGTGACAGTATTAAATCTAGAGTATGATTTCGACTATGAGTAGGTCCTGAAACGTGTTGTCTAACCCCAATAGAGTTCAGAATGTATATGAATGCTGATCCTAATGCATCTTTTTCATTATCAACATGGATATTAAAATCACCCACAATTAGGACTTTATCTGCAGCCAGCACTAACTCTGATAGAAAATCAGCAAATTCTTTAATAAAATCTGTATGGTGCCCTGGTGGCCTGTATACAGTAGCCAGTACAAACATCACGGGGGATTTATCATTAATACTTTTTTCTCTAGATAATTTTATATGAAGCACCATTACTTCAAAGGAGTTATACTTAAAGCCTGTCTTCTGAGAAATACTGATAATATTGTTATAAATTGTAGCAACACCTCCCCCTTTGCCTTTTGGATGCGGCTCATTTTTGTAACAGTAATCTTGGGGGGTAGACTCGTTTAAAATAATGTATTCATCTGGTTTTAGCCATGTTTCTGTCAAACAGAGCAAATCTAGGTTATGATCATTAATCAAATCATTTACAAAAAGTGCTTTTGTAGAAAGGGACCTGATATTCAGTAAGCCAAGTTTTATCAATTGTTTCTGTGTATTGTAAACATTTTTTATTTGTTGAACATCAATTAAATGGTTACTCATAAATTGGTTTTGATGTTTTCTGTTTTTTCTAGTTCGGGGAACAGACACAGTCTCTATAGTGTGATATCTAGGTGAAGGAGTCTCTATGTGCTGAAAATTAACTGACTTCTGTGACGTGAGGCGGCTAGCAGACGGTCGGTTTAGCCAGTCTGTCTGCTTCCTGACCTGGGCTCCAGTTAGTCAAGTATGAACTCTCAGACTATGTGCCAAATTTCTAGAGAGAATAGCGGCACCACCACAGGAGGGATGAACACCATCTCTTTTCAACAGGCCAGGTCTGCCCCAAAAACTCGTCCAATTGTCTATAAAACCTATGTTGTTTTGCGGGCACTACTTAGACATCCAGCCATTTAGTGATGACAGTCTGCTATGAATCTCATCACCCCGGTAAGCAGGGAGGGGGCCAGAGCATATTACAGTGTCTGACATCGTACTTGCAAGTTCACACACCTCTTTAACATTATTTTTAGTGATCTCCGACTGGCGAAGTCGAACATCATTAGCGCCGGCGTGGATAACAATCTTACTGAATTTATGTTTAGCATTAGCAAGCACTTTTAAATTTGCCAAGATGTCAGGCACTCTGGCTCCCGGTAAACAATGGACTATGGTGGCTGGTGTCTCTATTTTCACGTTCCGTACAATAGAATCGCCAATAACTAGAGCACTTTCACCAGATTTCTCAGTGGGTGCGTCACTGAGTGGGGAGAACCTGTTTGATGTTCTGATCAGAACGGAAGAGTGGTGTTTTGACCCGCGACTATGCTGCCTCACAGTTACCCAGTTGCCCTGCTGCACAGGCTATACCGGAACCGAACAATGTACAGGAGTCCCTGAGCTAGTCACATCCAAAGCAGTATCTACAGCCCTCACATTCTTACTGTCCTCAACTAAAGTTTGGATGCGTGTCTCTAGTTCTAAAACCTTCCCTGTCAGCCTAACTATTTCCCTGCATTTATCACATGTGAATCCCTCATCGCCGACAGAGATAGATAAACTGTACATGTGGCAATCTGTACAAATAACAATAGCAGGAGAAGAAGCCATTACTCACCGTGATTGATGAATGATACCAACTTAACTTACCACTTACCACTCCACTTACCACTTACCACTGTTGTTTGATGAACTCATGAAAAACGGAGCGAGAGAGAAATGAAAACGGAGCGAGAAAAAAGAAAACAATAATAGGCGCGAATGGAACTGCGAGTGACAAAGCTAACCGGCTAACGCGCTGCACTCGCGGTTTTAGAAGCGAGCGATCAAATTAGTTTGATAGATAATACCAGAAATATGGTGGGAATTAAGTTATATATTATCACTTTAAACAACAGAGAGTGAAAGTAAGGTAAAGATTCAATAAAAAAGCGGAGCTACAATCACAAACCGCACAGCAGCACAACAGACAGAAACAGACTGAAACAATCGAACTGTGACTCAGACTGAAGCAATCGAGCGAAGAGCAATCAATCTCAGTGAGTGTGCGAAGGTGGCTGGGGATGCTCAATGTGTCTGGAGCAGTCGAATGTGGCTTCTACCTAGATGGTGTGCAGACCATTTTTTTGTGACTTGAGCAAACAGTCCGCACAGCAGTGCATTCAACAAATGATTGAAATATGATGACATTTTTAATCTGTCCATGTGTGATGCTGCATAAGAAAAGACAAATGTGAAGTTCAAAATTTTCCAAGGTTTTTTTTTTTTAGGATCTGGACAAACAGCAAATAAAGAATGCTTGCAGGGACATTTAAAACTGTTTCTCTATGCACCAAAAGACTTGTAAAAGCACCTTACTACAGCATCAATATTTAAAATTGTTTGTACAGTTGTAATAGAGTACCTCAAGTTAAAAGATAACATTAGAATTTTTAACATTTAATTACTTTTTTAGGGAGTAATGCAATATTGTAATGCATTACTTTTAAATGTAACTTTTCCCAACACTGATTATATTGTATTCTGAAAAGAAAAGAAAAAAAAACTAACAAACAAAAAAACAAAAACAAAGATGCAGCACAATCACTGTGGGACTGTAGTTTGTATTTGTCAAAACATCATTCGCATTTGTCTTTATTGTAAGAACCCTATCCGGTTAACAGTGTCCTGTCAGGGTACACTACCCTTTGGTGTGAGAAAAAAAGACCTTAAGTTATTTCTCACTGAAACTGCAGCTCTGGATGCTTGGGCAGTTGAAAGCCTTCCTGGGTCACAACCAGTGTTGGGTGCAACTAGTTACTAAGTAATTAGTTACTGTAATTTAATTACTTTTCCCTTGAAAAGGTAATGTAAGGGATTACTCTTATTTTCTGTAATTTAATTACAATTACTTCTTATGTAATTGACAGTTCGCAAAGACCTGCCCTCCTTAGTTACTGTTGCCATGACCGACAAACAATGCTGCTCTCACACTACATGTCATGTTCTCACACAGTGAAAAATACATCGCAGAGCATAGAGGAAACTGACAACACACCGACAGAGTAGACAGAGCAGGGGTGTATTCCAGAAAGCAGGTTATGTGACATACCCGGGTATGTTTGAAGATAAGCGAGTGGATAACCTCAGCTTTCGGTTCCAAAATTGGAGGTTACGTTCAGTGTATGTAAGTAACCATAGTAACTTGCTCTCTAAAGATAACCTGCTCCAGAGCAGGTTATGTTCCAGGGTTAGTTCACTTCAGAGCCATCAGCGCACGCGTGATCTACTGACGAGCCTTCAGTGGGAGTGACAGATAGCGTACAACATTATATAATATTACAATACAGTTTTGTAATATATCCTACTATATATATATATATATATATATATATATATATATACACTGTATATATATACACAGTATCTCACAGAAGTGAGTACACCCCTCACATTTTTGTAAATATTTTATTATATCTTTTCATGTGACAACACTGAAGAAATGACACTTTGCTGTAAAGTAGTGAGTGTACAGTTTGTATAAAAGTGTAAATTTGCTGTCCCCTCAAAATAACTCAACACACAGCCATTAATGTCTAAACTTTTTTTATCTTGGTCTCACCAGACCACAGGACATGGTTCCAGTAATCCATGTCCTTAGTCTGCTTGTCTTCAACAAACAGTTTGCGGGCTTTCTTGTGCATCATCTTTAGAAGAGGCTTCCTTCTGGGACGACAGCCATGCAGACCAATTTGATGCAGTGTGCGGCGTATGGTCTGAGCACTGACAGGCTGACCCCCCACCCCTTCAACCTCTGCAGCAATGCTGGCAGCACTCATAAGTCTATTTCCCAAACACAACCTCTGAATATGACGCTGAGCATGTGCACTCAACTTCTTTGGTCGACAATGGCGAGGCCTGTTCTGAGTGGAACCTGTCCTGTTAAACCGCTGTATGGTCTTGGCCACCATGCTGCAGCTCAGTTTCAGGGTCTTGGCAATCTTCTTATAGCCTACGCCATCGTTATATGGAGAGCAACAATTCTTTTTTTTCAGATCCTCAGAGAGTTCTTTGCCAAGAGGTGCCATGTTGAACTTCCAGTGACCAGTATGAGAGAGTGAGGGCGATAACACCAAATTTAACACACCTGCTCCCCATTCACACCTGAGACCTTGTAACACTAACGAGTCACATGACACTGGGGAGAGAAAATGGCTAATTGGGCCCAATTTGGACATTTTCACTTAGGGGTGTACTCACTTTTGTGGCCAGCGGTTTAGACATTAATGGCTGTGTGTTGAGTTATTTTGAGGGAACAGTAAATTTACACTGTTATACAAGCTGTACACTCACTATTTTAAATTGTAGCAAAGTATCATTTCTTCAGTGTTGTCACATGAAAAGATATAATAAAATATTTCCAAAAATGTGAGGGGTGTACTCACTTCTGAGATACTGTGTGTGTATATATATATATATATATATATATATATAATGTTAATTATAAAGCACTAATATAAGTAATAAATAAGGTAATATTCTAATATGGTTATTGTATTTATTTTATTGGCAAATATAACAGTTATCTGTATAAATTATAAAACACTATTATGACAAGGTAATGTTTCATTTATTATATTATATACTGTATATATTTATAACATTTTATATTATCATCTCACACATGGATTGGCATATTCTATAATGTATTTCTATAATAAAAATACATATCTGATATGATTAATATATAATTATCATCAAACAAACAATATAATTCATATTCTCAAGGATTAAAGATTAAACGAAAAAAAAATATATATGATTGCACAACCATCAATTACGTGGCAATATTGTTACGTCCGAGGTCCGAGGATGTGTTTTGTAATTGTGTATATGTGTATGCGTGTTGGATGTGGTTTTGTTTGCTTTCTATCTCTTTTTCTCTCTCTTTCCCTCATTACGAGATAGGAGCTGTGTTCAATCTGGCGATGACTGGGGTGATTGGGTGATGATGGGAGGAAGTGGAAATATAAGAAGTGGTGGATCTGTGGAGGAGCTGAGAGAGACTTATTTTCGCCAGGGCCCTTCTTCCGCCTTGTTGCCCAGACTCATGTGTTGTTTGATTTTGGTTGATTTAATTCTGAGTAAGTGAACTCAGGATTTTGTTGTGTTCTTAAACAGAAAGAGAACTGAAGTTGTTTGAAACCATTTGATTATTATTGTTTAATGTTAACTGTGTTTAATAGTTTTGTTTTATGTTTTTCTTTATGTTAGGGAACGTAGGGGGAGGGTGCCATTTTTGTTTGTACTTATCTTTTCTCCTGGTTATGGGTAGATAGGAAGAGAGGGAAGTTTTTGTGTACTTTATTTTTGGGTTATCTTTTGCTAGGTAATTTATAAATATTTTCGGGTTAGTTTGGTTTTGTTTGTTATTTTGGCCTAGCTCTCCCCTGAAGTCTTTGTTCCCTATATGTTTGATATAACATTTTCTGGGAGATTGTTTCTGTTTTATTCCTTCATTCAAATTAAAAACATATTAATTTGAATTCGTGTTTGTGTTGATTCTGGGACAGGAGGTTGGATGCCCTGGTTCTCTCTCCAGGATTTTGTATGTAAACGAACATTGAACAAAAGAAGAAAGAAACAGCATGGTGCATTTTTTGTTAGCTTCCGTTTCCATAGTGACTCGTCAATTCGTCACTCTGTTGAGAATGTCTTGAGTCTTAACCAGGAACATAATCTGAGTTGAATGAACTTACTCCCGGACGCGTTTTTGGAACCACATACCTCGGGTAAGCAAGGTTTGGGTTAATCAACCGAAAGCTCAGGGTTTAGTTGACGGTAAGTTAACCGTGCTTTCTGGAATACACCCCAGGTTACTTCTGATATGAAACAAAGTCTCAGGACCCTCAGCTTTTGAATTGTCATTTTTAAAGAAATTCAAACAATAGATACCGTTTTGTGGCTCTTCAATGTGACGTGACAGATCACTGTATTGCCTCAGTTCAAACACGTGAACCGATCATCTTTTCATATTTACTTAAAGCACGAAATTAATATGAATAAACATCAGAAAGTGTTTTATTTCAACCGTGGAACACACCACTTTTCAAGTTTATGTCCACCGAAATTAATCTACTCTCCTGTCTGATTTATGGTTAAGGCTAGAAGGGATACAGCTGCGGCTAATGGGCATGTGTATTTGCATATTTTCCGAGCTGACAATATAACGTGAAACCTATGAAAATGGTTTAAAAAAGCACATGGCGCCATAGTTTCATCACTTTAGAGCAGGGGTGGGCAAACTCGGCCCTTCCAGGCCACTTTCCTTCAGAGTTTAGCTCCAACCCTAATCAAACACACCTGAACCAGCTAATCATTGTCTTCAAGACTACAAATCTCTGCAGGAAAGTGGCCTGGAAGGGACAAGTTTGCCCATCACTGCTATAGAGTGTCGCAGTGACCGTCTTTTTGCAGTAATAGAATAGAATAGAAAACTTTATTGTCATTATAATAATACAATGAAATTTGTTTGGTAACTCTCGGAACCAACAGCATAACACTAAAATACATAACAATGCAGTGCAAAAAGACAAACATTAAACAGTAAAGTGTTCAGTGCACTGGAATAAAGGACCTGTCGTAGTTTGATGAGTGGGAAGATGACATGAAGCGACGTGAGGTTAGCTGCACTGAAAACAGATGAGCGCACATGTGCATACATTACATTACATTTACATTACATACAGCTCCCGATCGGGGCGAAGTTCGTGGAATTTTGTCCACAGAATGATAAGAGCACACGTTTTAACATATTATTTTATTATTTCACACTCAGTTTTTTAACTTAAGCGCTGTAAGCTATGCATACAGCATCGGACATTACAGGTTTTCTTGTACGCAAAACAAGTACTTTAAAGGAATTCCGTAGCTTATTACCGTTACTGTGGCAGCCAACAACAGCACAGCTTAACCCTCCACACATTTTTGTATTTAGTTATATTGAAAAAAATTTAATTCAGTCGATCTTTTTTACCTTGTTTTAATATGTATTTCTATGGAGATGTCGGGCAAGATGGCGGATAGCAGCGGTGGCACATAATATCCGCGTTCTGATTGGTCAGATCGCCTGTCAATCAAACTCTTTGCGAATGGTCAATTGAACTTAATACTGTGTATAGACTTTAGAACATTTATATACAATACAATACAATAGTGGATTTAACATCAAAATTTAAAGTCTAACCTTAATAATATGCATGCTTTTTATGTACCCTTCTTACTTTAAATACATTGGTGAATTAATAAGAATATTGGTAACTCTTTAGTGTCCAATTCTCACTGCAGTACAACTACAGTAGTTGGGATGTTTACTGGCAGTTTATTATTACTTAAAAAGCACATATTTATGTCTTATTCTGCAAGAACTTGTATCAACTGTATTTTGGAATTACTGGATAAGACAAAAATATATTTTATTTTAAGAGATCTAAGTCTGTGTATTCACAGTGGAGATCATTATTCCATTTATTTATAGGCAAAGAACTTATGGGTTCATTGGACATTCCATCTCCTTTTTTTAGTTAATAGCAACAAACACAAAATCTCCTCTGTGTCCTTATCAATCAACTGGATGCGGGATGCCATCTTGACGTAAACCCGGCAAATTCCTACTTCTCTGTTATTTCCTGCTGATTTAAAGGACAATTTCAGTTGAGCACTCCCTGCCAATTCAAATAACATTGCAACAGTGAATGTGTCAAGTATAAATGCCTTCTGAATTCGTGGATGTTCACGTGTAGTCAGCGGTAGCTTGCGAAGCCTAGTCAAGCGAAAGTATAAATCCCACTTAACGAGACGCCTGATACTGTACGCGATACCAACCTCAGCCACCAGCATGAAATCTAATGCTTAAACCACTATAAACCTTGAATAATATATTTACATGAAAGATTTTCTTATCATATGACATGTGTATACGTGCTAAAGTTGCGCTGTCTCTTGCTGTCCTGTTTGCCCAGTGTTACATGAGGGAAATATGGAGGGGAAACATGGGCAACTTATTACAGTGTACATCTGGTAATGATAATCTTGCTGTAAGTAATGTTTTAAGTTCCAGTCGGTAAGACAGAATGGGGAATTCCAGGGCAGGCATTCTAAAATGCTTAACATGAAAAACGCTTTTTTTCAGAGGGTTCAGGCATTCACACCTATTGTTAGTGATGAAAATAAGTCTTCTTGTGAGATGTATTTGATTTTGAAAGAGTTGAATGTAATCATTCAGAAAGCTCCCCTTAATAAAAGTCCAGGTCCAGATGGACTGCCTTTGAAATTATCCAGGGACCTTTTGGCAAGACATAAAAGTGTTTGTTTTGGAAGTGTTCAAGGACTGTGTTCAGAAAGGTAAACTGAGTCCCTGAAGGGGGACTAATTACTTTAATCCCAAAACCTAAAAAAGATTATCTTTATTTTGATAAGTGGTGCTGTAGAATTTGAAAAACCTCAGACACTTTGATCTCCTGTGATACAGGCAATACAAACATATTGTATTAACATAAAGGCATCTGTTTCCACATCCCACTGAGAGAAGATGCGGGAAAACTCCTTCCTCACCTATACATTTGTTCCTTTTCCCCCACTTCCTTCCATTCACTCATCCTGCCCTTCACTCAGCTCTCTCAGATATAATGTTCTACATGAATGACAGTGATATTCACAGTCATGCTTGAAATCATTTGAATTGTCTCAGTGAGACTGGTACAATGGTCTCAATCCTACAAGTAATTTAAAAGGTAATACAGATCCTAAGAATTTAGAGATATTTTGCTCACTGTAGAAGGTGTGCCCTTTCCCAATGTCTTTCATGCATATTACATCTGTCCTCAAAAGGTGTAAACTCTCCATGTCTAGGCCTTGATCAATGTAAATTTCAAATGTTAGTTCCTCTCTCCATTTGCGGGAGATTTGTCTTGGTCTGAGTACTTACTGTCAGGCTTTAAATTAGGCACATAGACTCCAGGGCTCGACATTAACGCTTCATTAATGCCAGACAAGTAACATGATTAAAACATCACTAACCAAAAATATCTATGTAAACACCAAAACGCAAGTATTATTCTGATTTTATTACATTTAGAGTACCATCAACATCCATCCGATTCATTGCTGAATGATTCAGTGTTTTGAACGAATCGGTTGAGTCAAAGTTTCATTAACCCATGCATAAACATCTGATGAATCTGCCGTTTGAACGAATCGTTTGAATGAACAATGAACATTGTTCATTGTTGAACATTTCTTCATTACATTTACCTTACATTTTGCTACCCAGGTGCCACCATCTCCATTACCGGTTACTTTCAGACATAACATACGCTCCCTTTAACCCTCCCTTCTTTCCTCTGTAGTATCCTCCTCTCTTCCCTCACTTACCCATTTCACATCTCTGGATGTGAATGCAGCTACTGACACTTTATCCTCTACCTTAACCTCTTGTCTAGACAACATTTGTCCTCTCTCCTCCAGGCCAGCACGGGCTGCCCCTTCTAACCCCTGGTTATCCGATATTCTTCGTGAGCATCGGACCAAACTCAGAGCGGCAGAGAGAAAATGGCGCAAATCAAACGATCCGTCGGACCTGACTAGGTATCAGTCTTTGCATTCATCTTTCTCTACTGAAGTCCACACTGCCAAATCCTCACATTTCCACAACAAGATCAACAGCGCTCCAGACATGCGTAATCTCTTCAGAACTTTTAATTCTCCCCTCTGTCCCCCTCCACCGCCGCCCACCACTTCTATAACAGCTGACGACTTTGCCACTTTTTTCACAGACAAAACTATAACAATCAGTAACCAGTTCTCACCTCCACACGCACAAGACCTCCAACCAACCACATCCACTGCTCAAACTCCCATCTTCTCCTTCTGTCCCCTCACCGAGGCGGAAGTATCCAAACTTCTCCTCTCCAGCCATCCTACAACATGTCCTCTTGACCCAATCCCCTCTCACCTTCTCCAAGCAATCTCTCCCACACTCTTACCTGCACTCACACACATTATCAAAACATCGCTCCGCACTGGCATCTTCCCCACAGCGTTCAAGCAGGCTCGGGTAACCCCACTGCCCAAAAAACCTACATTAAACACTTCTCTTTTAGAAAACTACAGACCTGTCTCTCTCCTTCCATTCGTAGCGAAAACACTCGAACGAGTTGTCTTCAACCAGCTCTCACTGTTTCTTTCACAGTACAACAAACTGGATGCTAAACAGTCAGGTTTCAGGAGTGGCCATTCAACAGAGACTGCGCTACTCTCAGTCACTGAAGCCCTGCGAATTGCAAAGGCCGATTCCAAATCATCAGTCCTCATTCTGCTGGATCTTTCTGCTGCTTTTGACACTGTCAATCATCAGATCCACCCCTATCCGGAATGCTGGATCCCTGTCAATCTTCAAGCAACAACTGAAAACTCATCTCTTTCGGCACTACTTGACTTCATCCTAATCTTGTTCATAAAAAAAAAATATATATATATCTTATTTTAAGATACTTTATCTTTCTCTCCTTCCCTTGCTAGCTTGTACTTATTTGAACAATGACTTAGACTTGGTGTTACGAGCACTTCCTCTGTCTGATTGCCTCTTCAAGATGAATCGCTTTATGTATTCCCCAATTGTAAGTCGCTTTGGATAAAAGTGTCTGCCAAATGACTAAATGTAAATGTAAATGTAAATGTGAACGACTCAATGACTCACTCATTAAACGCTCACTACTGGCACCTACTGGTGTTTTAATTTCGTTGAAAAGTATAATTTTCACCATTTCTTGTTTGTATATTCACTTTTTTTTTTTTAAGAATCTCATAATTTAATGTAGTTGTATTTTTCAGTGTAAATTATTTAATTTGATAACGTACAGATGATAACAATCACATTATTATAATTGAATTTATAGATCAAAGGTAAGAATTTGAAATGAAAGTTAATGAGATTAGTGGGATAATGCCCTCTATAAAAGGTACAAATAAATTCCCTTGGATAAAATATAAAACACCATGCAGATGTATAGCCTATGTCACAGATGATAGAAAACCGATGATAATATTGCATTAGAATAAATCATATTTGCAAAAAAACAAAACACACACACACACACACACACACACGTAATACATATATATTTCCATTGTCCTCATTTGTAAGTCACTTTGGATAAAAGTGTCTGCTAAAATACTAAATGTAAATGTAAATGTACATATATTAATATGTATATCACTCACTGGCCACTTTATTAGGTACACCTTGCTGGTACCGGGTTGGACCCCCTTTTGCCTTCAGAACTGCCTTAATTCTTTGTGGCATAGATTCAACAAGGTGTTGGAAACATTCCTCAGAGATTTTGGTCCATATTGACACAGTTGCTGCAGATTTGTCGGCTGCACATCCATGATACGAATCTCCCGTTCCACCACATCCCAAAGGTGCTCTATAGGATTGAGATCTGGTGACTGTGGAGGCCATTTGAGTAAAGTGAACTCATTGTCATGTTGAAGAAACCAGTCTGAGATGATTTAAGCTTTGGGACATGGCGCGTTATCCTGCTGGAAGTAGCCATCAGAAGATGTAGTCATAATGGAATGGACATGGTCAGCAACAATACTCAGGTAGGCTGTGGCGTTTAAACGATGCTCAATTGGTACTAAGGGGCCCAAAGTGTGCAAAGAAAATATCCCCCAAACCATTACACCACCACCAGCAGCCTGAACCGTTGAGACAAGGCAGGATGGATTCATGCTTTCATGTTCTTTACGCCAGATTCTGACCCTACCATCTGAATATCGCAGCAGAAATCGAGACTCTTCAGACCAGGCAACGTTTTTCCAATCTTCTATTGTCCAAATTTTATTGTAGCCTTCGTTTCCTGTTCTTAGCTGACAGGAACAGCACCCAGTGTGGTCTTCTGCTGCTGTTCAGGGTTCGACGTGTTGTGTGTTCAGAGATGGTATTCTGCATACCTTGGTTGTAATGAGTGGTTATTTGAGTTACTGTTGCCTTTCTATCATCTCTAACCAGTCTGGCCATTCTCCTCTGACATCAACAAGGCATTTTCGTCCACACAACTACCGCTCACTGGATATTTTCTCTTTTTCTGACCATTCTCTGTAAACCCTAGAGATGGTTGTGTGTGAAAATCCCAGTAGATCAGCAGTTTTTGAAAAACTCAGACCAGCCCGTCTGGCACCAACAACCATTCCACGTTCAAAGTCACTTAAATCCCCTTTCTTCCCCATTCTGATGGTCGGTTTGAACTTCAGCAAGTCGTCTTCATCACATCTAGATGCCTAAATGCATTGAGTTGCTGCCATGTGATTGGCTGATTAGCAAATTGTGTTACCAAGCAATTGAACAGGTGTACCTAATAAAGTGGCCGGTGAGTGTGTATATATATATATATATATATATATATATATATATAAAGCTCAATACCATAGAGCCCCCCCCCCCCCCCCCCCCCACACACACACACACACACACACACACACACATAACAAATCCCAATTTAACCCCTGCTTACTGTTCCAAGAGAATCAGGGCGCTTCTGTAGGCAGATGAGCCTGTATGGAGTGTGTCTATATACTCCATACCAGAGGTGGGGGCAAGTCACACATTTTCAAGTCTCAAGTCCCTACCATCAAGTCTCAAGCAAGTCTCAAGTCACAGTACAAACAAATCAATCAAGTCAAGTCAAGTCAGTGGCTCACCTCAAGCAAGTCAAGTCGAGTCCTGATAAGGGTCAAGTCAAGTCACAGTATCAAACAGGAACAAATATATTTTTGTCACACGACCTTATTATTTTTTCCTCAGAAATTTACTTTTTTAATTATACATTTTAAATAATAATGTTTTAAATATAACATTTTGAAAATAGGCAAAATACTACTTTGTATACTGATAAGTCTGTAATTGAGATGATAACATGATAAAAATATGTATCTCATATTCAGTGATGGGAATAACGGCGTTATAAATAAACGGCGTTACTAACGGCGTCATTGTTTTCAGTAACGAGTAATCAAACTAATTACTGTTTCCCCCGTTACAACGCCGTTACCGTTACTGACAATAAAATGTGGCGTTACTATAATGTTATTATCATTTTTTTTTCAGTTCATATGAATTGATGCGCAGTGTAGCTGTATTTTACGTACCGTAAACTCTAGTGTGAAGCGCACGGCTCGCCGTAGCTTTGTCTCTCTCACAGACACACGCGCGCGCACAAAGATACAGAGCGAGAGAGTCTATACAGAGCGAGAAATATATATTAAAAAATACAGAGCGAGAGAGTCTTTCATAACATGCAGAATTGACGCGCTACATGTAAACAATATTCTTTGTTGTGTTTTCCTGTCAAAATAACGGAGTTCCTTTGGAATTCTTCAGCTTTTAAGAACTGCCGGGTTCTCTGCTAGTGGGCGGAACTAATGCGCAAACGACAATCTCATTGGCCGGTGCTCACCTATTATCATCCCTGTTTTGATTTCAGCGAATCAATTAGAGCGAACCCATACAACGTGATTAATATTCATGAACCCAGCAGCTCCTTTATCCTTAGTGCGTTTTATATTGTTATTAGTGGTATAATTCGTAGTAGTTTTGTTATCTTATCAATTTTTCCCCCTTTTTTATAGAAACACAAAATGACAAAAAATATCTTAAACACCACCACCAGTCCTAAGTTCAGTCAACATGACAAATATGAATTCATACTTGGTTATTCTAATTACTAAAGTTATATCATCATATAATGCTAAATTATCAAAATATCATATTATAATGCTTGACTAACTGATGTTAAGTGTCAGTAGATAAATAGTTTTATAATCAGTGTTTTATAATAATAATTTATTCTATGTGGTGTCCATTTCAATCATTTAACATATTTAATATTGGGGCATCCAAGTTATTTGACTTTTTTTATTTTTTTAAGTAATGCAATAGTTACTTTCCCTGGTAATTAGTTACTTTTATAATGATGTAACTCAGTTACTAACTCAGTTACTATTTGTGAGAAGTAACTAGTAACTATAACTAATTACTTTTTTAAAGTAACGTGCCCAACACTGCTCATATTTATGTTATATTGAGTTTGGCCATCCTAGGAGACACAGATAATATTTAACAGATGTTTGAAAATTATTTTGCAATAAATATCTCCAGTGAAGACTTGGATTCAGTCTGGGAGCACGCTAAAGAATTTCAGTGTGTATCAAAACATGTTATTCAATTTAAAATAATACTGACTACAAATCACCTCTTATATCAGAAATAAAATGGACCCAAAATTTTCATCGAATACAGACACCCTATTTGGACTGTTTCTTTCACTTTGCATGATTGCCTACTGTCACGAATCCTGGCCATGAACTTTCCTCATTCACCACTAGAGGTCACTCTCCCAGCACTTGGACTTTCACACAGTTACAGATCACTTTAGGACTGCATTTCCCATCATCCACTGCACCAACACAGCTGTTTGCACTGATCACGCACACACCTGTTTTCCATCTCACAATCACCATCACCCAATCACACACACGCACACACACTATTTAAGCTCTGGACTTTCTGCCACTCACTGCCGAGTATGTTTAGACATACAAAGCGTTTTCCTAATATTCCGAGTTTGATTTCCTGTGTTTTGATTCTGCCCTTTCCTGGATTATTCTCTCTGCCTAGCCCTCTGGATACTGTTCGCCGATCGTCGACCCACGCGTGCCCTTGGATTATTCTCTGCCCTACCTTTGCCATACCTGTTTGCTACTGTCCGACCCTGCCTGTATTGACCATTCCTTTAATAAAAGCTTGCTGATGGATGCATGTCTCACGTCTCGTCAGCCCCGTAACACCTACATTGTTCTTGAAAACTATTGTCATCATGACTCAAAACGAGAAGCCTATTGCTGTTAATGTTTATGTATCTTCCCCTGTAACTTATCGATTTCTTTGATTTTATCTTAATAAGAACTAAATTGACAGCTGAGCATTTAAGGTTTGCCTAAGATTTTTTTTTTTTTTTTTTTCTGTTTGTTCTGTTGGATTTTTTTTTTTTTTTTTTTTAATTGAATATAGAAATATGAACTTAAATGATAGAGCTACTCTATGACATTAATGCTGCCAGTAAGTGGCAGCAAATCACTGTTTTATCATAGAAGCGTTCATTGAACTGATTCATTCAAAACAGTTGATTCGTTCATGAACAAGCAAGAATGGGTCACTGAATCACTCAACCACTGATTCGTTCAGTATTCAGTGTGTTGCTTAGAGACGCGCGTAACTCTAGCTGTGGGCTGAACGGAACTGTTGGCAGCCGCTCTGAAAATATTACTAAATATTGTATGTTATAAATATAAAAACTCATACTAGGGCCATTTTGAAAACATGTCTTGGATTTTGGGTGCAAGAGAAACATCACTAATCGATAAAACACTGTGGTTTCCGTGGTACAATTCCATATATTGATTTACAAAGAGGGATAATTGACACTAAAGCACTGTTTTGAGAGACAAACGCCAGCGAAATTAAAGTTTGACATCGTTAATTACAAACACGAGATTAATAATTTATAATCGCTTTAATTTAATGACAGACCTAAGATTACATACCTTTCCTTTATGAAGTGTTGACGTCCTGGCTTTGCAAATGCATACAGTTTGGAATCTAAGTGTTAATCCAAACATCTCGGAAGATTCTCTTGCTCCCTGTATTTCGCACGCTGTGTTGCTGTGCTCCTGCAGTGTCATGAACTGCGCAGACTCGGATCACTTCTACCGCTGATTCAGTGGCTTGCGTTTTGTTTACCAAATTATGTCGCAATGATTTATAATAATAATTAGAGTTGTTATAAAGTCAAATCTTGCCGAGTCATGAAGGTCAAGTCAAGTCAAGTCTCAAGTCACTGGATCTCAAGTCCAAGTCAAGTCAAGTCAAGTCATTTTCTTTATTTAGTCAAGCAAGTCACAAGTCCTTAAATTTGCGACTCGAGTCAGACTCGAGTCAAGTCATGTGACTCGAGTCCCCCACCTCTGCTCCATACTATGTATTTTTCTGAAGACAGGTATGCATCCTTTACTCTTAGATTTATCTTTGAGAATTTAATGTATTGTATTAATCTGACTATGTAATTGGCATAATACCTTTACCTGACTAATAATAAATTGTCACATTTGATATTATTCTGACTTACTCTGAAATTATTTTCTCAAGTAGATTAAGTGAAGTCGTATGTTTCTGCAAATCTGCGTCCATGGTTAAAGAGATAGTTCACCCAAAGATTAAAATGTTATCATTAATTATTGTCCCAAACCTGTAAGACCTTCGTTCATCTTCGAAACACAGATTAAGATATTTCTGAGGAATTCCTAGAGATCTCTGACCCTCCCATAGACAGCAAGCATACTACCACGGTCAAGGTCCAGAAACGTAGTAAGGACGTTGTTAAAATAGTCCATGTGACATCAGTGGTTCAACCATAAGTTTACGAAGCTATGCGAATACTTTTTGTGCATAAAGAAAACAAAAATAACGACTTTATTCAACAATTTGTCTCCTCCGCATCACCCTGGCGCCATTTTAGAGAGTATCCACTGAACGTAAACAACGTATGCTGTTGTGTCAGCTGTGCCACGCCATCTGTTTAAAAGATGGTAACTTCATTTGGTTAGGGCATATTCTTACCCTTGAATCAGAGCTTGAATCAGAGGCAGGCCGGCGGGCATTGAGTCAGAGGCAGGCCGGCGGGCATTGATTCAGCGGCGGGCTGGTGGGCTAGGGTTAGCCGTGGACGACAGCGTCATCTCCTGCGAACGGTGGGCTGGTTGATCCGCGAACGGCGGGATCGCTGAGCCGCGAATGGCGGCGTGAATTCCTGCGAACGGCGGAATGGCTGAGCCGCGAACGGCGGCATGAACTCTCGTGAACTCCCGCGAACCGCGGGATGGGAGAGCCGCGAACGGTGGCGTAAACTCCCGCGAACGGCGGGCATGAGGGATCGCGGCGAGCGGACTCGCTTGCCGCGAGGGACAAAACACAGGAACAAACCAAAGACTTGAAAAAACGAACAAAACAAAACGAGGTGAAGGGACGACGCTTACTGTTGGTTCTGGTCTTCTGTCACGGTGCACACAGCAGGGAGAAACAAGGAACACGCAGACGAGGAGATACTTCAAAATAATAGTCTTTAATGAGGACATCAAGGTTAGACAGGGCAATGCAGACACACAGAAACACCGGGAATAACGAGTAGACCAGATGACATGGAACTCAACAGACAGGACTTAAATACACCGGATAATCAACGCAATCACAAACACACACCTGGAACCGAATAAACTCATAATGACATGAAACAAGGACAGGGAAAAAAACATATAAGGAAACAAGAGGCGGGAACACAAGACACACACGACAGAGGCCTGACAGTATACAGTAGATCTTAGTAGTTCTCCAGGATATATGAAAAATAGTTATTCTGTTATCAACATTTTTTATTTCTTTTTACACACAACATCACAACATAACATCCACTCAAACAAACTAAACAAAACAACAGACACATACTCAATATTTTAAAAGTCCAGTCAAAAGGAGAGAGAGAGGGAGGGAGGGAAAAATAAAAAACAAAACAAGTCATTCCTTTATATAATCATGTATGTTAAATAAAAAACACTGTGAAGCATCAATAGTAGAAGGCTTGGCCCCATTAATTCTTACTGTTGTATATTCACAAGAGACCATTTGCAGGAGGCTATGGATCCACTATGTTTTCCCACACGTGTGGCGTAAACCAGTTCTGTATTATTGTCCTCTTTGCAGCCACAAAACCAGCAAACAACATTCTCTTTTGTATTAAGCTTACAAAGAGACCAGAATCACCATCAAGAAGACACAA
Source organism: Schizothorax lantsangensis (assembly GCA_027422415.1). NCBI lineage: Eukaryota > Metazoa > Chordata > Actinopteri > Cypriniformes > Cyprinidae > Schizothorax > Schizothorax lantsangensis. The sequence goes on along the minus strand of CM049846.1, from coordinate 17,486,626 downwards.
AACTGGGCCAGCAAAGCAGCCAACTTGCAGCAAGGAGGACAAAACCAGGCCCACATGTGTCCATATATTAATGACAATAGGACACTCCCAAAATTTATGAAGAAAAGTCCCTGATGATGCAGTGTTACAAACAGATAGCCGACCAGAAGATGGCGCAATCCAGTCCCGCATATTAAATATGGCTCTTGTATCAGGGCACAGGAAATGCTCTGTCCCCTCCATAAAAAAGGGGGGAGTTAGTCTCACCACCTAAAGAGACAGTTGCTCTGGGAATAACATCCCAGGAGGAGAGAGAGAAAAAAAAAGAGATTCAACAGATATCCACGTCCACCCTGCCACCAACTTCTCCAGGGCAGCAGGAATCCCCTCCATCCCGGCCATCAAGCCCCTCCCGCCAGGCCGAAGAGATGGTGGCCGCCGTACTCCCGTTGCCTTGTGGAGCCACAGTATATGTTTTCTTCTGTGACAGGGAGCTGATAAAATCCTCCGCTTTCTGAGGAGAGTCGAAACTTATCTGCTCACCCTTGTGCCGTAGTTTAATTACTGCCGGATAAGATACCGCCTAAATATCTATGGCAATGGCGGCGCGTGCACACGCTGCGACTTATCTCTCTCCCGACAGAACGGTGTTTTTGTGTTTTTCGTCTTGTAAGTTGCAATGTTTTTGTACATCTTCGTCACGTCTACCTGTCTTTAAGCGTGCATACAGTCGTGAGTTTCTACTCGATGTCGGCAGAATCACATTTTTAGAGTTAAACTCCACCCACGCCGAAGAGCTGCTGGACCTCGGTCTGCTCCGGAGGCCTACACCATCACCGATCCCCACTACTACACCACCCAGAGAGGAGCGTACAAGGCCCTTCCCCTCCCCCACCTTGGAGCCTCAGACCACATCACTGTCATGCTAATGCCTGCATACAGACCGATCGTTAAAGTCACCAAACCAGTTCACAAACAGTGGCCGGAAGGGTCGTCAGAGGCACTTCAAGACTGTTTTAACACCACTGACTGGAATATGTTGAAGCAGGCTGCCACATACAACAACACCACACACCTCCAAGAGTACTCAGAGACTGTCACTGCCTACATCACCAAGTGCATTGATGATGTAACGGTCACAAAGACTATCACTGTCCGGGCCAACCAGAAGCCGTGGCTGACAGGGGAGGTCTACAGACTCCTGAAGGCTCGGAACGCTGCCTTTAGAGCTGGAGATGAGGAGGGTCTGAAGACAGCTAGGGCCAACCTATCCCGTGGCATCAGAGAGGCCAAGAGACAGTACTCCAGGAGGATAGCCCATTGTTTCAGCAACAGCAGAGACACTCTGAGCCTGTGGCAGGGGATACAGACCATTACGGACTACAAGCCCCCACCACAGACCTGTGACAGCACCATCTGCCTGCTGAACGAGCTGAACACCTTCTTTGCTCGCTTTGAGGCACAAAACAGTGCCACTACACAGAAGACTCCACCTCCTCCCGGCGACCAGGTGATGAGGAGATCCCTCAGCAGTATCAATGCACGCAAAGCTCCGGGTCCTGACATTATTCCTGTGCGTGTACTGAGAGACTGTGCAGCAAGGATATTATAGTTTTGAATTTTTAAATTAGTTTTTATTTTAATATAGTTTTCAAATTTCCTATAATTTCAGTTTAGTTTTAGTTAGTTTCATTAATGGTTTTGTTAGTTTTAGTTTAGTTTTTATTTTGTAAACACATTTCTATTTAGTTTTTATATATTTTAGTTTCAGTTTTAGTTTTAGTAATTATAGTTTAACAGAGTTAATGGAACACTTCCAGTGTAGACCAAACCAAACCAATTTTAGCAAAGTTGAATGTTTGCAGTTTACAGTTAACTCTTGTGCAAACCTCTTAATAATGAAAATAAAATAATTATTTACAATTTAACAAAAAACAAAAATATGCAACTTATATGTATACAATTTATTAATTCATATTCATGTTCATATTCACTCATATTAAAGATGTAATCTTGTTTAATGTGCCAATAGTTTAAAAACAACAAGCTAATCAAGGTTTTCAGAGTTACTAGACAGCATCAGGCAGTTGAGTTTTTATCAGGGTTAATTCTGGTAAATTCTGGTAAATTCTGCAGGACAATGACCCTCCAGTGCTGGATTTGAGGAAACATGCCCTGCGTCCCAATGTGCATACTATCCACCCTATCTGCCCTAAATAATATTAAAATGACTAATATCACATAGAATTTAGCATGTACAGTGTGCACATTGGGACGCAGGCATGTTCTTTGCAATCGTCATTGAAACTCTGTAAACTTTATTTTTGTCCATCTGTGTTTTCAATGCATTTACATTTTACATTTATGCATTTAGCAGACACTTTTATCCAAAGCGACTTACATTGCATTCAAGTTACAGTTTTTTTTTTTTACATTTTATCAGCTCTCCCTGTTGCTTTCCCTGGAAATCGAACCCACGATCTTGGCGCTGCTAGCGCAATGCTCTACCGTTTGAGCTACAGGAAAGCCAAAATGGTAAGCCACCGGTTTATTTGTTGGAACTTTTGCACATACGAGCCACCGGTGCACACTACTGTTTGTCCCGTCTCTCCCTCTATGAAAGTACACAATAAGAAGAAACAATCTAAAATGCTTACTCAAAAATAAATGCGATATATGGTGATTTAAATGATGTTTGGACTTAACTTTGACGAGCCGCTCCAGCGCGCACAAGCTTCAGATGAAGCTTCTTTTACACAGGACACGGCAAGCAGTGAAAACACAGCGCAGCTATCGCTTTCTATCATTTTGGATGCGTTTTATACAGTCAAGGCGGTGCTCATGTCATGGACTCGAGGCGGACGTTACCATAGTAATCGCAAAGCGTGACAAAATGACTATTCACTAAAGTCAGCTCATCCAAAAAAATAATTCTGTGTCTGTTAACTCACTCTCATGTTGTTCTCGCACGTCAAGCATGCTTTTAAACGTTTGTGCACTGTAAGGTGTGCATTATATTATTTCCCATGTCATATTTTATAGTTACTTCCCATTTCATAGCCCGCGTCTTGTTTTTTAAATGCAAAAACGCATTCTCTGTGAATAGCCGCTTAGGACGCAGCTCACGTGCATGAAGCGCCATCTAGTTCCCTAAACAACCACAGGTCCAATTTTCTGACACAGAATGAGAGCTTATTAAATCACGAACACGATTATTTATTTTTGCTAATTATTATTTTATTTTAGTTCGTTTTTCAGTTACTGTTGTTAGTTTCGTTTAATTTTAGTTTTTCATTTATTTAGAAATTGTAATTTTATTTCAGTTTCCGAAAAAAAAAATTGACCAATAGTTTTAGTCTTAGTTTCAGTTTTCGTTTACGAAAATAACCTTACTGTTTCCTGAAACTCACTGATGTCTTCACAGACATTTTCAACATCTCACTAAGTCAGGCTGTTGTCCCCACATGCTTCAAAGCTACCACCATCATTCCAGTCCCGAAGAAGTCATCTCCATCCTGCTTCAATGACTACCGTCCAGTAGCACTCACTCGTACTCTCATGAAGTGCTTTGAACGGCTAGTCATGCACCACGTCAAGTCTGCCCCCCCCCCTCCCTGGACCCCTTCCAGTTTGCATATAGGTCCAACCGCTCGACTGATGATGCCATCGCCACTGCCCTCCACCCAGCCCTCACACATCTGGACAAAAAAGACTCGTATGTCAGAATGCTGTTCATAGACTTCGGTTCAGCATTCAACACAATCATCCCTCAACAGCTCATTCTTAAATTGGTCCAGCTGGGGCTCAATACGTCGCTGTGCAACTGGCTGTTGGACTTTCTGACCGGGAGACCTCAGGCAGTACGGGTCGGCAGTAACACATTCAGCACCATCACACTGAACACAGGGGGCCCCCCAAGGATGTGTGCTGAGCCCCCTCCTCTTCACTCTGCTGACCCATGACTGCACACCGTCAAACAACTCCAACCTCTTCATTAAATTTGCAGATGACATTAAACCAAATAGACTTCAAGATATTTTATTTACTGGCACAGGAAAAAAAGGGGATAATTATAAATTTGGTCCGGTTGTGGCTAACTCTATTAAAATCTGGAAAACGGTTGAACGTCGGATAGGTGGACCCTTCAAATTCTGTAACAGTACACCTTTATGGCACAATTTTAACTTTGTATGTGGAAATCGTCCATTTGTCCAACCCTCTTGGTCCTCTTTAGGTGTGAACACGTGCGGTGATATGTATGATAACCAGGGCCTCTGTTCATTTCAGGCATTGAGAGCCAAATTTTGTCTACCAGCATCTGCATATTTTGTTTTTCTTCAATTACGTTCTGCTCTCAAAGCGTATGGCGTTTCTTGGTCTTCTTCCATTTCCTCTCATCCTATGCGGGACTGGATTGCACCATCTGCTGGTCGGCCATCTGTTTCCTTAATATATAATAAAATTATTGATTGTATTACAAAACCTCTTTCTATTAAAACTATTTGGAATAGGGAATTATCTGATCTTAATTTATCTGTCGACTGGGAGAGAGTGTGGTCTAATCTCAGCTTAACATCTAAAAATCTGGCTCATCGTCTTATTCACTTCAAAGTCATTCATAGAGCATACATAACTCCTTACAAAAGATTTAAAATGAAACTGCAGTCAAATTTGAACTGCCATATATGTAACACTACATCATCGGGCACTTTTCTGCATATGTTTTGGGAATGTCCTGTCATCATCAGTCTATGGACACATGTAAACCTGGTTTTGTCATCATTACTGAGAATTGATTGGTCTGTTAACCCAAGTTTATGTCTTCTTAATGATGATTCTGGTCTCTGTATTAGTTCAATGCAAAAGAGAATGTTGTTTGCTGGTTTTACAGCTGTGAAGAAGACAATAATTCAGAACTGGTTTACACCACACATGTGTAGAGAGGCATATTGGATCCGTAGCCTCCTGCAAATTGTCTCATGTGAATGTACAACGGCGCGAGTCAGTGGGGCCAGGCCTTCAACCATTGAGGCTTGGCAGTGTTTTTTACTGAATATACGTGATTATTTAAAGGAGTAACTTTTGTGTTCTTGTTGTCCTTCCCTCTCTCCCTCCCTTTTGATTGAACCTTGAGATGTTGAGTATGTGTCTGCTGTTTTGTTTTGTTTTATTTTGGATATTATGTTGTGTTGTTTGTGGAAAAATGAAAATAAAAAAATTGTTGATAACAAAAAAAAATTTGCAGATGACACGACTGTGGTGGGTCTCATCAGCAACAGAGATGAGACAAACTACATAAGCGAGGTGAGCCGCCTGGCCGGGTGGAGCAGTGACAACAATCTCTCTCTGAATGTGGAGAAGACGAAGGAGATTGTTGTTGACTTCAGGAGAGTGCACACTCAGCATGCTCCTCTGACCATCAATGGTGCGACTGTGGAGAGAGGCATTGTTAGATGCCAGTGCTTCCTGTCATAGCTATGCAAATATGTGATTTCAAAAGCAGATATAGCTATTAAACTATTTCTTGTTATGATTTTAAATTAGTTTTTAACCTCAGAATAATCTCTAAGTAAAACAGGATGTTAAAGTGTGATTTTGTGGTGGCTGTACTTTAAAATTAATGTATTATAATTCAAGTGATGGATTTTGAAAGTATGACAGTAAGATTAACCCTGCTTGGTTTAAATGTTTGAAAATTATTAAAACTTCTGTCAGAAATTTAGAAGAGTAATCAAATGTAATCAGTTACATTATTTTAATAAAGTTATTAAAATAGTTACACTACTTATTACATTTTAAATAGGGTAACTTGTGGTCTGTAACCTATTACATTTCCAAAGTAACCTCCTTGTAAATGGTACCTACGCACATATTCCAGTCACCCATGCCATTTATACTGATGCACCCCTATACCATGACAGATGTTTGCTTTTGCTTCTGTCGCTGGTTAAAGTCTAGATCAGGGGTGCCCAACCCTGTTCCTGGAGATCTACTTTCCTGCAGAGTTCAGCTCCAACCCTGATCAAACACACCTGTCTGTAATTATCAAGTGCTCCTTCAGATCCTAATTAATTGGTTCAGTTGTGTTTGATAAATTATAAATAGGAGTTACATGACTATACATGTTATGTTATATGCACTTTTTTAAAAGAATAATAATTAAAAAAAAAACATTAAAAGTTCATAATAGAATTGGTGCCTTAATGTAACCAAAATTAATGATTTTTTATTTTTATTTCAGTTATTTCAGTGGAACATGTAATTACACATAAGAATGAATAAAGGTCTCTACATATTGTTTAGTACATATATGGGCAGATCTACCAGTGGACATTATTTTCTAAGCTTATTCTCTCCCCCTCAGTTGTTTCCTGTATAAAAAAAGAAGAAAAAAAAACATTATCTATAGTGTAGAAAACGCTCCGGTTACAAATGTAACCTTGGTTCCCTGAGATAAGGGAATGAGCATGGCATCTGTGATGCATATGGGAAACTCCTGTTTACTCTGTTACTGAAGACTGATTTGTTCACGTTTGTGTAGCTGCACAAACCAATGGCTCTCTAACCCACCAGAAGGGGAGGAGCCAATCACTATATAAGTTGGCTCAGAGCACCATTTCATCAGAAACTTTTGCCTGAAGTGACAGCCATTGATTTGCATGCAGCTTATAGCACGGCAATTCACGCCACGCTTATTCCCTTATCTCAGGGAACCGAGGTTATGTTAGCAACTGGAGCGTTCCCTATCAAAAAAAATTAAGTCACTGAAATAAGACCATAAAACACATACAGAACATTTGTTTACAAGACTTTTGAGAACTGGATGTGGTAGACTAGAGTTTTTGCTCTAGAGCCAGGCAGGAGGAAAGGGAAAGGGGAAAGGGAAGTGGTGTGTGGCCAAGTATGGTGACCCATACTCGGAATTTGTCCTCTGCATTTAACCCATCCAAGTGTACACACACAGTAGTGAGCACACACCCGGAGCAGTGGGCAGCCATGTTGCGGCGCCCGGGGAGCAGTTGGGGGATCGGTGCCTTGCTCGAGGGTCTCACCTCAGTCGTGGTATTGAAGGTGGAGAGAACACTTGTTATTCACTCCCGGGAATGGAACCTGCAACCTTTGGGTTACAAGTCCAACTCTCTAACCATTAGGCCATGGCTGCCAGGAGAGGAGAGGAGAGGAGAGGAGAGGAGAGGAGAGGAGAGGAGAGGAGAGGAGAGGAGAGGAGAGGAGAGGAGGAGAGGAGAGGAGAGGAGAGGAGAGGAGAGGAGAGGAGAGGAGAGGAGAGGAGAGGAGAGGAGAGGAGAGGAGAGGAGTGGAGTGGAGTGGAGTGGAGTTGGTAATGTGCTTGATAGGGACTCGCAACGGAGGCAGGCATCTCACCTATCCTAATGTGTGCGCGTGCCACGAGTGAGTTAGAGGTCCCGACGGGGCCCGACACGCTGAGTCCATTTGGGCCGGGCTCGGGACATTTTTATTTTTTTTACAGATCGGGCTCGGGTCGGACTCGGGCTAATTTAGCTTCTCTCCTTTTATTGTGCCCATATACGCGCAGAGCACACATGGCTACTGTATGAAATACTGATTATATTATAAATATTACACATCGCCACAATACGCAACGCATATAGGCTACGCAAGCATTAGCATACAGGTGACAGTTGACCATGCAGAGCATCAGGGATAAGTTGGAGCGTGGGGAGTTACTAAAAGTTCCCAAAGCTTCGGGAAAAGCTGCATTTTGGATCATCCATGCATTTGATGATGATCCCAACTCGCCATCTCCTCATTGGATACGCCTTTAGAGATAAATGCATCTTTAGAGATTTTATAATGAAAGAGTTTTTGTTTTCGATTCGAATTATTTCGTTTCAAAGTAGTAATTCAAAGCTTTCTATAGATACTATATTTATCAAGTCAGTGAGGCAAGTATTTGCTGTGTTTCGGTTTTTCAGAAGTGCTTGCTCAAAACAGAAACTGTTTTTTTTTTTTTTTTTTTTGTAAAAGCATGTTTTGTTGATATTGTGAGTGCACACAAATAAAAGTAGACCCTTTACAGTTCCGAACAACGTAGCCTATTACTCTAACCTTTATGAGCAAAAATGACAGCGTATTTTGAAATGTTTCCAATGCAAGTGATCGCTCTGGCGCATCCTGTAAAGCGCGCTTCAGCTTCCACTCTCTGCACAAACGACTGGATATGCCTCAGCGCACATTTATCTAGGTTAAGCTTTAAACTAACATTGTGGAGCTGTTTTATAATTATAGATTTCATTTTAGAGAAGTTGTGATGATTTGAGAAAGCTAAATTGATCAAACATGGGCTATGATCAACTCGCTGTCTGCCGCTGGTCGCTTGGTCATACTTTAAAAAACAAAAACTTACATTTAACGGATAAAAAAATGCTCCAAAAGTTTTTCTAAATTAACTTGATAAAATAACTAAACGAAATACAATCACTTTGCCATTTCATACAAAACTTAACTATTTTAATAGCTGAAACGGTAGTATAAGCTGTTTTGGGAGAAGGAAAAAAAAAAGACGGGCTCGGATCGGACTTGGGCCGGTAATTCTGATGAGCTGTCAGACACGGGCCGGGCTAGGGCCTGAGCGTCTCGGGCCAGGGCCATGCTAGGGCCTAAATTCTAGGCCCGTGCAGGGCTCTGTGAATACGCAAACACTTTTCTTCCCCCGCGATTTTTTGGCCAAGTCAATTCAAGTATGTTCATAGTAGTTTCAATGGGCCAATGCGAATTAATCTAGATTAAATGAAAAAAGACACCATATTGTCAGACCTGACTATTCTTATCCAAAACAACTAGATGCAATGATAGGCTACATATCTACACTACCAGTCAAGAGTTTTTGAACAGTATAGCCTAAGATTTTTAATGTTTTTTAAAGAATTATCTTCTGCTCACCATGCCTGCATTTATTTGATCCTAAATACAGCAAAATCAGTATATTATGCAATATTTATACTATATAAAATAACTGCTTTATATATACAAGTCGGTACGGAAAGTATTCAGACCCTCTTAAATTTTTCACTCTTTGTTATATTGCAGCCATTTGCTAAAATCATTTAAGTTCATTTTTTTTCCTCATTAATGTACACACAGCACCCCATATTGACAGAAAAACACAGAATTGTTGACATTATGTGATGTGAAATATCACATGGTCCTAAGTATTCAGACCCTTTGCTCAGTATTTAGTAGAAGCACCCTTTTGATTTAATACAGCCATGAGTCTTTTTGGGAAAGATGCAACAAGTTTTTCACACCTGGATTTGGGGATCCTCTGCCATTCCTCCTTGCAGATCCTCTCCAGTTCTGTCAGGTTGGATGGTAAACGTTGGTGGACAGCCATTTTTAGGTCTCTCCAGAGATGCTCAATTGGGTTTAAGTCAGGGCTCTGGCTGGGCCATTCAAGAACAGTCATGGAGTTGTTGTGAAGCCACTCCTCCATTATTTTAGCTGTGTGCTTAGGGTCATTGTCTTGTTAGGTAAACCTTCGGCCCAGTCTGAGGTCCTGAGCACTCTGGAGAAGGTTTTCGTCCAGGATATCCCTGTACTTGGCCGCATTCATCTTTCCCTCGATTGCAACCAGTCGTCCTGTCCCTGCAGCTGAAAAACACCCCACATGATGCTGCCACCACCATGCTTCACTGTTGGGACTGTATTGGACAGGTGATGAGCAGAGCCTGGTTTTCTCCACACATACCGCTTAGAATTAAGGCCAAAAAGTTCTATCTTGGTCTCATCAGACCAGAGAATCCTTCAGGTGTTTTTTAGCAAACTCCATGCGGGCTTTCATGTGTCTTGCACTGAGGAGAGGCTTCCGTCGGGCCACTCTGCCATAAAGCCCCGACTGGTGGAGGGCTGCAGTGATGGTTGACTTTCTACAACTTTCTCCCATCTCCCAATGCATCTCTGGAGCTCAGCCACAGTGATCTTTGGGTTCTTCTTTACCTCTCTCACCAAGGCTCTTCTCCCACGATAGCTCAGTTTGGCCGGACGGCCAGCTCTAGGAAGGGTTCTGGTCGTCCCAAACGTCTTCCATTTAAGGATTATGGAGGCCACTGTGCTCTTAGGAACCTTAAGTGCAGCAGAAATTTTTTTGTAACCTTGGCCAGATCTGTGCCTTGCCACAATTCTGTCTCTGAGCTCTTCAGGCAGTTCCTTTGACCTCATGATTCTCATTTGCTCTGACATGCACTGTGAGCTGTAAGGTCTTATATAGACAGGTGTGTGGCTTTCCTAATCAAGTCCAATCAGTATAATCAAACACAGCTGGACTCAAATGAAGGTGTAGAACCATCTCAAGGATGATCAGAAGAAATGGACAGCACCTGAGTTAAATATATGAGTGTCACAGCAAAGGGTCTGAATACTTAGGACCATGTGATATTTCAGTTTTTCTTTTTTAATAAATCTGCAAAAATGTCAACAATTCTGTGTTTTTCTGTCAATATTGGGTGCTGTGTGTACATTAATGAGGAAAAAAAATGAACTTAAATGATTTTAGCAAATGGCTGCAATATAACAAAGAGTGAAAAATGTAAGGGGGTCTGAATACTTTCCGTACCCACTGTATATTTTAAAATGTAATTTATTCCTGTGATCAAAGCTGAATTTTCAGCATCATTGCTCCAGTATTCAGTGTCCCATGATCCTTCAGAAATTATTGTAATATGCTGATTTGCTGTTCAAGAAACATTTTTACATATTTACATATTATTATTATCAATATTTAAAACAGTTGAGTAATTTTTTTTTACAAATTATAGAAATTAATACTTTAAAATAAGAAAGGATGCTATGTAAAATGATGATAAAGACATTAATCATGTTACAAAATATTTATATTTCAGATAAATGCTGTTCTTCTGAACTTTCTATTCATCAAAGAAACCTGAAAAAAAATTCTACGCCGCTGTCTTCAACATAATAATTATAATAATAATAAATGTTTTTTTGAGCAGCAAATTAGAATATTTGAATGATTTCTGAGGGATCATGTGACTAGAGTAATGATGCTGAATATTCAGCTTTGAAATCACAGGAATAAATTACATTTTAAAATATATTCAAATAGAAAACAGTTATTTTAAATAGTAAAAATATTTCACAATATTACTGTTTTTGCTGTATTTAGGATCGAATAAATGCAGGCTTGGTGAGCAGAAGAGACTTCTTTAAAAAAAACAGTAAACTTCTTACTGTTCAAAAACCTTTGACTGGTAGTGTATAAGTGGTGGTGGGCCGCCTGGACCAAAAAATGTCAGGGCCGATTTTTTGTCCCAGTCCAGCCCTGGTGATGAGCAAACTCCAAAAGATGTTATTCTGGCTCGGTGGTAGTTGGGAGTTTCTTCCCAGGTAGAAAGGGAAAAAGAGCTAAGAAAAAGATCTGCTGAGATCCGAGGATCCTTGGTTGAATGGAAAGTCAAGGCCGTAAGGCCTGGCACAAAAACTTAAGGGTCCAGAAGAGTTCTAGCTCACATCCACCTCATGCTCTTAGGATCTAACAGAACCGCAGACTGCAGGGGTGTCACTGATGTGAGAGCTTTATCTGCTATAGAGGTCACACCTCTGGGGTGTCAAAGAGCCAATGGAGTCCTGAACTTTTGGAGGGAAAGTTTATGACTCTTTGTCTCCATGCATGGTCATTTGCATATGAGCTGGATTGGAAGTTGATATGCAAACTATTAAAGATTCTTAGAACACTTATATGTTGCATAGGTATCAACAAATAATATACACTCTCAATTAGATCATCCGAAGACGAATTGATAGAGGCCAAACATGGTATAAGTGGGGTAATTTTAGCTAGTGATCTACAACCCCAAATCAGAAAAAGTTGGGACAGTATGGAAAACACAAATAAAAAAAGAAAGTAGTGATTTCTAAATTTACTTTGACTTGTATTTCATTGCAGACAATATGAACACAAAATATTTAATGTTTTGTCTGGTCAACTTCATGTAATTTGTAAATATACATCCTTTCCTGTCATTCAGACCTGCAACACATTCCAAAAAAAGTTGGGACAGGAGCAATTTAGGGCTAGTAATGAGGTAAATTGGTTAAATAATGATGTGATTTGAAACAGGTGATGTCAACAGGTGATTGTAATTATGATTTGGTACAAAAGTAGCATCCAAGAAAGGTCTAGTCCTTTAGGAGCAAAGATGGGCCGAGGATCGCCAGTTTGCCAACAAATACGTAAGAAAATTATTGAAATGTTTAAAAACAATGTTCCTCAAAGAAAGATAGGAAGAGATTTGGATATTTCACCTTCAACAGTGCATAACATAATTAAAAGATTCAAGGAATCTGGAGGAATTTCAGTGCGTAAAGGACAAGGGCGCAAGCCTAAGCTGAACAACCGTGATCTCCGTTCCCTCAGGCGGCACTGCATCAAGAATCGTCATTCATCTATAAGCGATATCACCACATGGGCTCAGGACTACTTTGGCAAACCTTTGTCAAGTACCACAATACGTAGTTACATCCACAAATGCCAGTTAAAACTGTACTGTGCCAAAAGGAAGCCCTATGTTAACAGTGTCCAGAAGCGCCGTCGACTTCTCTGGGCTCGGAGGCATCTGGGATGGACCATCACACAGTGGAAACGTGTACTGTGGTCAGATGAATCAGTATTTCAGGTATTTTTTGGGAGGAATGGACGCCGTGTGCTCCGGACCAAAGAAGAAAAGGATCATCCAGACTGTTACCAGCAACAAGTCCAAAAGCCAGGGTCTGTCGTGGTATGGGGTTGTGTCAGTGCCCTTGGCAAAGGTAACTTGCACTTCTGTGATGGCACCATTAATGCTGAAAAGTACATAGAGATTTTGGAGCGCAATATGCTGCCTTCAAGAAGACATCTTTTCCAGGGACGTCCATGCATATTTCAACAAGACAATGCAAAACCACATTCTGCACACATTACAAAGTCCTGACTGCGGAGGAAGAGGGTACGGGTACTTGACTGGCCTGCCTGCAGTCCCGACCTGTCTCCAATAGAGAATGTGTGGCGCATTTTGAAGCGCAAAATGCGACAACGAAGACCCCGTAATGTTGCCCACCTTAAGACTTGTTTGCAGGAAGAATGGGACAAAATTACACCTGAAACACTTCATCACTTGGTGTCTTCAGTCCCTAAACGTCTTTTAAGTGTTGAGAAAAGGAATGGCAACATTACAAAGTGGTAAATGCTTTACTGTCCCAACTTTTTTTGGAATGTGTTGCAGGTCTGAATGACAGGAAAGGATGTATATTTACAAATGACATGAAGTTGACCAGACAAAACATGAAATATTTTGTGTTCATATTGTCTGCAATGAAATACAAGTCAAAGTAAATTTAGAAATCACTACTTTCTTTTTTATTTGCGTTTTCCATACTGTCCCAACTTTTTCTGATTTGGGGTTGTAAATTCAGTTGAGATATCTGACATAATATGACATAACATTGACCTTTTATATGAAGTCTTTAGAGCCATGGGCTGTTTTTAGATAAATCGAGGGGTTTGACCAACCATAGTTGGACAGGGGTTATTTATATGAACAAATCATCCAAGCACCTTATTTCTGGCCATTTCAAATATACATTTGATTAACATTGCTAAATATTATTAAACTGGACATAAATTGAAAGATCCTTCTTTGATTGTCAAAATATTTCACAGAAAATAATAAAATGCAAACAAAAAATATATAAAGTAAAACAAAGTAGCCTACAATAACCAGTGTGTTAAAACAAAAATACAACAATAAAAAAAATCAAGGAAAGGCCCTAATGAAGAAATCGGTTTCAATATATTTTCAAAAGTGCATAATGATAACTTTTGACAACGTTTAATTCAGGTGCGAAAATAATTAATCTTCATATATATATATATATATATATTTCAACCCAAGTACACAATACATGTATGGCCACATGAACTTTAAGAATCATATACTTTTTTGTTTGTTTGTTTAGATAAATCGCTCAGAGGGGTTTGACCAAACGATTAGACAAACTAGGTTTTATATATATATATATATATATATATATATAAATCATCCAAGCACCCGATTCCTAGCCATTTCTAATATACATTTGATATGACTAAATATTATTAAATTGTAAAGAAATTCCAGGATCAGTTCCCTCTTCACATAGGCCTAGTATTTTCATCGGGTCAGTCGTAGGAAAGTCTGATTGGTTGATAACTTTTGAGTTTAATCCAGGTGTGAAAAGAATTAATATCTAGTGCAAGAGCACGGAGAGAGATGTGCGAGTGCACAGGACAAAGTTTGAGCGCGCACACGCACACTTGAGCCAGAGGAGAGACACGTTTTAAGTGCATGCACTCTCTCTGCGCGAGAGCAGATATCTGAGCGCGAGCATCAGGTTTTGTGCGAGAGCAAAGGAAATCGCGTGCGAGCATGGAGATTCACGCTCGCGCATTATATTAATCTACTTTCGCGCTAAAAAAATGCGCTCGACATTTGGCAGTAAAATAAAGCCATAAAATTTGCTCAGAAAAATTGCTCTTTGTAGGTGACAGATGGCCTCAGGGGAAGGCTTCAGATCTTCTATGGTGGCAAGCAGGCTGAGCTTCTTCCTTCCTCATCTTCTGGCTTCTTGATAGCAGAGTCAGTGAAGAGATGATCTTGTCACTAAAGGAGAAAGTTTTGATGAAATGGCGCTCTGAGCCATTGGTTTGTGCAGCTACACAAACGTGAACAAATCAGGATTCAGTAACAGAGTAATCAGGTGTTTCCCATCACAGACGCAATGGGAGAGACCGCTGGATAAATAAAAATAAAAATAAATAAAAGTTAATTCATCTTTACTTATGCAGCACTTTATACAATTGAGATTGTGTCAAAGCAGCTTTACAGTGTTAAACAAGAAAATTCAATTCTGCTGTAAGGCAGCTCTAAAAATAGAAAAAATAGTTAAGTACATTTTTCACTTAGAGTCATTTCATTGTTGATTCAGTTCAGTTTAATAACTGTGTAAAGGTCATTAGTTGTGGAATGAGTTAAAAAAAATGTATTGTCAAGTATGGTGACCCATACTCGAAATTGGTCCTCTGCATTTAACCCATCCAAGTGCACACACAGAGCAGTGAGTAGTGAACACACACACTGTGAACACGCACCCGGAGCAGTGGGAAGCCATTGCTCCAGCGCCCAGGGAGCAATTGGGGGTTCGGTGCCTTGCTCAAGGGCACCTCAGTCATGTATTGAAGGTGGAGAGAGTGCTGTTCATTCACAATCCCCACCTTCAATCCCTGCCGGACCTGAGATTCGAACCCGCAACCTTTGGATTACAAGTCTGAGTCTCTAACCATTAGGCCACAACTTCCCCAGTTAATCTATGAAGCAAGCAAAATTATGTCATCTTCCAGCTCAGTTAAATTCTCTTCCAATAATATCTGTGCAATTGTTAATAATATTGCCAAATATTAAGAAGCCATTATTCTGAATGTCATCCAAACTACATTCAGAAAAGAAAAAAAAATTCCAGTTCATCAAAAAAAAAAAAATTCTGTAATTTACTGAGTTGCTCAAATTATATTGTTATGTATTCACCAGAAGAAAGAAATTCAGTATTTCCCAGAGGTCTAGTTTCAAGTGTAATTCTTTTAAAATAATTTATATAACATTATCTAGTGTATTAAGTGTTAATGATAAATACCTTTCAACATTTGTACTTGCTACTGTATAGGCTACCAGGGCACCATACAGACTTTCACCAAATAATTAGCTGATTATTTTATAATTTATATTATTTAGATAATTTTTTAATTGTTGGTGATTTTAATATCATATCCATGTATATTCCATTTAGGTGAATCTGTAAATTCAACTACTTGTTACAAATATGGCAGAATCGTCACTTCTACCATAAAAGACTGCTTTGTAAATAATCTTCTTGACTCCAGTATCAATTCCTCAGCATACAGTAACTCAGAAATACTTGATGTTGTAACGGAAACTATGGACTCGCTATTTTCTAGCACTTTAGACATGGTTACTCCTTTACGCTTAAAGAACATTAAGGAAAACAGTCAGACGCCTTAGTATAACAAGCACACTCGTGCCCTAAAGAGAGCAGGCCAATAAATGGAGTAAAGCTGGAAGAAAACAAAACTGGAGGCATTTTGTATAGCATGGAGGGAAAGTACTTCTCGGCAAAATATCCCCATGTTAAAATGCCCAACATTGCAGCAGAAAAAAAAAATAAAAAGTTTACAGCCTGGTCCAAAAGTGGTTTTGATCTATATAGCTAATTTAGTCCTTCATGACAACTGTGAGGGGGGCAATTTTTTTTTTATAACTCATCCATTTAAATTATATTAAGCCTTAAAGTTCTGCATAATTAAGGGCTTGGCCAGTTCTTAGCCTGTCTTGTCATGGCCAAGGAGGTTGTTCCTGAATCCCTTGACTGTCCTGTCACAGCCATGGAGGCTGCTTCTGAGCTCTCAGCCTGTCCTGTCACAGCCAAAGAGGTTGTCTTTGAACTCTCAGTCTGCCCTGTCATGGCCATTTATGCCGTCTCTGAACCCTCAGCCTGCTTTTTCATGGCCCAAGATGCCATCCCTGTACTCTCTGTCTGCCTTGACATGACAGCAGGGATCGTACATTAACTTCCTGTCAACCTGAGACAACTTGCTGGACCAGTTATGTCCATGGAGGACACCCTTAAGCAACAAACTGGTGTTGCAGTGAATGTTTGTGGTTGCTCGGTCGTATTGCTACGATATAGAGGTGTTGGCATTTTCATGGCCGTTGTCATTCCGAGTGCCCGCTGAGAACACCGGCACTGCTCGCGTCTCAATCATCAAATTATATTTTCGCCTGAACGCTCACGTAAACTTTCATGAAGTGTTTCCGGGCCTGTTATCAAAAACACGGTCACTTGTCTCTTCAGCATCCGTCTTCATCTCTACATCAACCTACACCATGATAAGTATTCATATTGTTTAATGCACTTGTGGTGGATGGGTCTAGAATGGGGTTTTGCAAGAACATTCTTTGTGTTCAAGACAAAGTGCTCAGTTATACAAAGCTAGCGCTGTCGTGTGTTCGGGTTGATATGTTTCTCTTCGCTAGCTACTGGTGGTGGTTACATTAGTTTTTCAACTATATCTTCAGCTTCATTATTCACAAATACTTCCCTTCACATAATTGGCCTATCATAGCCTTTCATCGCTTTATTCACATTATGGGATTATCGAGTCCCTTTGTATAGCAAATTATAATACATCTAAATCGTAAAATCATACAATGTACTCCACATTCCTGCAGTGCTGCAGTTTTAAATTTATGTTATTTTAATTCAGATAGGAGGTCATGCTATGACATACCGGTCTGCCGTTGGTCACACGGTATCACGTGATGCGTATTCGCAGGCAAGAGTTCATCAAGCTTGAACTTTGCTACGCAGCAAAATGTGAAATATCTTTGCACGGGCTTGCTTTTCCAGTCTGACGCAGTCACATGCGTATGAATGGAACGAAAAAGTCTAGTGTGACTGCGGCTTATCACAGCCTTCCACAGCCTATCGTGGCCTTTCGCATAGCACGGACTATCACAGCCTTTCCCAGCCTATCACGGCTTTTTGCATAACACATTTATCACATGGCCTATCGGTGAATTTCGCATCACATAGCCTATCGGAGCTATCGTGTAGATCGATTATTGTTGTTTTCATGTTACCTGGTCTTTAGTGGCCCTTTTCTTAATTGGCCTATCAGTGATTTCATTGTTTTATTATCATAATTAGCTTTTCGCGTCCCTTTGCATTGCATGGCCGGTCGAGGGCCTTCGCATAGCATGTCCTAACGTGGCCATCAGGCAAAATGTAATATTATCATTTATGTAACCTGGCCTATCGTGCTTTCATCATTTATTCACAAAACTGGCATATCGTGGCCTTCGCATATCACGGCCAATCGTGGCCTTCACATATTACGGCCAATCGTGGCCTTAGCATATCACCGCTAATTGTGGCCTTCGCATAACTCTGCCTATGGTGGTCATCAGATAAGTCTGATCATTATTGTTTAAGAAGTTCAGCCAATTGTGGCCTTCCCATAGCACGGCCTATCGTGGCCATCAGGTAAAACTTACTATTATCATTTATGTAACCTGGCCTATCGTGCTTTCATCATTTATTCACAAAACTGGCATATCGTGGCCTTCGCATATCACGGCCAATCGTGGCCTTCACATATTACGGCCAATCGTGGCCTTAGCATATCACCGCTAATTGTGGCCTTCGCATAACTCTGCCTATGGTGGTCATCAGATAAGTCTGATCATTATTGTTTAAGAAGTTCAGCCAATTGTGGCCTTCCCATAGCACGGCCTATCGTGGCCATCAGGTAAAACTTACTATTATCATTTATGTAACCTGGCCTATCGTGCTTTCATCATTTATTCACAAAACTGGCATATCGTGGCCTTCGCATATCACGGCCAATCGTGGGCTTAGCATATCACAGCCAATTGTGGCATTCGCATAACTCTGCCTGTGGTGGTCATCAGGTAGGTCTGACTATCATTGTTTAAGAAAGTTTGGCCAATCTTGGCCTTCGCATTTCAAGGCCTATCGTTGATTTTGTATACCACGGCCTATTGTGGCCTTTGCACAATATTGAGTATTCCTTTCTTGTTAGTTATGCTGATCTATTTTTTCTCTCTCTCTCTCTTCTTTTTGGGGTTTTGGTGACTCACTACCATCTGTTAATAATTTACGGAATAAATGCCATGTGAACGCTTACCTTCTCTCTGAATCTTTCTGATATAACAGTTAATTCCTGTTGCCTTGTCCCTCTTGTTTGGTTGTGGCTAGAAGGGAAACAGCTCCGACTGGAAATGAACAATAAAATTAATTTTCTACCTATTAGATTGTGTTTTATTAACATCTACACATACCCCAACCCTAAACCTACCCCTTACAATAATGAAAAAAATAGTAATTATTGTTGTACAGTGTGACAAAAATTACACTGTATTGATGTGCGCATGCCCAGTAGCGCCATACGTAGGGTAGAGTGGGGGAAAACGCCCTCCTTAAGGACTGTCATTTTTTTTCCTGTGAAACAAAAGTTAAATGTGTTCAGAAAAGTTATCATAGTTTTAGTGACACTGACATAAATTATAAACAAAGTACTGTATGAAAAATGTCCAGAGTTTTCATTTTATTAGATTTTTAACAAAAATTAAATTTGTACCAAAGGGGCGTTTTACTCCACCTATGGGGTAAAACGCCCCCATGGGTGGGGTAAAATGCCCCCCATCTGACAAAGCAATTTGCTTTATACATTTTCAGCTAAATCAGAGTACAGACAGTTTTTGCTTAAAATTAAAAAGAATATAATCTATATTATGAATTATAAAATTATATTTTGTACAGCCTATTTGAAACATTTTGTTAGCTGATGCTAACTGGCTGGCTAGCTAACTAGCTACCTGATGCTAACTTGAGGTAATTTTTAAATAAAAAAAATATAGATATTTTTATTCAACCAACTAATTAGAATACATTTGATGGAAAAACAAAGGATTTGATGTTCAGAACAGAATAACTACAGTAATTGCCCATTGCCCCCTGGGGGCGTTTTACCCCACTGACCATGTTTGAGAAAAAAATTATGTAATTCTGAAAATATAATTATATTTTTATTAAATAACACATACTCCCTATCAAGTCAAGTCACCTTTATTTATATAGCGCTTTTAACAATACAGATTGTGTCAAAGCACTATCTACAGGTGCTACTGTGCACATGATGTATAACTGTGATGTTCTACAAAACAACAAGCTTTAAAACACTTTGTTTCTTACTGTTGGAAATTAGATAATTTACTGTGAAATCCGTTTTCTCCCCTGTACATCCGTTTCCTCGCCAAGCTTCATGGTGAAATCTTCTACATCACTCTCGTCAACGTAGTCCATAGTTACAATAAAAATGTATCTTGACTTTATCTTGTGGTTATTTTGGGAAAAACAGTAGGGGGGGGGGGGGGGCATTTTACCCTATCCTTTCTAGCCTTAACCCTCTTGTTTGTTCTCTTGGTTACCCTCGTGTTGCTATGGTGATTCATTGACTCCACCCCATTGTTATCTTGTTATGCTTGCTACCCTGTGTATTTATACCCCTTTGTTTCCCTGGTTCAGTGTCAGTCTTTGTTTCTGGTTTCCTGGTGTATGTTTCTGTTATATGTTCCTGTTCTTTGTTTATCTTCTTAATAAATCCTACTGCAATTGTATCCTCCTCCTTGTGTTACCGTGCCTCCAACATTACAATGATATTATCATAGACAGTATATGTCGCACATTCCTACTATCCAGATCGATAGTATCAGAAACAACATTTTTAACCATGCAGCCACCAGCTAGTGTCGCATCCCCTGAGGAATAATTCCACTTATTCTTTGCTATAGGACAGAAAGAACTGCATGTTAGACATGTATGTTAGACCCTATACCAGGGGTACAAATGTTCAGTAGCCAAGGGGGCCACATTTCAACCACATAAAAAGGCCAACAAATTATAATTTGCATCATAAGGCTTTATTTAAGACAATATTTGCAGTTTTACTGATTTAGAAATGCAGTTTATTACATATCAAAGTCTTGCTTTTCCTTGTGCTATTTAAATCATTATTGAACATGAAAATAACACATTACAAAACGAAATACCTATTAAATAAAGGTGACATGCATGTTTGAAACAGGGTGAGCAAATAATGAAAAAAAAGAGAAGTATCCTTTTAAATTTATTTAAGCCTACAAGTCCTACTACAGAATTTACACAGTGACTTACTGTATAAGGCTTTACTCACAAAGGACTCTCCATTGTGTCAAAGTTTGTGGAAAAAAATTGAAACTTCAAAAACCAGTTAATCAACTTATTAATTTTTATTTTGTTTTTCTGTATAAAGGGCCTGCATCTGAAGGATAAGCAGCCTTAGTGTGGGCACAGACATGTTACATGCTAGGTACAAGCATGCTGTTCTCATCAGCAGGTGTGATCTATGCTGAGGTTTTTTATTATTATTATTATTTAAGCAATATATAAGATATTTAAATATATAAAACACAGCAACCAAAGTTTCAGAAGCAAAAAAATGCAGTGTCCCACTGACTGAAAGAAGTCAGCCCGCACACAGTTAAAATGTTGCCATGTATTCAACATCAAAACAATGAATCAGACACCTTGCGAACCCAGCAATGTTTTTCTTGTTGAGGATAGTTGTCATGTTGACTGAGGCATGTTACTATTCAAAATACTCTGTCTTAACCTGCTGGGAATGTAAACAGTCACAAGGGTTTTGGGAAGACAGACATTTTTTTCTTGTGATTATTTCCAGTGCAGGGCTGCACATTCCAGACACTAATGGCATTCACATACACCCCGGAAGATGCCAGAAATGTTTGGAATTTCAGAATAGAAAACATGAATAACATTTAGGGGAAATCACAGGGTGACTAGACTAAATTGTGTTTGCAGTGTATAATAAGGCCATTTACACATGTATTTCTTCTGATCTTGCAGCCTCCCGTTTCTGTTCACATGACAAACATTGTGGAACTCGGTGTGGAAGTGCAAGCAACCGCCAACAAAAGGTTACAACAGTAGCATACTCATTGATGAGCTTTTGAGAATGACCTGAGGCATTTGTTACAGGCAGTGTGAAAAATAAGTGGAGAGCAATGTGTATGTTCGGAAATACAGAGACTAATTTCCGTTGTTTTATTATCTTGACGAGCGCTCTTGCCATGGTGTTGGTTTCATTTTGGATGAGTGCTTTAAGATGTAGAAGTTCATCTACTAACTCCATTTCCAAATCTCTGCAGTATTTATTTTGCAATTTTGTCGTAGATGAACGCAGCTCTTCTGGGGCCCATTTCAGAAAGGAGGTTAAGTGAAAACTCTGAGTATGTTAACCCTGAAATGAGGGAAACTGGGTTTTCCATTTCAAAATGGGAGGTTTGTCAAACCCGGGAAAACAGGGTAAGTCAAGCCCGTTTCAGAAAGAGAGGTAACTTATACTCAGAGTCGGTTACCGTGGTAACTTACTCTGTGAACCTAACCTGGTCGGAAGCAGGTTTTCTTTGGTAAACCCAGAGTTACTTTCCATCTCCTCCCCCTTTTTAAAGTGTAAGCAATGTATTAATACCTCATTCATTCATTCACGCTGCAAAATTGCTTTTCTTACTGAGTATTTTTGTCTTATTTCAAGTACAAATATTAAAAAATTCTTAAGTTAAGATGCATTTTCTATAGATGAAAAATGATCTAGATATTTAGTCTTGTTAAAATATAAAAGTGTTCTCCATAGGGTAAGAAAAATAATCTTAATGCAAACGGAAACAAGAATGGGCTATTTTTAATTTATTACCGCATTGCCAGATAACTTGCAAAATAAAATAAAAAATCACTTAAATTCGTTTTTTTTTTCTTCATGGAAACAAAACTAAATACTGTATATTAAATTTTATTTTTTATTTTACACCGTATTCATGTGCATATTTATTTGAGCGGTCCCATTTTAAATGGTAGTTTTCTTCAAAACATCGGAGATGCAGAGCACATTATAAGTCCGCTGTATGCAGATTTTAAGGAAAGTGTGCATCGCTCTCACACTCATTCTGAGAATTTTTTCCTGAGCACAAATCCGTCAAAGAGAAGTTTTCACAGGACTGTAGGTCAGTGGTGTAGAAATCGGTTTAAATGAGGCTAATCTGATAAATGACGTTCACTTGATAACATCTTTCTGTGACCTCTGGAAGTAACCCAATAATCAGAATTTCCTTCAGGATCTCCACTGTGGTTGGATGCATTGATGACAAGCATATCCCCACCATCGCACCTTCTGAAAATGAAACTAATTGGAATGGAAGGATGCCAGATGGATGGGTAGTATGAGCCGTAACCACCACCATAGCTGTTAAATGAACACAAATTATTCAAAATATTTTTGGTCATCTTTATTTCCTAATACAAAAGCAAAAGTTATTCTTTTTACTTTTGGATTTTAGAATTCTTCCGATACTTGGCCATCTCCTCTTCCTCTGTCAGCAAGATGCTGGTGCAGGTTCTCCCTCTGCCTTCTTGCTGTAGACAAGCCAGTAGTTAATTTTATTACTCTAATTAAGAAATGTAACAGGTTGGATTAGAGATTATTTAATTATGTGAAAAGAGTGTTAGACTATGTGGAAAAAGCTGCAGCGCATTGAAATAGACATTGAATGATATTTAATGTCAAATGTTTGTAAAGTCATTTAGCCCACACCCATGAACCTTTCATGCTTAAAGCTTTACCTTGATTGAATTGTGTTTTTATACTTCATTTTTAGCTGCTGCCACGTTCTTGTTTCTTTTTTCTGTCCTTTTCCTTTCCTTTCCTTTTTTTTTTTTTTTTTTTTTTTTTTTTGTGGCCATGGGATACCATTAAAATGAATATTAGTTCAATAATTTACAGTTTTCACCTCTGATATTATAACAGTTATTAAGTTATTGACGTTATTAGGAATTAAAGTTACGCATTGACGGAAGTACGCTCGCTGACGTCTTTTTGGCGCGAGCTGTTGCCATGGTGAATCGCAATTTCAGCTCTCCGCTGATCATGACTTTTCATAGTCGTAGTGCAGGCGCTTAACTCAGAGTCAACCTACTTAGAGTTGAGTAAACTAACTCAGTTCAGCTGTTCTGTACCCGAAAACTCAGATTTTCCCATCTCAGAGTAAGTCAACTCTGAGTTCAAGTTTAAACTCAGAGTTGGTTGAACCTCCTTATTGAAACGGGCCCCTGGAGTCAAAGAGAGGATGTTATTTAAAAAGTGCTGGTTTACAGTGTCATATGAACTGAATCTGCGGTCCAGCTCTGCTACCAGTCTGTCAATCACCAGATGAAAACAGATCACGGCCTGACAAGTGCTGGTCTCGCTCTGTGGATTCGTCACTGAACTTTTTGTGCTTTTTCTGATGTTGAGAGTCTGATTTGTACACCACAGACACTGTTGGAGACATTTGATTTGCTGTTATTTCAAGAGTGTCGAACTGATTTCGGAGTTCTACGACGTAATCCCGTAATGATCGTATCGTATCAAATCTACAGCAACTCACAAATCAAGATCAACAGTCTGGAGGGTTGTGCTTGTCTTGTAAAATCGCTACAGAATTGTGTTCCACATGTTACAGAGGAAAGCAATTTCCAGTTTATCCATTTTCTTGCTTAGTCGGCTGGCTTCATCATGAGTGATTATCTGCTGGTTAGTGTCATCAGCTATCTTTCTCAAGGATTCCTGGATGTTTATGTGATTTAAACAGAGCGCTTTAGTGGCTTGGGCATGCGCTGACCACCTTGTATCTAAGAGTGTTTTCAAGGTCTCTATCCTACTGTTGTCATTTGGTTGCAAGCCGGCTGTGATAGTCTGCCATCGTGCTGGAGACCTTGAGCAAAAATTTTAAAGTGTCTGAACAAAAGAGAGAAAGTCTTCTGTTTCTAGGCTGCAGTTCACACTGTTTACCCCAACCAAATTAAGCATATGGGCAGCACACAGCACCCATTCAGCTAAGGATTTATCTCTTTGATACGCGACTGCAAGACCTTATAACAGCTGGACATAGAATCAACACTGAATGAACAATATTTTGCCATCTCACTTTCATTCAGAATATGAAAAAGAACCTTCTGCCCCATCAGCTGAATAAATTCTTCACAGATTATGTGAGAAAGGTAAGAAGGCTGTCCTTTCCCTGCATTCCCATATTTTTCGATGTGCGCTTTTAAGAATGGATCAAACTTGATAATTAATTCTAAGATTCACAAATAATTTCTGTTGCTGGGATTACCAAAAATGACACTATGACCCCTAAAAGGAAGGCCACACTCTGCCAGGAATTTAACAACTGCTACCACCCTTCTTAACACTTCAGACCAGTACTCACATTCAGTTTCAAATTGTTTCTTCAGTTTAGAGTCCACCTGTCTCTTCTCTGCACTTTCCAGCAAATAAATTAGCATGGCTTTTCGGTGGGTCTCGGAGCCCTCATGCTCCCTCATGCATTCTATTGCATGCTTCCAGTCACTAAAACCACTTGTGAATGTGTTGGCTGTATCTCCAAAAATTGTACATGCAAAGCAAAAATGTTTTCCTTTGAAGGTGAATACAAAACCCATTCTCTGGTCACACACTCTCCAATCCTTTGTTCACATCTGGAATAACTTTGTGAAAAGTGACGTTTATGTTTATACACACATTCTGAAGCTGACACGTCCACATATTTATTTTGACAAGATTGTGGTCCTTTTTGGCCCAGTATGCTCGCACATTATAGTCTATTTTATTCCAACAACTCGGATCTGTACTGAAAGAATCTTTAACAGTGCTCTCGAAACAGGCACCAGAATCAGGGCTTGCTGTGTCGATTTCCTCACTCTGATGCACTCACACCACCAGTTCCAATACCAGACTAGTTGAGGTAGACGATGTGTCTTCCATATTAGCAGGTGCACTACAGATATTATCAAGGCCCATAAAAGGTGTTTAGTTTAATGTTAGTTTACATGTTTAACCTATATAAATGTGTGCTGTTAGATGCATATCCAATAGTTTGTGCGGAGAGAAGCTCAAGCGAGCTATGCAGGACATGGAGGCACCAGTGCCATCACTTGCATTTTTTTCTAACAGTGGAAACAACGTCTCGGTTACATAGGTAACCCTCGTTCCCTGAAGGAGGGAACGGAGACGTACGTCGGACTGACCGACGAATAGGAATCTTGCTAGAGAGGCCAATCTGCTTCGAGTGTAACTAAAACGAGCCAATGCACATTGGCATGCAATCATATGCAGCAGCTGCTCACCTCGCAGCGCAGGTATATAATGAGCAGCAGGTGCATTGCATCTTCAGGTTTTCGCCGAGGAGCCGAACAGGTAAGGCGGCAGCATCAGCGGGGTCCAGCGACTGTGGCGACAGGACGTACGTCTCTGTTCCCTCCTTCAGGGAACGAGGGTTACCTATGTAACTGAGACGTTCCAATTTAGTCGGTCACGTTCGACGTACGTCGGACTGACCAACGAATAGGAATCCCTACCAAAGCGCCACAAGAGCTGCCCCCTTCCAACGCTCTGTAGCAAGCCTCCTGTACCCCCTTGCTTAAGGACGGTGGGACAGGGCAAACACAGAGAGTGTCGATCACTGCTGTTCCACAAAACCCATTCAGTGAGACTATTGGATAACACTGGGAAAGCGTACCCTTTCACTGGAAAGGAACACTGCGGAAGCCACATCCTTCCCCGAAGGAGTTATGTGGAGAAGTACATATGGACTAACCCCGTAGGGCTGTACTACATATTGAAGTACTGGGGTGACTCCAACCTGACGAGAGGTGGGTTCTCCCAGAGGGAAAGACACGGGCTTTGTTTAGGAGCAACCCGTTGAATAACACATGTAGGGTCACAGATATGGAACCCAGCCTAAATCTGGTTCTCAAGGATACAACGGAGTAAAGGCCTGGCGCCAGATGCTCCGCCACGTCTGGCTGCCGAAGGGTGATCGGAGGACTCAACGGGGTCTGCCTTATAGGGACTCTCTGGAGCAATAAGCGCATGTAACGCAGCAAGCCGACACTAAGCCGGGACCTCTCCGTGCCCCTGACCTGAGGTGAGAACACGGGAGGAGACCGGCTTGACATGAAGGCTATAGAATCTAGCGAACGTGTTAGGTGTCACCCAGCCTGCAGCTCTACAAATATCTGTCAGCGAGGTGCCACGAGCCAGCGCCCAGGAGGATGTCACGCCTCTCGTAGAGTGGGCATGCAACCTGAGTGGGCAGGGCACGCCTTGTGCTTGGTAAGCCAAGGCGATGGCATCCACTATCCAGTGGGCCATCCTCTGCTTGGAGACAGCCTTTCCCTTCTGCTGGCCTCCGTAACAGACAAAGAGCTGAGGTCCTGAGGCTTTGAGTTCTGTCTATGTACAGTCGCAAGGCGCGAACTGGACAGAGCAAAGCCAGGGCTGGGTCTGCCTCCTCCCGGGGCAGCGCTTGCAGACTCACAACCTGGTCCCTGAAGGGAGTGGTAGGAACCTTGGGCACATAGCCAGGCCGGGGTCTCAGTACCACGTGGCCGTCACCCGGCCCGAACTCTAGGCATGATTCGTCGACCGAAAATGCCTGCAGGTCCCCTACCCTCTTGATGGAGGCCAATGCAACCAGTACCAAAGTCTTCATAGACAGAATCTTTAAGTCTGCTGACTGCAAAGGCTCAAAGGGAGCAATCTGGAGTGCTCGAAGCACCAGAGCAAGGTCCCAAGAGGGTATGGAGGGGGGTCGAGGAGGATTTAACCATCTCGCCCCCCTAAGGAACCTGACGACCGGGTCGTGCTTATCAACAGACTTACCATCGATGTGGTCGTGGCATGCGGAAATAGCGGCAGCATGAACTTTGAGGGTGGAGGGAGACAGCCTACGCTCCAACCCTTGCTGCAAGAAGGAAAGCATGACACCGATCGAACATCTTTGGGGGTCTTCTCGGCAAGAAGAACACCACTCGACGAACAGGTTCCACTTCAAGGTGTAAGCACGTCTCGTAGATGGTGCACATGCCGAAGCAATGGTGTTAAGTACATCAGGGGGTAAGTCACCTAGAACCTCCGCGTCCCGTCCAGGGACCAGACATGGAGTTTCCAGAGGTCTGGACACGGGTGCCAAAGGGTGCCCCGTCTCTGAGAAAGAAGGTTCTTCCTCAGAGGAATCCGCCAGGGAGAGCTGTCGCGAGGAGTGTGAGCTCCGGGAACCAGGTCCGGTTGGGCCAATAGGGCACAACTAGCAGGACCTGCTCCTCGTCCTCCCTGACTTTGCACAAGGTCTGTGCAAGTAGGCTCACTGGGGGAAACGCATATTTGCGAAGGCCCCGGGGACATCTGTGCGCCAGTGCATCTGTACCGAGTGTCCCCCCGGACAGGGAGTAGAACAACTGGCAGTGAGAGGTTTCTGGCGAGGCAAACAGGTCTACCTGAGCTTCACCGAACTCTCCCCAAATCAGCTGGACCACCTGGGGGTGGAGTCGCCACTCTCCCGGCAGCGCAGCTCGTGAGCCACACGGTTGAGCACACCAGGGACATGAATGGCGCGATGCGACCTCAGATGCTTCTGACTCCAAAGGAGGAAATGGCGGGCGAGTAGCGAAATGCGATGGGAGCGCAGACCACCTTGACGGTTGATGTACGCAACGTGATTAATTGTGACTGATTAATTAATGGCATGTTGGTTTAGTCGACAGAGACACGGGACACATACAGTGCCCTCCACTAATATTGGCACCCTTGATAAATATGAGCAAAGGCGGCTGTGAAAATAAATCTGCATTGTTTATCCTTTTGATCTTTCACTCAATAAATTCACAAAATTCTAACATATCATTGAAGTAAAACAATTGAGAGTGGGGAGAAAATCTCATGATGAAATAAATGTTTTTCTCCAATGAATGTTGGCCACAATTATTGGCACCCCTAGAAATTCTTATGAGTAAAATATCTCTGAAGTATATTCCCATTCATATTTACATTTTTTAGCACACCAGGGTGACTAGGAGCATGAAATTGTCCAGCCATGACTTTCTGTTCCACAGGATTATAAATATGAGGAACACAAAGGTCAAATTCCTTAATCATCCATCACAATGAGAAAAACCAAAAAATATATTTCTGATGTGAAGAACAAGATTGTTGAGCATCACAAAATAGAAAGTGGCTGTAAGAAAAGAGTTAAAACATTGAAAATCCCCATTTCCATCATCAGGGTAATAATTAAGAGGTTCCAATCAACTAAAGATGTTAAAAATCTGCCTGAAAGAGGACGTGTGTCTATATCGTCCTAATGCACGGTGAGAAGGAGAGTTTGAGTGGCCAAAGACTCTCCAAGGATCACAGCTGGAGAATTGCAGAGATTAGTTGAGTCTTGGGGTCAGAAACCTCAAAAAAAAAAAAAATCAAACATCCCCTATATCACCACATGTTGTTCGGGAGGGTTTCAAGAAAAATTGTCCTCACTCATCCAAAAACAAACTCCAGCAAATTCAGTTGTCAGACACGACTTGAACTTCAAATGGCACTGGCTTCTATGGTCAGATGAAACTGAAAAAAGAGCTTTTTGGCAGCAAACCCACCAGATGAGTTTAGTACAAACAGGGATAAAAAAGTACCCCATGTCCACGGTTAAATATACTGCTGGATCTTTAATGTTGTGGGCCTGTTTTTCTGCCAGAGGTCCTGGACATCTTGTTCAGATGCATGGCATCATGGATTCTATCAAATACCAACAGATAAAAAATCAAAACCTGACTGCCTCTGTTAGAAATCTTATAATGGGCCGTGTGTGGATCTTCCACCAGGACAACAATCCAAAACAAACATCAAAATAAACACAAAAATGGGTCACTGAGCACAAAATGAATCTTTTACCATTGCTGTCTCTGTCCTCTGACCTGAACCCTGTAGAAGATGAGTGAGGTGAACTGAAGAGAAGAAGCACCGTCATGGAGCTGTGAATCCGAAGGATCTGGAGAGATTCTGTATGAAGAAATGGTCTCTGATCTCTTATCAGGTGTTCTCCAAAGTCTTCAGGCATTATAAGAGAAAACTCAGAGCTGTTGTGCTGGGAAAAGGACGTTGCAATAACTGGGTGCCAATAATTGTGGCCAACATGAAATAGTGAAAGCATTTATTTCACAATGAGATCCCCCGCCCCACTTTCAATTGTTTTACTTCAATGATAGGTTGGAAATTTGTGAATTTTTTGAATGAAAGATAAAAAGGATAAACAATGCAGATTTATTTTCACAGCTGCCTTTGCTCATATTTACCAAGGGTGCCAATATTAGTGGAGGACACTGTAGCTACTAACTGCTGAAATGTTTGCGAGGTAAATCTCAGGTCAGTCTGAGCGCTCATGATACGCACAGTGCATACAGCCCTACACCTGCAGGCAGGGCCGTCACTAGGAATTATGGGCCCTGTGCACTGAATTTTCTATGGGGCCCCCCTCAAAATCAAGTTTTTTTTTTGTTAATAGGGCCTTCAATTGGAGTAAATGAATGAATAAATAAAACAGGACAGAAACAAATACTGATAGATATTACTGAATTCACGACAAATGCAACAATCTTAATAATGCATTTTTTTGTTACATAGAAAATCACTTGACAGTAAAGCATTGATTTTGAGCTAGACTGCTGGAAAGTTACTGCTAATAAATTCTGTCATCATTTTCTCACCCTCATGTCATTCCAAACGACTTCTGTTGAACACAAAACAAGAATTTCTCAAATTATGTTCCACAGAAGAAAGAAATTCATAAAGGTTTGGAATGACATGTTGAGTAAATTATGACAATTTTCATTTTTAGGTGAATCTCCCTTTAAGAACTTTATTGTTTGTAAATAATAACACCTACTTTTTTTATAAGACACTGATAGTTATCTTTAATCAGGCCCTTATTTTACTTCAATTAAAATTCATTAGAACTAAACATCTAAAAAGAAAGAAGTTCTTGCTTAGAATCCAGAGTTTAGCTGCTAGTAGGCTATTGGTCCTCATTACCATAGTTATATGGTTTTTAAAATAAATAATAAGTAATAATAAACTATAAAATTTGTAGTTAAAAAAAAAACTAAACATGAAGAAACTGCAAAACACCTTCTAAAATTAAAATATTCCCCAATATGTAATAACAGTACTATTTATAATAAATACATTTCTGTCAACACATTGGATATTTGTACAGTGTTAATAATTTCAAGTTAAATTACTATGGAGCTGAATTGACAAGCCTATTGGCATTTTCCATTATACCTCATTGTCGTGGCTGTTTTCAGCCAGCATCACTACAGAACCTTTAATGTTCTCATATCACACGACTGTATAACAATAATTATGTGTCACATCTGAATGGATCAAGCGACTTGCGCTGTTTATCACTTATAAATCGTGGCAGAAGCGCGGCGCAGTTCAGCGCTGTGCGGGTGACTGATTCCGCTCTGCTTTGACGCGCGGCTGGCGGATGCATCGGGGAGCGCTGTTTTTTTCACACTTTGAGTATTTGCTTTATGCGGTTTCGCATGCGCTGTAATTTAAAAACAGTGCCTAATATTGGGGAGGTCTCCCTTGTTTCGGCGATCGGCCCACTACTCGAATGGAATGTCCCGGTGCTCCCGATGGCCAGGAGGCGATCGCGGGCCCCCCAGACCTCTGGGCCCTATGCACTCTGTCACCCTTTTCCCCCACTAGCGACGCCCCTGCCTGCAGGCGCCACTGGTTCAGAAGGTTTTGTTGTTTTATTGTCGCTGTCTTGATTGTCTACAGGGCACATTTTAGATCCATTCCGAAGCCCGTCGCTTTGGCTAGCATCCTCTGAAGGCTGGTTAACATCAGTTGTTGCAGAGCAGGTATTACTATCTGCAGGCTTGAATATCCTGTAAGTTTGGGTATTTTAAAAAAAGATGCTGATTGCATTGTTCTATCAGTTTGTGCTTTTTTCTCTTTTGTGCCCCACTTTCGTGCTTCTTGAAGTCTGCCATTGTTTACACTATATAGCATATAGTCAGTCACAGCATGCTGGTTAACAATGCGTCCATTAACCAATCAATGCCAAGGGCAGCAAATTACACATCTCCGTAATTAAAGAAATGTCGATTTCATGTAAATCTAAATTAATTACAATTATCAGTGACCCTTAAAATAATTAAAAAAATATTTAAATAATATTTATTTATGTTTTTTTTTTGTGTGTGTGTGTGTGTGTGTGTGTGCAGTCAGTAGGCCCCTCCCCGGGGCAGGCCTCTGGGCTACAGCCCATGTAGGCCTGTGCATTAATGCGAATGGCAGTGACAGCGGGGCATCCTTCAGCTGACACTGACATTCCACGCCATCTGCTGCTGTTTGTACAAGATTTCCAAGGTTGTTAAATATAACATATTTATATTGTCAGAATTTCACACTGAATTGCCAAATTAATGTAAAAACTATATTTAAAATGTATTTAATGGCATATTTTAACTACCTATTTTATTGAAGGCCAGTATTACTGATAGTAATACTGCCACTTATGTCTCTATTAAATTATTTTTTTCCCTTTAATTTTAGCCATTAATTAAAGCCAATCAACATTACAGTATATTTTTTTATTTTTTTTAATTTATTTTTTTACATAGGCTTTATGGTCTTTTAAGACTGTGTTAACAAATTCATTAAAACAGGCATCCCAGGTGAAAAAAGGTGCACTAAAACAAACTTTATTTCAGTACACTTAGTAAATTTCCATAATGTATTTAAAGTGCTCTATTTTCATGCACTAATTTTGTACTTAATATACTAAAAATACAAGTACTTCTTAAGATTATCGTAAGAAAGTAAGAAGTCTTCTCAACTGTGCTATTTTGAGACACCAAATATTAACTACAATTTGCTTTTTTACATATTATCTCTGTATTCAAAATGATTTTAATTACCACTTGTAGTACACTTGAACCCATCTTTCATAAACTTTTAAATATACTCATCATACATAGAAAATAGACTTATAAATTATTTAAAATGTAAGAATAATATATAATAAATATATACAAAATGTATTTATAATGTGTTGCCCTCATATATATATTTTTTTTTTTACATTAATTAAATAATTTCTTTCCAATGTATTGTAACAATATTCTTTATTTGGTATAACTTTATATGGTATACATGTTAATGGTTTAATAGTACATGGTATTTGTAATAGTACACTTTTTTTATATGTCATTATTACTTTTTTTTAAGTACTTTATAAAAGTAAGTTAAATTGTAATATATTTTGTTAAATGAAAAATTTTAGTGTATTTATAGTTCGGGTGTGGATTAAATCATGTATTTACTTGTATCATGTATTTCACTTGTACATGCATCTTACTGTCTGAAAGTCACTCTTTTCATAGCTTTTGCCTGTTCTGAAACACTTGTTTGGTATATCTCCTGCTCTTTTCAGCACAAAAAAGACATCTCAAAATGAAAGCTTAAAGTTAAGACCTGATTATTTCAGGGACCTTGTCCATTGGTTTTGAATTTTCTGTGTTACTTTATCTATATTTTTTGATAAAATTTTTGATAGGGTCAAGAAAAATTTAATTTTATGCTTATTTACTTGTTTCAACATACTTGTTTTAAATTGAAAAAGAAGTACTCTTGAATGTTTTAAAAATGTACTTAAAATTCAGATAATATATTTATAGTACAATTGTCCTCCTAACATGCTTACTTAAAGTGCAATAAAAATGTAGTGAATTGCGTTTTAATATATTTATAAAAAGTATACTAGGAAAACGTTGGTATTAAATAGAAGAATTCTTAATAAAGAATGTCTGTTTTTTATTAATTTTATGTAAAGTGTATAGGGTCGCTAAAGTGCAATAAAAATGTATTGAATATAGTACAATTGTACTCCTAACATGCTTACTTAAAGTGCAATAAAAATGTAGTGAATTGCGTTTTAATATATTTGTAAGAAGTATACTAGGAAAACGTTGGTATTAAATAGAAGAATTCTTAATAAAGAATGTCTGTTTTTTATTAATTTTATGTAAAGTGTATAGGACCCGAGGTATGTACATGTGTAAGTATATTTTTCCTGCGCAACTGTAATTAAAAATCTGATAACTCAATACTTACAATTCACTTTATTCCTAAGGTAGCACTGTTTGATAGACAATGATGACGTAACAATTCACTCATAATTACCGCAGAGCATTTACTCTGTGCAATGAAATATGTGTCACTGTCATTTGATTGTGGATGTGGTGAATAAGCTGGCAGGGATCAAAATATTGATTTTGAAGTCATTGAAAATTATAGTTTTATAGATTCTCTATGGGGTTCAGGTCTGGTGAGTTTGCTGGCCAATCAAGCACAGTAACACCATGGTCATTGAACCAGCTTTTGGTACCTTTGGCAGTGTGGGCAGGTGCCAAGTCCTGCTGGAAAATGAAATCAGCATCTCCATAAAGCTTGTCAGCAGAAGGAAGCATGAAGTGCTCTAAAAATTTCCTGGTAGATGGCTGCGTTGACTGTGGACTTCAGAAAACACAGTGGACCAACACCAGCAGATGACATGGCAGCCCAAATCATCACAGACTGTGGAAACTTCACACTGCACTTCAAGCAACATGGATTCTGTGCCTCTCCACTCTTCCTCCAGACTCTGGGACCTTGTTTCAAAATTGAAATGCAAAATTTACTTTCATCTGAAAAGAGGACTTTGGACCACTGAGTTATTTTTCTCCACAGCCCAGGTAAGACGCTTCTGACATTGTCTCTGGTTCAGAAGTGGCTTGGTAGCCCTTTTCCTGAAGACGTCTGAGCGTGGTGACTCTTGATGCACTGACTCCAGCTTCAGTCCACTCCTTGTGAAGCTCTCACAAGTGTTTGAAAGCTTTGTTTGACAGTATTCTCAAGCTTGCAGCTTCATCCCTGTTGCTTTGCACCTTTTCCTACCCAAATTCTTCCTTCCAGTATTCATTTAATATCTTTGATAAGCACTCTTAAACAGCCACAACTTTCAGTAATGACCCTCTGTCACCCTCTTTGTGGAGGGCCTGTTGTCTTCTGGATTATTGCCAAGTGCAGTCTTCTCCATTATTGTGGTTTCAAAGAACAAGAGATACCCGGAATTTATACTAGGGATGGTCATTAATTGAAACCAAATGTAAAATTCTAATATTTTGAGATACTGATTTTTGACTTCATGAGCTGTAAGCTCTAATCATCAAAACTTACAATTCACTTTATTCTAAGGTAACTGTTTTGCAATGATGATAACAATTACTCATATACCGCAGAGCATTTACTTTGATGAAATATGTGCACTCATTTGATTGTGGATGTGTGAAAAGCTGGCAGCAAGATATTGATTTTGAAGTCATTGAAAATTATAGTTTTATAGATTCTCATGGGGTTCAGGTCTGGTGAGTTTTGGCCAATCAAGCACAGTAACACCATGGTCATGAACCACTTTTGGTACCTCAGTGTGGGCAGGTGCCAAGTCCTGCTGGAAAATGAAACCCTCCATAAAGCTTGTCAGCAGAGGAAGCATGAAGTGCTCTAAAATTTCTGGTAGATGGCTGCGTTGACTGTGACTTCAGAAAACACAGTGGACCAACACCAGCAGATGACATGGCAGCCCAAATTCACAGACTGAAACTTCACACTGACTTCAAGCAACATGGATTCTTGCCTCTCCACTCTTCCTCCACTCTGGGACCTTGTCAAATGAAAGCAAAATTTACTTTCATCTGAAAAGAGACTTTGGACCACTGAGTTATTTTTCTCCACAGCCCAGGTAAGACGCTTTGACATTGTCTCTGGTTCAGAAGTGTGGCCCTTTTCTGAAGACGTCTGAGCGTGGTGACTCTTGATGCACTGACTCCAGCTTCAGACTCCTTGTACCCAAGTGTTTGAAGCTTTGCTTTATTCTCAAGCTTGTGTATCCCTGTTGCTTGTGCACCTTTTCCTACCCAAATTCTTTCTTCCAGTCAACTTTGCATTTAATATGCTTTGTCACTCTTAAACAGCCACAACCTTTCATTGACCCTCTGTGACTTACTTTTTTTGAGGGTGTCATGTTCGTCTTCTGGAATGCCAAGTCAGCAGTCTTCTCCAATTGTGGTTTCAAATAACAAGAGATACCCGGAATTTATAATGTAGGGATGGTATTTTGAAACTCAAAGTAAATACTAATATTTTGAGATACTGCTTTTTGACTTTCATGAGCTGTAAGCTCTAATCATCAAAATTAAAACAAAAAAACTTTTGAAATGTTTTACTTTACATGTAATGAATCTAAAATATATGACAGTTTCACTTTTTGAAATAACTTACAAGAAAAAAATGAACTTTTTCACGACATTCTAATTTATTGAGATGCACCTGTAGAGTGTTTTCACGTTACATCATCAATCCGGAAGTCGGCCATTGTTGCATCACTGAACGTAAACAATGCCATTAAACCGAATGGAACTCATGTATGGGCTTGGCGAAAAAACAAAGTAGTTCCCTATGTCAGGATAAGAAATAGAATGAAGAATTGTCAAGTCGTCAGTCAACAAAAAAGGAGGCAGCTCGTTCCTCTTTACCCCCTATTACAGGGATCGACAATACGAACTGCCTGATTGCCCGGGACCAGCTTGAAAGATGCTCTGGACAGTTGATGAGTTTGTCACTTGGCCCGATCGGGCCACTGCTGCTGTTTGTCCTTAAAAAACAGCTTCATTTTATTTGTATCTTTTTTCTATAGGCCTATATTCAGTTGTGCTATTGCTTGTAATTTGTTCTTATTTACTGACCGTTCAGTTGTCTTTAATAATGTTTAACTTTATATTTGTTAGGCCAGAGGTTTTTGCTGTTGTATTGAAATGAGAATTGTTAAATTTAATTGGTATCTAAAATTTTGGTGCCATGTAAGTTTATTTATTAGAATAAAAGATAACATGGGTCAAAAACAATAGTAATAGCATCTACTTTATTTACTTGTGGGAGGGCCAGTGTGCCATAAATTACTAGAACAATCTCCTCAGTACTACATAAATCGTGCAATCCATGCTGTTGTTTACATCCGAGTATCTCTTCAATATGGCTGAGCATTCAAGTAACCGACCAAACCATGACATATAGTGCAAACCCTCTATAGATCCGGGTCGCTAAAGACCCTAATATGTACTAGTGATTGGCAAAACATTCATCGTGTTTAGATGTGTACCAAAATTAAGAATTTAACGGTAAGTATTGTAAGGCTGCTTAGATCTCCTCATGAGGAACACAGAATCTCCAAAAATTCAGGAACTATAACAATAAACTTTCTTATCTGACACGAAGATCTAGAACAAACAACTGTCCTTTCACCCATCCTTAAATCCCCCTTAACCCTCCTGGGCAGATGGCCCAAGTCATTGAAAGTTGACTTAGAAGTGTCATGAACTCTATCTTCAGAATTCATAATCGTAACTTTTTCATGTTTGGTATCAATTTTACAGTCTCGGTGCGATTGGAAATATGATCTAATTCCCCTATCAGTAGAACAGACCAAAAATAGATCTCAAACCTGAGGAAAAATATGTTCTTCTGATGTGGGTCATGCCTGTAACAAAGGGAGTTGTGACGATGAAGTGGGGATCCAATTGCAGGCTTTATTAAAAGAGCGTAGTCAAACAGGTGTTGTCAACAACAACAAACAACGATGGCAGTGGCAAGGCAAAAGAGTAATCAAGATAATGAGGCAATGGTCAGGGCAAGCAGCAAAACAATCATAAACAAGAAAACAGTCCAGGGAACAATACACAAAGGCAAGGAAACAGAGAAACTAGAAACACGGAAACTTAGAAACCACGGAAGAGCTATACAACATTCAATCACCAGCGAAGACAGAGTGTGTGTGTGCTATTCTTATATTCCTACTAATATGAGGCAGCTGTGAACTGATAATGAGTGCTGATGAGTCCGGGCAAAGGATTATGGAAAATGGAGTCCTAAATGATTGGCAAGGTACAGAATGGAGTGCCCTCTAGAGGAGCTCATGGGCACTCAAGCTGGAGATCGTGACAGTGCCCCTGATAAGGTCTTTGCCGGATGTTGTTTTTTCTCAGGTCACCTCATGTCTCAGCAAAAGAGACCCCCCCCCCGGATGACGTGACTGTGGTGGGTCTCATTAGCAACAGAGATGAGACAAGCTACAGGAGTGAGGTGAGCCGCCTGGCCGGGTGGTGCAGGGACAACAATCTCTCTCTGAATGTGGAGAAGACGAAGGAGATTGTTGTTGACTTCAGGAGAGTGCACACTCAGCATGCTCCTCTGACCATCAACGGTGCGACTGTGGAGAGAGCGAGCAGCACCAAGTTCCTGGGTGTGCACATCACAGAGGACCTCTCCTGGACTAACAACACTGCAGCACTGGCCAAGAAAGCACAACAGCGTCTCTACTTCCTCCGCAATCTCAGAAGAGCCAGAGCCCCGACCCCCATCATGTGCACCTTCTACAGAGGCACCATCGAGAGCATCCTGACTAGCTGCATCACTGGCGCCTGCAACGCGTCCTGCCGCAAGTCCCTTCAACGGATAGTGAGAGCAGCTGAGAAGATCGTTGGTGTCTCTCTCCTCTCCCTCCAGGACATCTACAGCACCCGTCTCACCTGCAAAGCCCTCAGCATTGCAGGTGATCCCACCCACCCGTCACACAGCTTCTTCAGTCTGCTGCCATCAGGGAGGAGACTGCGGAGTCTCCAGGCGAGGACCAGCAGACTGAAGGACAGCTTCATCCATCAGGCTGTCAGGAAGCTGAACTCCCTCCCGTCCTTGCCCCCCACCCCCTCTTTTACCCCACGCAACACTGAACTCTGACACTACGACCCCCCCCCCCAGCTCCCCACATCCCCAGGACCTTCCACACCCCCCCTTACAAACTGTGATCCGCACCAGTCACTTTGTGCAGCACTGGACTGATATCTACCTCATCCAGCATTGACTGTAAACTACCTCTTCTGACAGTCTGATAAAAGACTGTTCTTTTTTTGCACTACACATATATCTGCACAGTTTTGTTTTATTTAACTGGTTTGCACTCTATCTGCCATGTGCCTTATGCCACTTTATCTATCTCTTTTTTATTTTTCTACAATGTCCTCATTTGTATATCTGTATAGTTTGTATGTACATATGTTTAAACTGTATTTATCTGTATTTGAACGTCTACTGTCAGGGTATAATGTTAACTGTATGCACCAAGGGTCTGAGAGTAACGCAATTTCAATTCTCTGCATGTATGTACTGTACATGTGGAAGAATTGACAATAAAGCAGACTTGACTTGACTTGACTTGTATTGATATCAGTGATGCTGGCCTTCAATCATAAAAAAGATGCCATTAAAGAAATATTAAAAATATACTGTCTTTATGTTTGTACATTGTACATTTGAAGATTGAATGTGAGATTATTGCAATATAAAATTATATTTAAAAACTTTAATGTTAGGTGGGATTGATTGCGATTAATTTTAGATTAATTAGTTATTTTTTTTATTGATTGACAGCACTAATATATATATATATATATATATATATATATATATATATATATATATATAACCTCTGACACGGAGAAGAGTGAAAACTCCTCACATGATCGCGACCGAACATCTGAACATAATGAAACAAATGAACATTGACGGATTTTCTTCCGTCTGTTCTGCAAAATGTAAACACATGTAGCCTATATCTCTGCAAGCGTAAATATTGTAAAAAAAAAACAATATTAATTGTGTCTAGGCAAAGGCATTCCTCCTGGAACAGGCCGCGCGCCGCTGCGCTCAATGCTCTTGATGTTCTTAAACTTTGTTACATCTCTGAGTGAGAACCGCTTCAGACGACTCAGCGCGTGCGGAAGGGAACTGAATGAATCATTCAAACTGATTCGCGAACCGATTCACTGGTTTGCCAACTGGTTTGATCAAGCCTTTGAACAGAATTGACTCAAAAGAATGAATCATTCGGGAATGGGCATCGCTCATTGCCCAGAGAAAAGTAGACCGCGCGTTTGAAATAAATTGAAGCATTTTTAACTTGTATTGCATTAAGATAAAGTAACGAGAGGAGCGTCGCCCACAGTAACAAAGTAAAAGTACAGTTTTTTCACTAAAAATGTACTTGAGAAAGTAAAAGTACCCATCTTTAAATATACTCAAAGTATTACTTACCCAAAAAATTTACTCAAGTAAATGTAACGAAGTAAATGTAACTCGTTACTACCCACCTCTGCTAGCGAGTTTGTGTCGTGAATTCATTAAACAGCCTAGTGAAATTCTGTGCGATGCCAGGTCCTTAATGAACGAATAATTGAAAGTATGGGATTTCCAGAATAATCAAATGTCTAAATTAGAATATAATCGATATTTGTGATCAGTTTTTAATTAGAAACACAAGCTAAAATTAAAGAATCACCTACAATTGGAGTCAGATTAAATTATTCATGGAGTCAGAATTTTGATTGGAAACCAAATTTTAATAATTTAAGATAATTTTTTGCAGAAGCACCGTATAAGACATACACGCAGAAAACCTTCAACCAAGCTGCTAGACTTTGCTTTTTGGGCCAGCGGGTGGATCCTTACAGTATACTTCCAGCATAAGGTACTTGAAGTGCTATATTTTTAATGTGGAAAAAAGTGCTACTAATGACATAGTAATAGTGTACTTGATTGTACTATTTAAAGACAACATAAACATGTAGTTAAGTATATTATATAAAGGGAATGTTAACATAATTACAATACATTTGAAATTAATTATTTAATAAGCCGCTCTCCCTCCGACACCCAGACTCCGCTTCTGCCTGTCGACCCAGTGGCTCCACCATGGCTCCCTCATCTCCACCGTGGCCTGTCAGTCCACCAGCTCCGCCGGGCTCCCTCATCCCTCCGGCTCCACCTTGGTCTGTCGTCGACCTGCCCTCGCCTCAGGACTACACTCCTCTGGCTTTGCCTCATCCCTCTGTCCCTCTGGCTATGTTGGGCTCCTCTCTTCCTCAACTCCACCTTTTGCTCCGTCTCCACCGCAGCCTTCCGGATTCCCGCCTGCACCTTGGTCGCCTGAGCCATCTGTGCCGCCTTGGCCCTCTGGATCCTCTGTGTCGCCCTGGCTCTGTGGCTCTCTGTCTCCACCCTGGGAAGCTCTGCCTTACCAGCTCTGCCTCCGTCGACTCCTGGAGTCATCAGCCCTTCCTCCACCATGGCTCTTCCCTCCATCGGCACCACCATGGGCCGCC
This sequence comes from Schizothorax lantsangensis, assembly GCA_027422415.1. Classification (NCBI taxonomy): domain Eukaryota; kingdom Metazoa; phylum Chordata; class Actinopteri; order Cypriniformes; family Cyprinidae; genus Schizothorax; species Schizothorax lantsangensis. The sequence goes on along the minus strand of CM049846.1, from coordinate 17,445,790 downwards.
TTCCTGGCTTTGGTCTGGATCCTGCCTGGTTCCTCCTGCTCCTGACTCCTCCCTGGCTCCTCCTGTCTTCTCTGTGGCTCCTCCCTCCATCATCGCCTCCTTGGTCCTCTGCCTGCCTGCCCTCGTCCTCCTACCAAACCGTACACCAACAAAACCCCACCCCCCTTCCTTCTGGGAGGGGGCGTTCTGTCATGGTTTCTGTTAGTTTGGACTTTGTTTGCACCATTTTCTCTTGTGTTGTCATGGTTATTGATTTGATTTTGTCATTCTGTTCAGGTGTGTCTTGTTAATTATCCTCATTTGGTCTGTGTATTTAAGTTCCTGTCTGTTCTATATATATTATGTGTGTCACCAACCTTCCTTTGCTTGAATTTACCTACCTGTGCATTTACTAAAGACTGTCAATCTTCATCGTATTGTGTTCCTTGACACAGTAGCATGACAGCTGTATCACAAAACTGACTTGCTAGCTATTTAGAAACTAGATATATGGTTGCTAAAAGTCTAGGTAGTGACATTTTGTCTGTCATATAACAACTATAAAAATCATTGTCCAATATATTGGCAAAATTAATAATTTTTCATTATAGAATGTACACCATTTACATGCCTTTTTTAATTAAAATGTAGTTGTGTATTTTTTTTCAACAATTTATCCTAATTGTAATTAAGTAAATTCACCACATTATAGTCTCAGCCTCAGACCTCACGCCCATGGACCATTGGCGAAACGTCTGATGCATATGGCACAGCAAATTGGAAACAAAGGAGTTTCGAAGTCCTTATTGGATTGGTCCTTAAAATACAGGATTTCCGGGAGACGTGTGTGTCGTGTTCTTTAACGTTCCTCCTGGAAGCAAAGATGCCGTGATGCCAAACCCCCTCATGGAAGAAGAAAGCCGTCTTGTTTACAACTGTGACAATGAGTGTTTATCAGGATCAACTAACTGGATTTTCAAAATTATATGAAATGTGCCAAGTTTGTGGCATAGACTCATAATTAAAATAATTCCAAGAGTTTCACACTGGTCTGTTATTGTGGGGACATTTCCACGCCCCTAAACATGGCACAAAACAAAACGTAATTGGTTGTTTTACCTGTCAATCATATCCCTGCAAACAAGCCTGTACTGGCCCTTTACGGGCCACTTAGGGCTAGCCTAAGTGGGCGATTGTGCCCACAATTTCTATTAGAAAGGGCGATAGACCACAGACTTTTACAAAGGGAAGCCTTTTGGATTTTTCAGCTAAAAGCCACCATCTTTCCTGGTTTGAATGAGTAATTAGATTTAACTCCATATTTGTGAAATGATTCATCATTATGACTCTTGTTGGTATTATAGTTTCTCTTTTTTTTTTCTTTTTTTGGGGGGATGTGATTATACCTTGTAAAAGTTCATGACATTATTGGTCCCCTCTGTAATGATTATTTTGGTATCTTCCATTTCTACTGAGCAACTGATTGTATCTACACCTGTAATCAATTTTGTATCTGACACACTCTGAGGAAGGCTGGGTGGCCAAAATGCATTAGTGTGCAGAGTTTTAGCTATTTTTAATGTTTCTAGAGTGAGCCATGTTTGAATAAAGGCTTTTTAACATATTCATAGTGCACATTCCAATAATACGGGTATAACAGAAATTTGACAAATTGATTGAAGTATTTCTGTTATAGCATATATCACAGATCTTTATTTTAATTTATTATAATTATTTTGGTCAAGAGTTTATATATGCTGCTGAACTTTTTAAATGTACCCAAGGAATTTATTGTTGTAAAGTACATTAAAGTTTTCTAGGTTTGAAAGTGTGTGTAAGTGTGTGTCTTGTTAATTTAATTATTTTTGCACTTTTTAATATACTATGTTAGAATACTGAAAAATAGCTTCATAACAAAACTAACAGTGTACTGGTAATACATTTCTAATGAGCTGAAATGCAATTGAAAATGTTCTATAAGCACATTAAAGTGAAGCTTAAAATATAATCTAACTGTACTTTAAGAAGTATAAAAGTGTATTTTAAATAATGTAAAGAAGTACAATTAAATTACACTAAAGTTGATTGAAGTTGTTCCATTTTAACACAACTAAATATATTAAAATATACTGCAATTATCTTAAAGTTGATCTTAAGAATCTCTTCAAGAGCACTTAACATACTTACAGTTGTTCCAAAATAACACATTTATTATGCACTTAGTATAGTATAATAACTATTCAACTTCAGTGTTTTTTTTTGTTGTTTTTTTAACCTGGGTTGCAACATAAAATTTTGATTTAGTTTTATTTTAGTAGGGTGTACTCCTTTTTCCAACACAACATTTTATCACTTATTTTATATTTTCATGAAAATGTTTTTTTTTTTTTTTTGATTATTGATTAAAAAAAGTGTGACAGTTACTGTCACAAATCCTGGCCATGAACTTCTGTTTACTCACCACCAGAGGTCACTCACTCACCACATGGACTCTTGCACTACACTAACTGTTGCACATCACCTAAGACTACATTTCCCATAATCCATTGCACTGACTACACACAGCTGATTTCACTGATCACTCATCACACACACTTTATAAGCCTTGGACTTCCTCTCTGTGATCGCCGAGTATTGTATGCGCATATCACTACCCTAGCCGATAGCTACCTTACAGAGCCTTTTGTAGTTTTCATTTTCATTTTCATTTTCTTTCTTAGTCTTAGTCTTAGTCTTGCCTTGCTTGTTTCGGATTGTGTTTTCCCCTGCCTGGATTATTGCCATGTACCTGGATTGTCTCTCTTTGCCTTGCCCTGTTGGATACTGTTCGCCGATCGTCGACTCACGCTACCCCTAGGATTACTCTGTGTCTTGCCCGTACCATACCTGTTTGCCGTTGTTTGACCCTGCCTGTTTATTGACCCTGTTTATAAAATAAAGTCTGCAAATGGATCCGCATGCCTCACGTTTCGTCGGCTCCATAACAGTTACTTTTATGGCAGACCATATTGCATATGCATTTTTCAGATGCAGGATTTATGAGAGGAGAGTGTTTAAATTAGTAAGGTATACAGTAGTCGATTCACTGGTATTTATGTCTTTATTTAAAACCCAAGTATGTCTTAATCCATTTTGTGCTCTGTTGTTAGTAGATCGTGCACACCAGGTTTTCGTCTGTTATGCTTGTTTGCAACCCTATGCTAATTTGCACTGCTCTTGGTAGACTGTGTTGGTCATTAATGAAAATGAGCTGTCTGCGTCTATGTTCTTTCATTTGCGCATTGTCAGAAGATCACCCGGAGAACATTACACTCCCATCCAAACTTTTAAGGGATTGTGGTCTCGTGTTATTTTTCCCTGTTTAGTAAATCTGTCCCTATCTCCAAAGAGCCCTAATATGTATTCTAAGTAAAGCCAGGCATACACTGCGCGATTTCAGCAATGTTTTTGTTCAATACCAACTCTCACTGTACGAGTAAATCGTATACAATGTCAAGCCAAAGTTCAGGATTTATGTGCTCATACTATGCAGTCCGATCGTCGAGCTGCAACTTGATTGCTCACACTTATGTGCGAAATAAACATGTGGGAAAGCATATAAGAAAGCAAACACCCTTTGCAAAGACCCGCCTCCTTCATTACTGTTGCTTGCACACTTTGAAAATGGTAAAGCATGTATTTATTTAATTATTGCACTACATCAAACCAATACTGATTTTATTTCAATATATCTTGCAGCCCTAGTTTCAGGCATAGAAGATTTTAATTTACTCTTGATTGTCGGAAATGCATAATGTTAGTTTCAGTAAATAAATAAATAAATTAAATAGAACAAATGAACCTGAGACAGCACGAGTTTGAGTCCCCAGCTGAAGGTCCTTTCCTGCTTCTCTCACCTCTCCGATTGTTTCCTATCTCTTGTCCTACTGCCATGTCCACTAAAAACCCTCAATGTCTTTGTTTGTGTCTAACAAACAATGTCTTTGTTTTGTGTCTACTTTTATTTGTTTTTCTAAGGAATTTAAGAAACATCTGAAACACTGTTGATACTAACATGGTATATAGATGACATTTACCCCTAAGTTTTTTGTTGTTTTTTATCAGATGGTTTGTTTATCAGATGTTTGTACAAAGCAAATGTTTTCCAGATGAAACATTCCTTAAAAGACATATTGGTGAGGTAACTGTGCTATCTATAGATGTACTGTGGAGCAGCTCTGTTTATTGTTTGTGGAGTCAGGGGCGGATTTAGTGAATTGGGGGCCCCAGGCAAATATAGAAATGGGGCCCTATACATTTGCACACATTTACCTAGATCAACCTTGAGGTTTCTTTTTTGTCATGATGCTTGCTGCTGCACAATGGTGCCCCATAGTTGTGTCCAATGTTTCTACATTTTTCATGTACATGTTATAATGGGATTCTTTCATTTACATTTACATTTACATTTATTAATTTAGCAGACACTTATTCTTTCATGTTGTAGACCATGAAATAGCAATTGATTTACCATTGAGATACAAGTTTTAACAAAAAAAATATATATATACTGTATATATATAAAACGATAAACCTCACAATTTAGCCTTTAAGCCATTTTTTTAAGAAAAGGGATGAGTCAGAAGTATAAATTATTATATTATTTAAAACATGTGGGTGGATTTTCGCATTGGTCTGAACAAAAACTGCAGACTGGATTATTGAAAATGCACATTCATTCTCTGCCAGTAGGAGGTGCTTTTGGAACTTCAGAAATATAGCGGTTTCCCCGGTAATGGCTGTAAACAAAGCAGCGCTCAGCTCATAAATGATACTTTATCAGGTAAAAAGAAAATGCCATCGAAACTTTTCTGAAGAGAATCGGTTCCCTTCAGAGGTTCATTCATATAAAAACTTAAATTAGTGAGAATGAGAAAAGTGTGAAAAATATAGCCTATATTGATGAGGAAAGTCCACCGATGAGTTACCAGCTTAAGCCTACATTTAATTTTAGTCATTGTAACTTAGGGCTGTCAATCGATTAAAATATTTAATCACATGATTGTCATGAGTTAACTTGTGAATAATCACAACTTAATCGCACATTTTTATCTGTTCTAAATGTACCTTAAATTAATACTTTTCAAGTTTTTAATACGCTAATCAACATGGGCATAGACAAATATGGATGCTTTATGCAATATATGTTTATTATTAGTGAAACCATAGTCAACAGAGCATGAAGAGTAGACATGTTTCATAGGTCATAGATGTTTTTCAAAGAACTTGTTATTGTTTATTAGACACATCTGAGCAATTTACTGACATTTTCGCAAGACAGGGCAACTCACTTCTTCTGAACATGCAAAATGTACATTTATTATTTATTATTACATTTGTTTGGTTCTCTGTGCCACATACTGTATTTTGATGCAGCTAAATTCTCAATAAATTTTCATTAATATATTTTACTGTTTCTGTTGTCAGACAATGGGATGAATATGAAATAGTGACTGGAACGCGATCCATTAAGACTACATAACCAGCTCTCCCTTCCAAGATGTTAATCTGCACAAAAATCCTGATTTATAATCGTGCCATCGTCTGATAAAATCAAATAGGCTACACATAAGATAAAGACAATAGCTGTGCTGTGATGTCGGCTATACTTGCATGTAAAATTAGAGAAGCAACATATCTGTGTTTTAACTGAAAGCGCAGCTCCTTTCAGAACAGAGCAGACGCAGAGAGAGAGAGAGAGAGAGAGAGAGAGAGAGAGAGAGAGGTGTGTGCGCGCGCTGGGAAAGAGAGAGACCTCGCGCTCACGCGGCAGTCATCTTCATGCATTATATTTATATTTGCTACAAGCAGGATACACAAGAGGCACGTTCAACTCGGACACGCAGACGGTTGTCGTGGCAATAAACACAGTTAACAGCAACCGTTCGCGTGTCCGCGGCCGCGCTTAATGCGCATCTGGTATATGAAAAGATTTTTAGGGGGCCCTTGGCTTTTGGGGGCCCAAGGCGGTCGCCTACCTTTGCCTAATGGGTAAGTCCGCCCCTGTGTGGAGTAGAGACAAAATAAAAAAAGTTTGACATCATTCATGTGAACTTCTCAAGCCTCAAGTCTGCCCATTAGTTTCAAAGAACCTGTATGTGTCACTTGTGGTTTACAGTAGCCTACTGTTGCTTGAATAGGCCCTCTGTTCATTGCTAAACTGTGCACATTTGTCTTGAATGATATTTCTACATTGCTATCTGCCAATCATTTGCCACTTTCCATACCTGGAAGATTAACAGCACAGTACTAAAATAAGATTTCAATAGTGTGATTGTTCTACCACTCTCCCACTCAGCTGCCAAAACCCTGAGGGTGTAGTAATGTGGGTCCACTTGTACTCTGATGCTTGAGATGATCAAGATTAAGATCTTAATACTCTGCTAAATTCCGATTGTTCAGTTACTGATTGCTGACAGAGAACACAGGGAGAACAAACAGGGAAAGTTGTAATTAATATTATTACTAATAATGATAATTAGCTAATAATGAGATAACTAAGAGGCTGGAGATTCAAGCAGCATGGCAGACAGGTACTGGAAGCACACCAACAGAGCCGTGACGGATGCCATCAAAACTGTTGAACACAGAGAAGAGCAAATGGCGAGGGAACAAACTCTCAATGCTCAAGATAAACATAAGAAAATAGCACATACTGAGCCATGTTAAGCCATGTGCTCAAACAAAAACACAAGACACAAGCACATGGAATGGGGACAAAGCCCCGCCATATCACCACACCAAGATAATGAATGAATGAATGAATGAATTAATTAATTAATTAATTAATGAATTGCAAAGTGCTTTATAATCATATGGGGGGGGGTCTTTCCTCAACCACCACCAGTGTGCAGCATCCACCTGGATGATGCGAGGGCAGCCACATTACAATGGCACCAGTGCGTTCACCACACACCAGCTAAAGGTGGAGAGGAGAGAAAGTGATAGAGCCAATTCAATGAATGGGGATTATTTGGAAGCCATGATAGACAAGGGCCAGTGGAGGGAATTTGGCCAGGACACCGGGGGTTACACCACTACTCTTTATGAGAAGTGCCATTGGATTTTTAACCCTTTAATGCATACAATCACACTGGTGTGATCACTCTTTGCTGGTCCCTGAAGCGTACGATCACACCGGTGTTATTAGAACGTTCAGTGCGTCACGTGATCAACTGCTGAATTCAAATCTGCTTTCGCACTTTGGCTGGCGCAGAGCCAGAGACGGACGCGCTGAGCTCTAGTCATATCACAGCTATTCAGTGTTAAATACACATAAGTACTAGCAAAACTTAAATACACATAAGTACTAGCAAAACAATAGTTACATTTATACTTCGTAAAATACACGGCAATGTCTATGGAAGTGGCAATAATGATCCTAACAAATATAATCTGATTACATGTTTTACTGATATCATGTACACATTGGATAGGTAATTATAAAGTTAACTGTACTCTTCTCCCAGTTCACTGGAGACTGTCTTTTGGGAGGAGAGTATCAATTTACGTGTTGTTAATCCCATAGCTCAGATTCAGCATGAACTAACATGGCGGCGCCCATCACCCGCTATAGAAGTAGTAAATACCATATAGCTTTTGCCAAGATGATTAATGGTTTTGACCTTTTGACCTTTCCCCCTCCCCATGTGGCCCACCCACGTAGCGACCACCCACGTCGTGTTGACCCTGTGACCCATTAATGAGATCCAGATGCGGGAATCGGCATGCGTGAAATTCAAATGTTTGTACAAGTGTTTGTACGTGTCCATCCGGTGACAGGAGATAAAATGAAGCCGTGAGGAATGTTTTTGAAGATTTTTATGCTTTGTTTTGCATCCGGGGGGGTTGCCCATCTGCGGACCACGTGTCCGGCTGCATTCTAAGGCTCCCTCTCTCTGTATGGGTGATGTATGAAAAAGAAGGATGTATTGATGAACAATAACAGAATAAATAAACAATTTTAACAGATCATGAGAAAATGACGCAATATGCGTGTGTGGTGCCCGCCCATATATTCTTGTAGTGTCTGCTAACGATCAGTGATGATCGTTGGGGCTTTATGTTTTAAAAGACCCTTTTAGCCTTTTTGACATTTGCATATAAATTACAGACCTGGTTCACACATTCTACATTTATATGGGTGCTAAATTGCCAATGGTTTTCCCCCCACTATCAAGAGGATGCTAAACATATCAGCTCTTTGGTCTCCCCTCGGACTTCAAACACATTCCAAAGAGAAATGACCCCCAGTGACAGGCACCAACGGCCTGACTAGACCAGTGGACTTACCTCCACATACACAATACACATCACACACACACATAAAGACATTTTCTTTATTTAGGCCATATATAAGCGGTTATAAATGTATCTGATATATGCATGTGTTGTGTTCCCCTATTATATTAGCCTAGGCACAACTCTTTATTTGTATTAGTTAGACTCTAAACGCCTATATTCAAGTGTTTGAGTGTATCTCTGCTTTAATATCTTCTAGAGGTTTCTTTCTTGGTATCAAAATTATATTCTCTTTATTTCTCAAACAATGATGTACACGATGTGATCGTGAAATGCATCATACAATTTGAAGTAAAACTGCACCAACTCTCCAGACCAGCAATAAAAATGCAAATGGCTCATAAACAGAGACAAAGAAAGTTTCTCCCACTCAAAATTCATGCCTCTGATTGGCTATTCCACCCAAAAGGTGGGTGTGGCTAGGAACTATCAAAAGACTCTAGCTCAGGGATCACGTGACCCTTCGACAGTGATGCACGCGTAGTCTTTCGCTCTGCTCACTTTGTCAAATATTATATTATTATCCTGTTAGTAAATTTCGAACCACTCTGTATTGGACCCATCATGAGTATTTCAGCAGTCAAGGGCAATCGGAAAGGAGAGATTGAGCAATCCCCAAAGAAGAAAAAATTCAAAGATTCCACCATCTCCAGAGAGGATCTCGACGATGCTATCGGTATCAAGCTAGCACTTCACTTTGGATTCGGTTGTGGCTTCGGCAGTAAGAGATGCGGTGGACTCTGTGCTGATTCCAGCATTGTGTGAACTGCGTGCGGACATACAAGCGACTAACAATTCTGTTAAAGAGCTGAGAGCGGAGCTTGAGGCGCTAGATAGCGCGGCAAAGCAGACACGTGACTGGGTTGATTCTGTTCAAGCAGCTGCACATGAGGATAGGAGGACAGTCATGGACTTAAGAAATCAGCTGGAGCAACTCACGAGAAGATGACGGATATGGAGGATAGGAGCAGGAGAAACAACGTGCGGCTGGTGGGTTTGGAGGGGGCGGAGGGCTCCAACGCGGCTGGTTTCCTCAGAGTTAATCTTTCCAAGTGGATCCCTTCCTTGAGGGACCGTGACATCGAGATTGACCGGGCACATCGCGTATATGACGGAAGGAAAAACTCAGATCGGCCGTGCACTCTCATCTTCCGTGTACTAAGATGGCATGACAGATTGGAGATCCTGAAAGGTGCTTGGCAGGCTTATCCGGTGAAATGCACGCAGGATAGTCACACTACTATTTTTTTCCGACTTTAGTCCAGCCACAACCATCAGGAGAAAGGCCTTTAATCCGGTTTTGAAGAAGATGACAGCGCTTGGTCTCCAGCCCTTCCTCACCTATCTGGTGGCAATTAAACTACGGCACAAGGGTGAGCAGAGAAGTTTCGACTCTCCTCAGAAAGCGGAGGATTTTATCAGCTCCCTGTCACAGAGGAAGACATATGCTGAGGCTCTACAAGGCAACGGGAAAACGGCGGCCATCATCTCTTCGACCCGGCGGGAGGGGCTTGAAGGCTGGGATGGAGGCGATCCCAACTGCCCGGGAGAAGATGGTGGCAGGGTGGAGATGGATACTTGCTAAATCTCTTTTTATTTTTTTTATTTTTTCTTTCCTCTCTCCTCCTGGGATATTGTTTCTATTTATCCGACACGACTGTCTCTTTGCTGGTAAGACTAACACCCTTTTTTCTTTTTTGGAGGGGACTAATGGAGAGTAGGTTTAATTACAGTAATGTTTTGGCTGGGTGAGCCTTTCAAAGGGGACATGTATTGCGTTGAAGTGGATCGGTCACGTATCATTACCATTTTTTGTTGCTCAATCAGACCTACGTTCTCGGTAATGTGCGGTCTGAGTTGTTTCCTGTTTATAGTTGTTCCTTTTTCATGTTTATATGTGGCTTTTATTTTTTACAACAGACATTCATATTTTTATTTACTTTACCTTATTTCTAAAAGGATTTTTCATCTAGGTGGTTTGGTATCTAGAATGCGCAACAGCGTTTGCATGTTATTTACAGAATGGGAGTGCTTTTGCTTTTCTTCATTTGCTGAATACAATTTTGGGATTATGAATATTCAATGCATACTCTAAATATTTTATCACTGAATGTGAATGGTTTAAATTCTGCTGTTAAACGAACCCGTGTGTTAGAATATTTACACTGTAAATCTATTTCCTGTGCCATAATACAAGAGACACATCTAAAACAATCTGACATGGCACGTTTCCAGAATAAGTATTATAAATTGGCAGCCTTCTCCTGCGCTCTTAATAAAACTAAGGGGGTGCTTATCCTTGTTAACAGGAAGTTACATTTAATGATTGAACACCTCGGAAATGATGAGGAGGGTAGATTTGTTTTTATCCGTTGCAAAATACATAATACTAGGTTAGCATTGGTCTCTATCTACGGTCCGAATGAGACAGACAGTGCATTCTTCACAAATGTTTCCAAAACTCTACTTGAGCAGATTGATTGCCCTCTAGTGGTGGGTGGTGATTTTAATGCTGTTGTAAATCCTGCTTTAGATAAATCTCAATCTATTACAACAGCCAATCCATCCTCTAAATTACTAAATAAATTTATCACTGAGCTCAACTGAATCGATCTTTGGAGAATTCAGAATACTAAATCTAAGGACTTCACTTTTTTTCTAATAGACATAAGACTTTCTCTAGGATAGACTACATATTTTTCAGCCCATTTTAATTTTGTCTAATTCCTCTATCTCTATATTACCAATTTTACTATCTGATCATTCTGCTGTGTTATGCAATATTTCTCTTTCCGATATTAAAGCCAAGTCCCCTAGATGGAAAGAAAAATAAAGGATTTTCTTGAAATTAATATGCCCTCTGATGTGGATCCTCAAATACTGTGGGGAACGACTAAGTGTGTTATACGAGGTTTCTGTATATCTTTCTCTTCTACTCTTGCCAAAGTGAAAATTCACCAGTTTACACAATTAGAAAATAAAATCCAATCATTACAAAACCTACAAAAACCACATTTTACTGAGCAGCAGGCTACCCAGCTGTCCTCTTTAAAAGAAGAATATGATTTACTTTCACACTCAAATGCGGAATTTATCTTACATAGGACTAGGCAAAAATATTATTTCGAATCAGAGAGCCCTAGTCACTTATTGGCCCTTAGGCTGAAAGAATGCGAGTCTAAGGCATATAATAGCGCAATAAAATCATCGGATGATCAGGTCACCACGAACCCTGTGGCAATTAATGACATATTTAAAGGTTTTTACACAAATCTGTATAAAGCCGAGACAGATTTTGATGAACCAATTTGTAAGCAGTATTTAGATAAATTGGAATTGCCTCAGATCTCACAGATGGATAAAGAATCTTTGGAGGCCCCATTAAGTATGGAGGAGCTCCACGTCTCTTTAAAATGTCTTCAAAAGGGCAAATCGCCGGGTCTAGATAGTCTCCCCCCTGAATTATATTTAGAAATTTGTGATTTGGTAGGGACACTTATGCTTAATTCATTTAATTTTGCAATTGAACATGGGGTATTTCATAGAGATCAAAAAACTTCATTGATATCATTACTTCTTCAAAAAGGGAAAGATCCATTAGATTGTTCCAGCTACAGACCGATTTCACTTATCCCATGTGATCTGAAAATCTATGCTAAAGTTTTTGCTTCTCGTATGGAAAAGGTAATTCATAGCTTGATCAAGGAGGACCCAACCGGTTTCATCAAGGGGCGCAATGCGTCTGACAATATGCGTCGACTCTTTCATATTCTTGACTTTGCAGATTCGCATACGAACCCTTGTGCGGTTTTTTTCACTTGATGCAGAAAAAGCCTTTGACAGGCTAGAGTGGAATTATATGTGGGCAGTTCTGCAATGTTTCGGCTTCGGTGAACACTTCATTTCTATGATTAAGACATTATACCACTCACCTGCAGCATCAGTCATAACTGGTAATATTATTTCCCCCCATTCCCTTTACAGCGGGGAACGAGGCAGGGATGTCCGCTTTCCCCCTTATTGTTTTCTCTATCTCTTGATCCCTTAGCACAAGCCATCAGGAAATCTGAAGTATCGATTAAGATTCATGATCATAATCATAGTATTTAATTATACACTGATGATATTATTCTATATTTAGACCACTTTGATGTTTCAGTCTCTAGTATAATTAAGGAATTTTATCATTTTAGTAGCCTATCAGGATATAAAATAAATTGGAGCAAATCTGCTTTAATGCCAATTAACAATGTTAAAGTTAATTCTTCTATTCCCTCATTTATCCCTATTAAGGAATCTTTCACCTATTTGGGCATTACCATATATAAAAACATTCATAAGATTGCCAGAGACAATTTTAATAACATTTTAGTTAAGGTCAAAAATGACATTCAAAGATGGAAGAATCTTAAAGTCTCTCTCCAAGGAAGAATCTCCACTGTTAAGATTAATTTGTTACCTCGATTACATTTTTTTTTTCTCTATGCTACCACTTTCTCCCCCTCCAGGTTACTTTAAGGAGATCAACTCCATAATTTCTAAGTTTATCTGGAATGATAAATGTCCCAGAATTAAACTTACCACATTACAACATCCTAATAGCGCAGGAGGACTGGCTGTACCAAATTTTGAACTGTATTATTGGTTGTTCCAGCTTAAGGCTCTTCATAATTGGGTTGATCCTCAATCTACAGTTTCATGGAGAGTGATTGAAGCTGATAAGGTTAAACCAAATAGACTTCAAGATATTTTATTTACTGGCACAGGAAAAAAAGGTGATAATTGTAAATTTGGTCCGGTTGTGGCTAACTCTATTCAAATCTGGAAAACGGTTGAACGTCGGATAGGTGGACCCTTCAAATTCTGTAACAGTACACCTTTATGGCACAATTTGAACTTTGTATGTGGAAATCGTCCATTTGTCCAACCCTCTTGGTCCTCTTTAGGTGTGAACACGTGCGGTGATATGTATGATAACCAGGGCCTCTGTTCATTTCAGGCATTGAGAGCCAAATTTTGTCTACCAGCATCTGCATATTTTGTTTTTCTTCAATTACGTTCTGCTCTCAAAGCGTATGGCGTTCCTTGGTCTTCTTCCATTTCCTCTCATCCTATGCGGGACTGGATTGCACCATCTGCTGGTCGGCCATCTGTTTCCTTAATATATAAAAAAATTATTGTATTACAAAACCTCTTTCTATTAAAACTATTTGGAATAGGGAATTATCTGATCTTAATTTATCTGTCGACTGGGAGAGAGTGTGGTCTAATCTCAGTTTAACATCTAAAAATCTGGCTCATCGTCTTATTCACTTCAAAGTCATTCATAGAGCATACATAACTCCTTACAAAAGATTTAAAATGAATCTGCAGTCAAATTTGAACTGCCATATATGTAACACTACATCATCAGGCACTTTCCTGCATATGTTTTGGGAATGTCCTGTCGTCATCAGTCTATGGACACATGTAAACCTGGTTTTGTCATCATTACTGAGAATTGATTGGTCTGTTAACCCAAGTTTATGTCTTCTTAATGATGATTCTGATCTCTGTATTAGTTCAATGCAAAAGAGAATGTTGTTTGCTGGTTTTACAGCTGTGAAGAAGACAATAATTCAGAAATTGTCTCATGTGAGTGTACAACGGCGCGAGTCGGTGGGGCCAGGCCTTCAACCATTGAGGCTTGGCAGTGTTTTTTACTGAATGTACGTGATTATTTAAAGGAGTGACTTTTGTGTTCTTCAAGTTTCAAGTTTCAAGTTTCAAGTTTTATTTGTCACATACACGACTATACAGAGACTGTATAACCAGCAGTGAAATGAGAGTCGGGTCCGCTCCATGGACAGTGCAAATATTGAAAAAACAACACAAGGGAAGTAAACATAAGATAAGATGAATGAAAAATAAGATATAAAGAATAAAATATAAAATGTAAAAGAATGTGCATGACAGTAAGCTGTAGAATTAAATATTAATATAAGCATGACTGTACAGAGAGGAATGTGCAACAGGTTATACATGGTTGACATGAAGCAGCCAATCACAAAAAATAAAATAAATATAAAAATAAGATACGATTTACAAGATACAGAACGTGTTGTGTGCAAGTGTGCAAGTGTGCAAATGAGCAAATGACACTGACAGTTATGAGGTAGTTATGAGGTAGAGATTAATAATGAGTGTGTGATTAGTGATTTGAAGTCAGTCAGATGATGTTTTTAAGAGGCTGACTTTGAGTTCAGGAGCCTGATGGCCGTGGGGAAGAAACTCCTCCTGAGTCTCTCTGTTTTTGCCATCAGGCAGCGGAAGCGCTTACCAGATGGCAGCCTAGTGAAAAGACAGTTTCCAGGGTGATTTGAATCTTTGATGATTTTGTCAGCTCTGCCTCTGCATCGTTTGATGTAGATGTCCTGCAGAGAGGGGAGAGCCGACCCAGAGATACGCTCAGCTAAGCGCACAACTCTCTGCAAGGCTTTGCAGTCTTGACTGGAGCTGTTTCCATACCACACTGAGATGCACTGAGACAAAACACTTTCTATGGTCCCTGCATAGAAAGTTTTCAGGATTGTTGGTGAGACCCTGAATTTTCTCAGCTGTCGCAGATGGTACAGTCTTTGCCTGGCTTTCTTGACCTGTGTTTGGATGTGTGTAGTCCAAGTCAGGTCCTCGGAGATGTTTACGCCGAGGTACTTGAAGCTGCTTACTCTCTCCACAGGGGTCCCACTGATCATAAGAGGAGTGTAGGGCAGCAGGTGTCTCTTTCTGAAGTCCACAATCAGCTCTTTGGTTTTGCTCACGTTCAGAGAGAGACAGTTGTCCTGGCACCATGATGTTAGTCTCTCCACCTCATCCAAGTATGCGGTCTCATCATTGTTGGAAATGAGGCCCAGAACCACAGTATCATCAGCAAATTTGATAATAGATGTGGATCTATGAGGGGACACACAGTCATGTGTGTAGAGAGAGTATAGCAGGGGACTCAGAACGCAGCCCTGCGGGGCTCCTACGTTCAGGGTGATGGAGTTTGAGGTGTACTGGCCTACCTTCACCACTTGAGGTCTGCCGGTGAGGAAGTCTTGGATCCAGTCACAGAGTGAAGAGTTTAGGCCGAGGCCTGTGAGTTTATTAGTCAGCTTGGTGGGGACTATGGTGTTAAAAGCTGAGCTATAGTCTATGAATAGCAGTCTTGCATAGTTCCCATTGCTGCTGTCAATGTGTGTGAGGGAGGAGTGGAGTATGTGTGAGATGGCATCATCAGTTGATCTATTGGAGCGATAGGCAAACTGAAGAGGGTCCAAAGTAACAGGGATGGAGGAGCTAATGTGGCTCTTAACAAGTCTCTCAAAAACCTTCATGACTATAGATGTGAGGGCCACTGGACGATAGTCATTCAGGCAAGAGGGTTTACTGTTCTTAGGCACAGGGATGATGATGGATTTTTTAAAGGAGGTGGGAACTACAGAGGTAGCAAGGGACTCATTGAAGATAGAAGTGAACAAACCAGCAAGCTGATCAGCGCATGATCTCAGAACCCGGCCTGTGATCCCGTCAGGTCCAGCCGCTTTCCTGATGTTCACTCTCTTTAGTGCCCTCCGAACCTCGTCCTCCGACACGGTGATCACATGATTCTCGCTTCTCTGCCTGCTGCTTCCTGACGCGCTGCTCGGCAGAGCCGCGATGCCTCCGTTGCTTTCAAAGCGGCCGTAGAAGGTGTTTAATTCTTCGGCCAGCGACGGATCTGCTCTCACCTGCGCGGAGGATTTGTTTCCAAAGGCACAGATGGTCCTTAGTCCCTGCCACATGCGTCGCGAGTCATTGAGCTGGAAATGAGACTCAATTCTCTCTTTGTCCTTTGTTCTTGTTGTCCTTCCCTCTCTCCCTCCCTTTTGATTGAACTTTTAGATGTTGAGTATGTGTCTGCTGTTTTGTTTTGTTTTATTTTGGATATTATGTTGTGTTGTTTGTAAAAAAAATGAAAATAAAAAAATTGTTGATAACAAAAAAAAAAAGGATGACATGCTTAAGGTGTCGTTTGAATGTTCAGCACCAATCACTACCCAGTGTGTTGTCTGCCTAGAACATGCTGATTATAGGTGCATTGAGTGCAGCACCACTGCAGTGTTTTGTGAGGCTTGTCTGAGGAGGACTCACAGAAATTCACTGCACCTTCCTAATAAGTGGAATGTAAGAACAATAGCATGTGGTCATACATACAGACAGCAAACTCACAGTAATTTCTACAGATACATTTGATTCTTCAAATTGTTTTAGCACTATGTAGTATCAACTGTTAGTGTCTCTAGTTTGTTGCTTTAAAAACTTTGTTAGAGCTATCAGTCTTTCTTACAGAATGACTACTATGAGCCATCCTCCCTGGGGTTATTCCTATATTTACCTGAAGGCCATGGCACCCATGCTGTGTACACGAAGGACATGAAGGTCATTGTCAGCTCAGGTTTGTCATTTTACATTGAAAAATCTTAATGTATTTAATTTTCTTAACAGGTTGAGGAATCCAATCCTATTAAATGTGGAGTAATGATTTCCCATAAGGAATTCATCAAATTTGTAATATATTTTTGAAAAATATTTTATGTGCCTGTTTGCTGATTCCAATAATAACAAACATTACGTTATAGGTGACACATTCAAGTGATTTAGTCTATGCTGATAGTAGTCTCTATAGTAGTACTTGGTTATGTTTTTTATTTTATTTCCCCCTTTTTTTTGGCAGGACGGCTCTGCACCGTCACAGTCGATATGTGTGCATGTGAACCAGAAACCTGCACTCTGCTAAGGTATGGGCTATGGCCAGCAACAGCCGACAAGCCCCAGACAGCCTTCTCCATCCCTCTGCTAGAGCTTTTTGTTTGTCTGTCACTGGAGTGTCAGGTTTCTGTTGAGGGTTTTTGCAACACCCTGCGCTGGAAAAATAACCTCACACTTGCAGAGGTAAGTCAGTTTGCAGAGGTCAGTTTGAAGTCCTGTCTGTGAAGTGACCATTTCAGCTACTTTCATGGAAGACTGACGAGTCCATATAGATGTGAAAATTACACCTTCTTCCTTGATTGTACTACATCATAAATTATCACAACTAAAAGTAAAAATGTATGGAACCATCTAGGATTGTACAGTTGCATGCAAATTATTCTTGATATTTTTCTATAAAATAACAACTTCTGAGTGAACCACCATCACCAGATGTAAGTATATGAAACAGTAATGTTTTCACTGACTGATGCTTGTACCGTAGGTTAACATACTCTACAGAGCCCTGGTGGGAGAATCCATATCCCAGTTTAGGCATCACCACTTCCGACAAAGATGTTTGGTAGATCTTTGCCCACAATTAGATGATGGGACCACATGCCCAGCATGTCCAAAGGTTGGTTCTAGTTCCAGCGTGGTTCTTGTTTGTTTAACGATAATTGCATTTTCCATCACCTGATGGCATTGAATTGATATCTACAAAATTAGTTAATTTTCGTATAAAGTATTATAATAAAACAGTAATATTACAATTGTATCAACCTGGTGCAGATACAAAAGCAGGATTATTGTAAGTGTTTGTTTTTCAGGCGGATGGAGATATGATTGTGACATTGGATGCCAACTTTGGCCTTGTGAGGAAGCAAAGCTCAGGGACAAGTGCGGTTGAGCCATTACATGGAACCTGCATGTTTGTTGATGAAAAGGATGTAGAGGAATACCTGCTATCACATCTTGACAGCTCAAAGCCTCAAGAGGTTAGTCATAGTTGCAGAATACTTTATTAGATCTGAGAAAACTGAGTCCATGAAATATTAGATTTAACTCTTGTAAAAAGACCATTATTCCTCCCATAAATCCATGTTTTCCTTAATTTTTTAGGACTGCAGTAACTTCAAGGCTGGCAACGTGCTGAGGTCATAACAACAAGCAAAGAAACTTGATGTTACAGGAGTATTTGGAGCCTCCTGTCGTCATGAAATGCCCCTAATGTTTGTCAACATGAGCCAAGGAGAACGGCAAGTCTATGCCACGGTTGTTACATCTCTGACTATTGACCCAGTGTTCCAGAATGATAATTCCCCTGTTTGATTCTACCTATTCATAAAATGCTTAGAATAGCATGACCCTAACATAAGCCATAAATATATATATATATATACATATATATCTTTTTTGTTTTGGTCACCAAATATGAACCTCGTGGAATGTATATGGGAGATCCCAAAATATTTAAAAAATTAAACTTTACCACCATTCTATAATCTTCACTAATATAAGAAAACATGAAAAATGTTTGGATCATTTTGAGTGCCGTTATTGAGTATTTAGGTATTGAATTTATGCTGGAGATTTTGTATAAATATTTTTTTACTTTAACTCAGTATAAAGTGTGATATCATTCACATTTTTGTCTTGAAATAGATTAGCCTATCCCCTGTATGTCATCGATGAGCTACTTCGAAGATGTGAGGATAAGAACATACACCTGCGAGTAGTCTATGACATTGCCTGTGTTGTTGCCTCACATTTGCATGTAAGTACTTTTTTTTTTGTAAAACTGAATTATTGTTTTGAGAAAAGACCTTGACACATTTAACTCAAAATTATGCCATACTGTGTTCAATCAGAAATCAGGGGAGGGCATACCACACAACATCTCCTTGGCTGTACAGGCATTTCACATTTATGGACACAAATTGCCCTGCCAGGTAATTCATTGACTTTATAGAGACATCAGGAACTGTGTCGCACATCATTCACTCCCTGTCTGTCCACTGTACAGCTGAAATTAAGTAGAAATGCCTAAAAGTAATCTTTAATCTAACATTTTTCCCACCTGGTGTTTGTCTAAACTTGTTTCAGAGATGCACTGTTTAGGACAATACAGTGGAAACAGTTTATCTCACATCTGTCTGGGTCAAACTAATCACTATAAGTGGATGATTGTTATAACCATTTTTTTTTTGTTTATTTTATTTTTATGCAGATTACCATCTAATTTTTAGAAGTATTACATGAATATAAAGTAATAAAATGAACCGCTTCTCTATTTTTACTGATTTAAAGATAAAATAACATAAGCTGCTCCAAGCCCTGTCTGAATGGTCAGGGTAAATGCATTACATTCCACTCATGTAACATACAGTAGGCCTACCTGCTGCTATGAGAGAGCGGGGACAATAATTATGCACCATACAATTCCCAAAACGCCAGCAGAGCAGAACCGGGAGGGCAAAATAACTTACTAGACCACAGCAGTGTGAGTAAAGGAAAACATCACATGATGCGCAACTGCGCACAGCAAGCGTATGTACACACACACCAAACACACACAATATGAACACTGTTAGTGGACTATTTGATTGCAATAAACAAATTATTTACACAGCATTTCTGTAGGAATGATTCGGTCTCAAGCTTTTTGATCCATTTAATGGTTTATCACTGTAACTGTGATCACTATAAGCAGTTTCCACTGTAGTAGGATCATGCTCAGTGTATGTGATATTCTACCACTTTGCTTTAATCACAGATCAAGTACAGCACCAGACGGCTTGATGGGTTTGGGCTCACAGACGGGGAAGGAATGGAAAGGCTGTGGTCTTTCTTCCGAAGATTTGCCAGAGTCACAAAGGCTCCATCTCACCGCCTTGACCTGCTGACTGATGCCCTTTTGCATTATGGACGGAGGAAATCAACTGACCTAGGTTTGTCCACTGCTGTATAACCTGTCAAAATTCTGTGCTGGTGGTTCACTGTTTATACATTTTTATATTTTCTGGAGTGAAGCTGATCACACACAAATTGGTCAGCATAAGTAAATTAAACTGTCTTTACAGAGGTGCAGCTCCTGCAAAGACTAGATAAAGCAGAGAAAATATCAATTCTCGCTCAAGAAGACATCTCATCTGTCATCAGAGAGGCACCAGGTAAACAATGCACATAAGAAGCAGGTAACAATAGTTGTAAATGGGAGACTTTTAGATTCCATTTACAAGCGCATTTTGCACAGACTATGTACCATTGACGGTTGTCTTGTTTCCTGTTATTTTTGTTGTCTAGTGTTGGTTTCTGAGGGAGACATGGAGAGATGGAAGAAAAGGGAGATGGAGCTAGCCCAACAGAAACAGAAACCAATAAGTAAGCAACTGAAGTGAATGTGTGAATGACTTGAATACTGTAAGATATGTGAAGAAGTAACATTAAATGAAGCACCTTATTAGAGCAGTAGTAATGTCTATATCTGTTCTCCAGACACTGTCTGTAGATGGAAAAGGGACTACATCATCAAGATGATTCAGTTCTACAAGTTCAAGTAAGAGTTCAATGTGTTTATGTAAGACTAAATGGTAATTACAGCCATCTTTAAGTGCCCTGCTGATGTGCTTCAACATGGAAGCCTAGGTGTGATTACAGTAACAGCATAGTTTTGAAGGACACTGTCACAGTGGTTATAAATGAAGAGTTGCTATAATGCTGCAGTAATTTAATGTGGTGTAATAAGTGATCACTTACCACCAAGGCTTCCCTTATAACATATACAATGTTTGGTCCGGTGTACCACAGTAATGCTTTCTGCTTGGTAGCTACTGAATTTTTGTGCTGCACTTTTTGTAACGTATAGATCTGGGACTCGTGAGTCGTACATGGAGGGTGAAACAGAGTAAGTAAGCAGTAATCTGTCTGTTACTGTTCTCTGATCAAGTGTGTAAATAAAATGTAATAATATTTATTTGCTGACCATATAGAATTGAGGACTCTCTGCTGAACATGGAGAAAAAACACCGCATTGGGCGAAGATGGCAAGAATCTGATTCAGACTTCCAGTCTACCCTTAAAGATGTTGACCGTGAGCTCAGATGCCAACTGATCTGCAAGGCTAGAACGGAATCAAGGGAGAGAGCTGTCCTCCTCCATCTGAAAAGAAAATATCCAGGTAAAGTACTGTGGATAAATAGATACAATAAGACATTAAGATCAAGCTTTAAAAAGGACCATGATACAAACTGATAAATTAATTTCTCTGCATGTGTGTTTCCTAACTTTGCTTCAGATGGGCAGGGCATTGCCATTAGACTGTCCAAGCAGGTAGCCAGCTCCAACAAGAGACTGAGACAGGCAATAAAAGAATACAACAGCATTCAGTGGCCACCGCAGATGAGCATCTTCCCTGCAACAATTGATTTTCAGGAAGCATGCGATCCCTCTTGGCATGTCTACTTCTGCTTTGATGACAATGTAAGTATAGTTACCTAACCCTAGTAACCACACAGCAGTCACTCTAGTAACCATCTGACAACCGCTTACTAACCACAACTACCTGACAGTCATTTTAGAAACCACCTGGTAAAATGACATGGCACTTTGTTGTCTTTTGTCTTCCTCCAGATCGAAGAAGATGATGTTTCAAGGAGTCTAAAAAGGCGAGGGATAGATGCCTTGCATATGAAGACTCGGGCAGCTGAGGAAAAGAGCATGCTTTACCAGGAAATGAGATCAGTAAGTGAACATCTCCATCAGCAGCATGCCTTTCTGTGCTCTGCCATCAAAGACACAGAGCGGCCTGGTGCAAAAGCTGCTCTCATCCAACGTCTCCAACAGCTGGAAAGAAAACTACATCAAGCCACTATGATGTTTCACCCACATGATGTTTCACCCACATGTACCAGACATTGTTCCTGCAGACAGCCCCTACTTGTGTCAGGCCCTCCTCGTGTCAAGAATTCAGACACTGGTGTACAATGATGATGGTGATAATGATGACTATGAGGACGACAATGAGGATGACAATGATAACTAGGACTGTAAGCAATTACTTGGGAATTATTCCTTAGGCAATTTTCTCCCACAACAAAAGTGACTAACACTGTTCATCGTCATCTTTGAGAAATGTTTCTTAGCCTGTCAGTCTGTCTTTCACCTGGGGCCTCATTTATAAAGTGTGCGTACACTCAGATTTGATCTTATAGTGTGTGTACACTTAAATCCACGCCAGCGCTCCTATTTATAAAGACGGTCCTTGACGTGGAAAAGTGCTTAGCGTCACGTCAGGGTCTGAGCAGACGTACGCACTTTTTCTTGTTTGAGTACTGCAGGTTTCTGTTCTTGCAACTCGCTGTTCTAAATTATGATTGGTGATATTTTCTGTTAATGACATTAATTAGGATTCGTTTACAAGGCAGAGGGCTGAAACCATTCAATCGCATGTGAGTTGAAGATCATTTGCGATTCATAGATTTCACATCTGAAAGAGGCGTACATTTTATAAATGAGGCCCCAGGTGTGGAGTTCAACCTTGCTGTGAACACAGGAGATTATTTACATTTCCAGTGTTGTATGATATCATTGTATTCTGTGAAAAATTAATGATGTCTTAAATTGTAAATACAAAGCGTAAAATGTATATGTTGCAGCAGATCATAGAAAACTGTCATGGTGGTGGAATATAATGTAGATGTGTTGTTTTACTAGGTCTGATCTATTTTAAAGCTTAGGTACTGTTGTAAGCACACACATCGCCACTAGTCTGTGTGAGGACAAATTGTGTGTTTACCGTATTGTGATATTACTTATTTACTGTAATGTACAAATGTGATCAATGTGTGTGAGGTGTTTTGTTTTTGTGAGTTCACCAAAACAAATCCCCTTTGACTAAGTTGAAATGACAATAAAGTATTGAATCTTGAATCCTCTGAAGCAACTATAAGTTTGTAAAAACTGCAGGGAACATACAGGTGTATTGACTCTACAATACAGCTTTCTCACAATGAGTTACAGCCGTGTTTTCATCCATTGTCACAGCACTTATTCACAGCACACTTGAGAAGTAAATGAAAAGTAATTTACTTAATAAATGACTTATACAATGATTGTACAGTCATAATCTGCCAGAGAGTACATACAGTAGGTTCTTATATAGCTGTTATTGGCTTGAAATGCTCTAGATCCAGGTCTATGTAGATGAACACCTTTTTTTCTCTTCCTCTTCCCATTGTCTGCTTTCATTTTATTTTCACAGTCTTTGTTTAGTGAATGTATATTACATTTAGTTTTATCTTTAGTTCCTTGCTATGGTGGTTGCTATTGACGCTGCTATCTCTGAAACCACGTAGCTTGTTAAGGCTAGAAGGGATACGTATGGTGCTACTGGGCATGCGCACATCAATACAGCGTAATTTTTTTCACACTGTACAAACATAATTACTATTTTTTTCATTATTCTAAGGGGTAAGTTTAGGATTGGGGTAGGTGTAGACGTTAATAAAACACAATTTAATAGGTAGAAAATTAATTGCATTGTTCGTTTCTGGTCGGAACTGTATCCCTTCTAGCCACAACCTAGTTTGCATGACATACATCCGCCTGGAAGTATTTTCTTCACAGACACCTTTTTTAAATGATATATTCAACATTTCTCCACAGAAAAACACATTGATAACTCAATAATACGATATGTTTGTCACGGGGCTGACGAGACGTGAGACATGCGGATCCATATGCAAAGCTTTATTATAAGACAGTGTCAATACAGGCAGGGTCGGACAGTAGCAAACAGGTATAACAAAGACAGGGCAGAGAATAATCCAAGGGCAAGCGTGGGTCGACGATCGGCGAACAATATCCAGAGGGCTAGGCAGAGAGACAATCCAGGAGAACGAGTTATAATCCAAGCGAGGTACAAACAGAATCCAAAGGGCAAGGCAGAGAGAATAATCCAGGAGCACGGGCAGGAATCAGAACACAGGAATCTAGCAAGGCAAACTAGAAAACGCTTTGTAAAGTAGCTAGGCTAAACAATACTTGGCAGAGAGCAAGAGGAAGTCCCAGGCTATATAGTATGTGATGGTGTGATCAGTGGTGCAATCAGGGTGATGTGAGATTGTTCTCAGGTGTGTGCGTGATTAGTGCGAACAGCTGTGAAGGTGCAGTGGATGATGGGAAATGCAGTCCTTGAGTGATCTGTAACTGTCTGTGTGGTGTGAAAGTCAATGTGATGGGTGAGTGACCTCTAGTGTTGAATGAACAGAAGTTCATGGCCAGAATTTGTGACAATGTTCATGTTGAGGTTATCACTTTTTACAATTCTGAGAAATAAGTTTTTGGTACCAGAAGGTTACGGAAGTGCATTGTGTTATGGGCGGGGTTTGCAGGTTCTACTCTTGTTTCGGCTAAAATATCTTAAATAAACCAACATATTTGCTTTTTCTTAACGAAGATCATCTAGATGCAGTATAATCAATATTTTGGCTATATTTAATATTTGATATATTCAGTAGATATATCTTTTTACAACCCTAATTTACAACCCTACTTTGCAAACCAGAAACAAACTACAACTATAGTGCTGATTTGTATCAAGCTACATTGCGTAGCTATAGGGAATTGTAGTTTTTTTAAAAATAGTGTTTTTCTTAGAATTGGAGGTTGGAAATAGTGAGTTCAGAGTACAGTGAGGAGTTTAGGGGGATTGTAAACACATCTATATAATCAGATTTTAAATATCTAATTGTTAAATGGGTTAAAATTATTTTACAACCATACTTGACAGTGTCCCAAGTTGTTGGCTATATTCACATGATAACTGAGGACAAGAGCTCTCTATAACAGTTGACCCCATGTCTGTAGGACCCTTTTGTTGCTTAATTATAAGCCTTCAAAAATGCACCAAGATGACATTTCAAAGGTCAGTATTTCAAAGCAGGAGCCATGTACAATCTTCATACTGACATATGTTACTCTCCAGGTCAAGACCTCTCTAACGATGTATTTGGTTTAGCTCTTCAACAAAGTTTTAATTTTCTCATTTCACGTACACAAGCCATCTTGGGTATAGTTTCAGAGAGCACTTCAGTAGGTGTATATGAAATGAAGCTATTTGTCTGTTTGTTTCTGACTCTGTAAACAGATTTACGACCCCAAAACATGAGGAATACCTGGTCCACACACACACAAACTCCGTGCATTTCAGTTTTGGACACACATGACATATACATGTAGGCTATCTATTTATGTTAATGCTGGTATGATGGTTGATGATACCATTAATGAATAAGACCATCGTCTACATGATGGGTTGTCGTCTCCTCCTGTAGGCTACTTGTAGTAGCCTATTTTTAGGCCTATTGGTAGTCAAAACCAAGAGTAACCTTCATTATACATAATGTAGGCTCTGTTGTATCTTCTGTAGCCTATTTATTTCTCAGTTTAAAGATTTTCTTTTAAGCTCAACTAAAAAGGGCAAACAGGCCTATTTATTTTCTCCATTAATGTTTCCCTCCTTCCAACACCTGTCACTGTGAGCAACTGAATGCTTCGGCTATGTGTGCCAAATCCAGCATATGTAGCCTATGTATTGTTTCATGCTCCCTCTTGTCCAGGTTTCTAACCACACAGACAGGCATAAGCAGTGTGCAAGGCATATGTCCGTGGATCGGGTGTGTCTGGTCATAATGAAAAAATACTATTGTGATTTTTAGTAAATTGGCCTACTATAATATTTTTGAAGCATACTATAGTAAAGTGTCTTATACTGTATATATTTAAGTATTTGCAATACTTTGTTAATGAATGCTACAGCATAATGTAGCCTATATTAACTATAGTGAACTGATAAACTGTAATAAATACTGTAGTATACTTTATTTTTTACTACAGTAAACTGTAGTGTATTGTAGTATAATATACCCTATAGTTGTAGAATACTTAGTACAGTAGCCTATTGGGTTTATAGTAATTTGTCATTTGTTTATTAGTGTAGTTGTTATATTACCACAACAACTATAGAATTACCACAACAAATTAATTCAAGTACTTTACTATAGTATGGTTCAAAAACACTATAGTATTTACAATAAATTACTATAGAACTTTTTCATGTGGGGGTGGGTTGAGGATGGGTAAAATAGAATGAGAAAGACGCTCTGCGCATTTACGCACAAGGCAAAGCGACAGGACCGATCAGGATGCTAACAGTGCACGTGTAAATCGTTAAATATAGAATTCTATTTACGCATGATCCATGGTGATGAAGACAGAGAAATAGAGAAGCCTGACAAAAATCTATATATTGAGAAAATATCCTTTAAAGTTGTCTAAATGAAGTTCTTAGCAATGCATATTACTAATCAAAAATTAAGTTTTGATATATTTATGGTAATAAATTTACAAAATATCTTCATGGAACATGATCTTTACTTAATATCCTAATGATTTTTGGCATAAAAGAAAAATCAATCATTTTGACCTGCTACAAATATACCCCAGTAACTTAAGACTGGTTTTGTGGTCCAGGGTCACATATTGTCTATATTTGATTCTTATTTTTCACTAAAAACATGTTTTTAGGAGAGCTCATGTCTTATTAAGAGGAGCCTAGCCCCGTAGTTCGCACTCTGGGCATGAGTGAGGAATAGTGATGGGTCAGTCATGAACGGCTCGTTCATTTTGAACGAATCTTTAATATGACTCGGGAACAATGAACTGTCTCAGAGAGTGATTCATTAATTTTGTGTTGACCGCGCATGCGCAACATCCCATAGATTCTGTATAGTGTACAGGAAACAGACTTGATTAGTTCACCTCTCGAATCTTCGGGTTCGAGTCATTCGTTCATCCCGTGACAGACAGCCCCACAGATGCTTTGCTGTCTGTACCGGAAAGAGAAATTATTAGTTCACCTCTCGGGTCCGACTCTTCCGAGTCGTTCAATAGGTTCGTTCTTTAGTCACGTGACGTGACAGCTGTATTGGATACAGACATTAGTTAATAATTCCCAAACTTCCTTACAAACGTATTTTTAACTCATGATGGGTTTCTGTTCTCAAATTGTAGTTTTTTTTATTTCTTACAATTTATATTAATTTCTGTCCAATTTCTATGGTTCTTTCCCATAACATTGAATGTGGCAACAAAGAGTTGGTGTCACCCACTGTATTGAATAGTATGGTGAGGTCCTTGCCAACACCCAGCCCATATTGAAACATATTTACAAACAAATAGGCTACTTTTCATTTACAACATGTGGACTCAATTCAGTACAAAACAACTTTATTAGTCATCACATGGCCCAGTTTAAAGGGGACCATTGATGGTGCCAAAAACAACAACAAAAAAATTAGAATGAATGAAAATATCAAAAATATCAGTTTTTGTGCAAGTTAAGTGCAATCATTACAATATATTTGCAGCAAAGGTTCATATAAAGTATATTTAAATGAAAAAGATGAAAAGGCACTTAATACATTTTAAAACCCGTATGTGTGTGTGTGTGTGTGTGTGTGTGAGTGTGAGTGTGTGAGATGGTGTGGAGGCTGTCAACACACTAAAACAACTGAAACAAGTTAAACATCTTGACAACTGAAACAAGTTAAACATTTCGAAAACTCAAACAAGTTAAACATCTTGACAACTGAAACAAGTTAAACATTTCGAAAACTCAAACAAGTTAAACATCTTGGAATGCAGTAAATAGCATGTTTTCTAACACTGATCAAGGTCAAGGTCAAGGTAGGTTTATTTGTCACATACACAATCATACAGTGTACAATCAGCAGTGAAATGCAGGGATTTTTGAAGAAAAATACAGCATAACATGAGGAAAGTGAGGAGAAAAAAAATAACCCCCAGACTATGCTCCTTGGGGAGTACAGTGTGAGAACAGGAAAAACACCTCAGCAACAAAAGCACATAATACACCATAGACACACGACTTTGCAACAGGGGAGGTAATCCAGCTCCAGCCCTTCAGCGCTTCAGCGCTTCAGGGTGTTTGCATGGTGTTTTGAACCTGGCAGTGAAGGCACATGCTCTTCTTAAAACCACATGCAGTGTGTGACCATGATTGGCACACTGTGCACTGTGACCATGAACGCCACTTCTTTGCAGCGTTTTTCTTCCTGTCATCGAAATGCACGTGGCAGACACTGCACAAATTGCCTCCATCTACCAAAGGAAAAACAAATATTGTGGAAGTCAAGCAGTTAGTTGAAATCATACTCATCACCATATTCACAGCAACATCTCCAAGACAGCTTATTCATTTGTAACTGTTGCCAAATTAAAATGTGGGTATTGCACATCAGTTCACCAGAACTGACACCCACCATCTCAGATCTTGCTGATGCTCAATCATAAGATACAAGTAGCTCAACAAAGTCGGCTTTAAAATCGGCTTTAGTGTAACCCTGAAATAAGGAAAACTGGGGGTTTTCCATTTCAGAAAATGATGTGAATCAAACCTGAGACAGAGGGGTAACTCAATTTTAATTTAAGAAATCTCATCACCACTTTGTTCTTTAGCTGCTTCCATAGCTCAACTTAACATTGTTGCAGGTTTATGATTTATTACTAATTGTAAGGCCATAACTCATACAGTCGTATGTCAGCCTGCTCTAGCCACCCGTAGGCTTGTATACGGGTACATTATCATTTCAAAAACAATTGTTGGTGTGCGCACATCCTATCTCTGTGCTTGTATTTAAAAAAAACAACACCCTTTGCACTCTCAAGATGTTTTTATACTTTAGGTCCCAAATGTGTGTACAGAGCTTGAAAAAAGGCACATTCTATTTGTCAATTATTAGATAAAGCAAAGTGAAACCCGTACTTCTTATCACAGCCTAAAAGACAGAAACCCATCAGTGAACATGGGATGCAGATGAGGGATATCTATTTGGTACCTCTATATAGATAGATAGATATTTACCACAGTCCATTTATTTCTAATAGATTGCCAGTGTTCGTCTTTTGCATGAATGTAATTGTAAGCTTCCAGCTAACAGTCACAGGTGACAGGTGTGCTAGTAGAGCAGCAGCCTGATTAAATTTAACATTATAACGTTACCCTAAGGTTCCTCATGCATGACCAAAAGCTTTGTTCAAACCCACAGAACTTTATATTACATTCTAGTCAAGATCGCAAGGTTTCCAAACGTACCAAACAGCCATAAAATACGCCCTGGGTTTGAATATTTCACTCAACATGAGTATGATAACATTATAGCTTCAGTGAAGCGTTACTGAGCAGATAAGACAATAAGCAATAAGCCTACTTGTCTTACAGTGTGGAAAAAAGTAATTTTTATTGGCTAACTTTGCGTTTAACTAGTAAACTAAATTTCCCCATTAGCTTCAGACACGTAAAAACATGCTAATTACATGCCAACACGGTTATCTCATGTCAACACTCATGTCACGCCACTTTAAAACGCTCGGTTTTATCATTTAAATGCTCTTACCTGAAAATATGAATAGAGAAATACCGCAACATTGCCGCGTTCCACTAGACTTCCGGTTACCGGCGAGCTGGATTCCTCTGGGATTGGATCTGGAGTCTTCTTTTGCATTTGCATCGGTGATTAACCATGTCGATAGATGATAACAGTCTTCTGAGCCTAGCAGTAGACGCAGCAGATCTCTTCTGGCCCATATCTATGACCTGATATCCACTGAAAACCCTTATTCAATCGAGTGATAACATCCGAAGCGGGTGATCCCTTTAACTTCTTGTCTATTCATTGCTTTACTTGTATACCATTATAATTTAATCTGATCTTCATTTGGGCTTGTCTCAGCAAATATTGATATATGGTTTATGATTACTACAGGATAAATATTTTAAAGAACGGTTTGCGATTAACTGTAGTTAATACAAATTATCTTTCACTTTTTTGTTTGTTGTTTTTGACTCTATTATCCCCCTATTTTTTTTTTTTTTCGCTTTTCTTTCTTGTTGCATGCATTTATACATAAAGTCGTCTGTAGGCAAACCCAAAAATTTAATTTACATTTAGCCATTGGCAGAAGCATTTATCCCAAGGGCCAAATAAGGAATATAACAAGCAAACCAGTTTTAGAGTCAGCAAGAGTCATACAAAAGGAAGAGCACAAGTGATTAAAAAGTGAGAATACATATTTCATTCTTTCTTTCTTTCTTTCTTTCTTTATTCATTTATTAAAATTTATAGGAAATTGCCTTACGATTCTCATGTTATTTGCAAACAGTGCATAAACAGTCATTCAAATGTAGGGCAGGGCTTGTATTGCTCCTTTTTTCTCTTACGCTCTTGTCGTCATATTCCCTCCCCTATCCTCCCAATATTTCTTGATTATTTCTACAAAATTTACCAGACTGTATAACCACTGCAGGAGAAGAACGCATACCGCAAGGCATTCTTCCCAATATCTGAGCCTTCGTTTCTGAGAAATCTGAGATTTCATTAAGAAGACATCAGGTTTTATTCAAGTAAGTCTTGCAGAATGCATCTCTTGTTTGAATGTTACACTTTGTGTCTTTGAAGCACTTGTGTTGTGTTATTTATTATTTATTACAGCTTAGTTTTAATTGTTTCCCATTTGGGTGACACCTGACAAAGTCATATAAATGCAGCATGAACATTGCATGTTTTTCTGTAAAAACTCCAAGCTTTCTGAAGCTAAAAGGGAAACCCCATATATCGGAGTCCTCCACAAGAAAAAAATATAGAAATGCAAGTGTACATTTCAGTTAAATAGTGAGACAATGCAGTAAGCTTGTGTAATGCAAAACCCTTCCACTCCGCCACCAACACATTCATTTCAGATAAGTCTTTTCTCTCTCTCTCAGGCTCAATCCTTTGGATGCACTTTGATGTACATCAACTCACTCATTTTACACACTCGTTTCAACACTGCAGATGTCTGTACATCACGTTTCCATGACTGACCAACTAAAACCTTGCTGAATATTAGAAGCCTGAAAATGTCTAAGAGTCATAAGAAACTGTACATTTATATCAGCATGATTCATGACAACATTTACATATGTTGTCTTTGTGATTCTATCTTATAGTTATGCACAACTACCAATAAAAGCACCAAAAAGAAAAGTACCAAAGAAATAGTCAGTGAGAGGAGAGAGAAGCACACTGTAAAGACTGACACTCTGTGTCTTAACAGTTTCTTAAGATTGAAAATGTGCTGGATGGCCTTTCATTGTTTCCAGATAAATCCACTGAGCTCTTGTTTAATGCCAGCCAGACAGCTATATAAATATTGGCAAGGACCTTAGATACAGATCTGCCATTATGAACACAAGCAGATTCCCAAACCTTATTTATCTGTGTGCTATACATTTGTTTACTAATTTTTCTGTCTTCTTGAATACTGTCTGGGAATTTGGGTGTTTTATGTCTTATTGTGTGGTGACTCTTTCTATCATTCACATACCTTTGGAATTCTGAGGGTGTGCTATTTTTGCTTGGAATGTCTGTAGTTACTGGCCAGCTCAGACCGTATCTTAGATGAGAAATATGTAAGATCACTTAAATGCAACAGTTCATGAATTGGGTGTGCCTTAGTGCTAGTGTTGTTTTTGGCGGCCTGTTTTAATTTTAGTTTTAGTCTAGTCTTTGTGTGAAGCTGTCATTTTAGTTTTTATTAGTTTTAGTCACGTTCATACTCTTTTTAGTATAGTCAAGTTTTAGTCAACTAAAAGTCTGAGCATTTTAGTCTTATTTTAGTCAGAATTATCATGACTATTTTCGTCTAGTTTTAGTCGACGAAAACTGATGACTATTTTCGTCTAGTTTTAGTCAATGAAAATTGTATTTTAGTCTCTTTTTAGTAATGCAATTCTATTTAAACCCAGTACAATGAAACCAAATTTTTCTTTTAGCCAAACCCATTTCAAACAAGGTTATCTTATTATATTATTGTTACCTTATAGACTCAGAATACATCCAAAGACACTGATTTGAATTTACAACATTTATTTTACCAACCAAACATATTAAAGTGCCACACATAAATTTAAATAAATAAAAACAATAAATAAAATAAAATAGCATCACATGACAATGCCAGAAAAAAATATATAACGTTGCATTCAATTTAACAAAGAGAAAATAGGTGCTTGAATGCTCGAGCTACAATAACATACTAAAAAGTGCAAATAAAATGTGTGTGTCTGTTACTTGTATTATTGTAAACTGAATCAGATGAAGCCGGCCATCGGTCCCTTTCTCTGTTCAGACTTAACTTTGTTTGTTGTCGCCTTCTAAATAATGCCGCGAGTGGAGCTTGAGGAAGTGACGTCGCCTGCGTCTGCGCAGAGTGTTGCCAAGTCCCCAAATATTCCAATAGGGTCTGGCTGCAGACATGCACTTGCACTCTCAGACTTGCACTTCAGACTTGCATCTCAGACACCTGCACTTCCGCAAGTGACGTCACTTGCAGTATTTTTTGTTTTTTATTTTATTTTATTTATTAAGTATTTTTTTAATGAACCTCTCAACATTTTACACAAGTATCCAGGTGGCGAAGACAAGAAAAAATAAACTAAATTACGAAGTCGCTTGCAACTGCTACTTGCACTCTTCACTGCCTGCGAGTCACTTGCAATCCACACAAATCATGCGTGTTGTCATGGAGACAAGACGCTGTGGTGGTTAAACGATTAAAACTAATTTAAATCAAACATACAGGGTCCTGCAAGTCATCTGGAAGAAAAAGACAAGACCCACAAATCCGTGGCCACAGAACAGCAAATATGAACGCAATGCTCTCAATAAGCGCTTTTAAACCTCCCGTAGAAAATCATAAACACTTAATATGGCTTAATGTGTTAAGATAGTGTTACTAAAAGATCAAATTTAATATACAGTTTATTAATATAATGTATATGTATATAGTGTTTTCCTCCCATACCGCAAAACGTGGCATAACGGACTGATATTATTTAGACCAAAATGCTCCTCTTCATTATTAAAACATAATTAATAAGCAGGTGAGCCCAGAATAAAGCAACGCGAAAGTTTCGCGTTTTCCCATAGAATAAAATGTCTACAGCCCTTTTTGTATCATTGTCGTTATCATTAAGCTACATTACTCTTTTATTTATAATGATTTTCTACAGGAGGTTTAAAAGCGCTTATTGAGAGCATTGCGTTCATATTCTGCTGTTCTGTGGCCACAGATTTGTGTGTCAGATGACTTCTGTTGCAGAACTGTATGTTTGATATTATTGTTTTAATCGTTTGTATGTTAACATATTAATAATTAATAATAATTAATAATTTTGAAGACAGCCATCGGTCCATTTGTGTGGATTGCTTTCATTTGTGTGGATTCTGCAAGTGTCATACTTAACTTTGTTTGTTGTCTTGTGTAATATGTTGAGAGTCTTCTAAATGCAATGCCGCGGAAGTGAGTGGAGCTTGAGGAAGTTGACGTCGTCTTCACCACCTGCGTGCAAGTGTGCAGAGTGTCTGAGAGTGCAAGTCTGAGAGTGCAAGTGCATGTCTGCAGCCAGACCCTTCTCAAATATTTAGACCCTGGAACTTTACCGGGGAACCCCCCTCGAAATGCGATTGGGCTAGTTTTGAGTAGCAATTGGGCGGGTTTTGTTGCGAAAACCTGGCAACCCTGACAGCCCCTGAAGTAACGTTAAGTCACATGAAACAGAAATACTGCAAAATAATAACGCGACTAAACGAGACGAAATAACGTTATAACATTTCGTTTCGTCTCGTTTTGGTCAACGAAAATGAAGAGACATTTTAGCATAGTTTTTATTTTGTAAACCACATTTAGTCTCGTTTTTATTCGTCAACGATATTGCATTATACATTTAATTATCGTCATCGTCGCATGACCAGCATTTACGTTGCGTCTCGTCTCGTTTTCGTCACGTGATAAAGGTTCGTTGACGACGATATTTCGTCATAATTTTCGTTGACGAAAGCAACACTACTTAGTGCCTCAGGTTAATAGTTCAGATTTTCATTCCAAACAGCACACAACTTCATTCTTTCAAAGTGGAGTCATTGTGAAATGGTAGCGTCTCCTTGATGTGCAAAATATGTTCATATTTTACACATAAAATGTATCACCCCTTTGGAAGTTTTCATGTTTTATTGATTTACATAATTTAATTAATTTTGCTTTTTGACACAAATGAACATTTCTATGAAGTGGTCAATTTATTAAATGCAACATAATTGTACCTACATGTAACTATGAAACTAAATATGTTGCATCTGTACAGGCCAAGAAAGTTGTGACTGGTCTGCTTTCCAGGGGATAATGTAAAATATAGGCTATATGGTCCCTTTTCTTTCTACAAGCACGTTGATTTTGATATATTTAGTCACACAGAAGCAAAGCAAGCATCTGTTTTCAAATGGATTAATGCTTACAGCTCCCTCCAGCAATGAAAATATTTAAAGTCTGGAGGCACTCAGATTTTATTCTGACAACTTTTTGATCACTTTTAAATTACTTTTGACCCAACTCATTTATCACATAACCAAAGGTGCATAGGCAGGCACCTATTGTATCCATTTGTCGTCTTCTTCTTGGTCTTCAGTTTCTTCTTATTTTACCTTTTTTGAAGTTTATGGCAGTCTATAGAACTGCTTTGGGGAAAGTTATGAAATAATAACTTCCGAACCGGCTCAAGATGATTCGATTGCCATATGGCATCTTTTTCTATCATAAATATTTCCCGCCATTTTAAAATTTTCCAAAAACCTACCTTTTCAAACTTGTTTGTCTGATTCTCACCAAAATTGGTTTAGGTCATCTTCAGGTCATGCTGGCAAAACGTTTTTAAAATATTTTCGACCAAATCGTTCCTGTATGGCTCATAAACAAATTCAGTGAAGAGCTTGCCGAAATGGACTCAAGGTTTTATCTCTGCAATGCTTTTGTGTATTTAGAGCAAACTTGGTTTTTGTCTTATAATATTTATTACCTGAGGGTGCATGAGCAGTTTCA
Source organism: Schizothorax lantsangensis (assembly GCA_027422415.1). NCBI lineage: Eukaryota > Metazoa > Chordata > Actinopteri > Cypriniformes > Cyprinidae > Schizothorax > Schizothorax lantsangensis. The sequence goes on along the minus strand of CM049846.1, from coordinate 17,410,723 downwards.
GCACTGCACCACCAACTGGTCAATAGATATAAAATATTGAATTGTTTTGTTTATAAACTGCTGAACAGTTCGCCAAAAATTACAAAACTGTCATACTGAGATGAACGGTATCCAGTGTTTCCATGTCAGCCATTTTGGGCATTAGCCATTTTGAATTTTGCAATAAAAAGCTGTATTTTATGAATAAATTGGCATATTGTTACGAAACCTGATAGGTGGTTTCGAAACTGGCATCACCAAGTGAAAGTGAAAGTGACGTGACTTGTGGCCAAGTATGGTGACCATATGGTTAACCCATCCTAAGTGCACACACACAGCAGTGAACACACACACCGTGAACACACACCCGGAGCAGTGGTGGTGACAAGATATAACAAGATGTAACAAAATTTATAAATAAGCTTACAGCTTTTGTGAATTTCGTGAATTTCTGCAATGCTTGATGTCAAACTTTGTGTGTGTCACCCCACACTGACCACACCACATAATTTTGGGAGCAGCATGACCTATGTGTTGTATTGTAATTTGCTTAAAATCATCAAAAAATAACTTTAATTACTAATTTTTAAGTTAGTCTGACGCTCCCTGCCATGCTGAATTTTTGCAATTTAATGTGTTTGATAGACAGAAAGACTTTCAAATACATACTGTAGTAAGTAATACATGGTTAAATAATTCAGTGAGTGATAATTCAAATAAATAAACTGTTGATTAAAGTGCCCATATTATGGATTTTTGAAAATTACCTTTCATGCAGTGTGTAACACAGCTCTAAGTGAATGAAAATATCCTGCAAAATTTCATCCGCATATTTTGTCTTTCTTCAATTACGTTCTGCTCTCAAAGCGTATAGCGTTCCGTGGGCATCTTCTATTTCCTCTCATCCTATGCGGGACTGGATTGCACCATCTGCTGGTCGGCCATCTGTTTCCTTAATATATAATAAAATTATTGATTGCATTACAAAACCTCTTTCTATTAAAACTATTTGGAGTAGGGAATTATCTGACCTTAATTTATCTGTCGACTGGGAGAGAGTGTGGTCTAATCTCAGCTTAACATCTAAAAATCTGGCTCATCGTTTTATTCACTTCAAAGTCATTCATAGAGCATACATAACTCCTTACAAAAGATTTAAAATGAAACTACAGTCAAATTTGAACTGCCATATATGTAATACTACATCATCAGGCACTTTTCTGCATATGTTTTGGGAATGTCCTGTCGTCATCAGTCTATGGACACATGTAAACCTGGTTTTGTCATCATTACTGCGAATTGATTGGTCTGTTAACCCAAGTTTGTGTCTTCTTAATGATGATTCAGGTCTCTGTATTAGTTCGAAGCAAAAGAGAATGTTGTTTGCTGGTTTTACAGCTGCGAAGAAGACAATAATCCAGAACTGTTTTACACCACACATGTGTAGAAAAACATATTGGATCCATAGCCTCCTGCAAATAGTGTCATGTGAATGTACAACGGCGGGGCCAGGCCTTCGACCATTGATGCTTGGCAGTGTTTTTTGTTGGATATACGTGATTGTATAAAGGAGTGACTTTTGTGTTCCCTATCTGTCGGTCACTACGAGTTATGTCGTGACGACATAGGGGATTTACTTGGAAGCCCCAATCATCTCTGACTAAGAGAAAACGCCAATGAAAATTGGCTAGTGGATTTTGCATACCTGAGCCACTCCCCGTGCACACGGGTATAAATAGGCGACAGGTGCATCCACTCATCAGATTTTTGCTTCGGAGCCAAGTGGATGAACGTGTTGATCTCCACAAAGTCATTCATCATCTGTCTGGAAGCTGTTCTGGTTGGCGTTACGGTGCGAACAGCGGTGTCCCTGTCTGCAGCGATTCCCCTGGGCACTTCAACTAAAAGAGCAGATTTCCTAAAAGAGCAAAAATCACGGTCGGTTCACGTCTTTTTAAAGACGCTGTTCCGGCCGTGTCCTCTTGGTTGCGGTCGTTTCCTATCCTCCGTCGACAGCCACGATCGTTGTCTTCAATGTCTGGGCATCCAGCACGCTGAAGCTGCGTTCGCGGATGGTTTATGCGTTCGTTCTGAGCGTGTAACCATGACAGCGCTGCGATCGCGCCTCTCTCTCCTCACGGGGATGGGAGGGGCTCCCTCTGTCACTACCCGCGCTGGCTTCTCTGCCACGAGCAGAGAACCATCGGCTAGTGCTCTGGGCGATCTGAGGGTTACAGTGAGAGCTTTCCGCCGGGCCAGTCCCCACGGACCTTTCACTCCTCCCGCAGCAGCTGTTCTGTGCGGCTCCCCGGTGATTCTGCTGTGCCGTCTCACGGCGTGCCCAGCGTTTCATTCGGCGCGCCGATAGAGGATCAGATGTCGATCGCGGCATCGGTGGATGGGCAATCGTCCTCTGAGGATGAAGATTCGGCGAAGCTGCACCCCTCGGGTGTCGCGGCCGCCACCGAATCGGACCCAGAGTTGACGGCCGTGCTTTCCCGGGCCGCCGCGAGATCGGGGCTGGAGGCGTGCACACCTCCTAGTCCCGAGCCCTCGCGGTGAGATGATTGGCTCCTCGGCACGGGCCGTGGCTCGCGACCACGCCCTGCCCTGGTTCCTTTCTTCCCGGAAGTGCACGAGGAGCTGATGAAGTTGTGGACGGCCCCTTTTTACGGCCAGAAGCGGCTCGTCTGCCTCCTCCATCCTCGCTACCCTCGATGGCGGGGCGGCTACGGGGTACGTTGACATTCCCCAGGTGGAGAGTGCGGTTGCAGTGCACTTGTGCCTGCAAAACGCCGCCACTTGGAGGAATTGTCCTCGTCTCCCGTCCAAAGCCTGTAAACTGACGGCCGCTCTCGCGGCCAAAGCTTACAGTGCGGCGGGCCAAGCCGCCTCTGCGCTGCATGCCAAGGCTGTCCTGCGAGCACACCAAGCCAAGGCATTAAATGCACGAGGGTAGTACCAACCCGAGGTTGAAGCAGGAACTGCGCTCAGCGACTGACCTCGCCCTACGGGCGAGGGAAGTCGCAGCGCAGTCCCTCGGGAAGGCGATGTCCACAGGTGTGGTCCAAGAGCGCCGTCTATGGCTCTGCCTTGCTGAGAGGAGCGAAGTCGACAAAGTGAGCTTTCTCGACGCTCTCGTCTCCCAGGCTTGACTGTTCGGCGACACTGTCGAGGACTGTGCCCAGCAGTTCTCGGCAGTACAGAAGCAGACCGAGGCAACACATCTTGCCCCGGCGTGATGCACCGCTCCGCCGCAGAGCAAGACCCAGTCTGCTTGTCGCCGTGGGCGCCCTCCTGTGTCCTCCAGAGCTGCTCCGCCCCGTGCTGAATCGTAGGCCGGCGCGTCGAGCCTCTCACAGGAGCGTGGCGCCCCCTGTGTTCCAGCTGGCCCCGATATCGTCCTGAGAGGCGATAAAGTGGCCCTGACACAGGAAACCCGGAGATGTGGGAAGCTGCTTGATCTCAGGAGGTGGCGAGGACAGCGCCACTCCTTCCCCCGAAGGAGGGCAGGGGGAGAATCATTCATTCTGTTCCGCCGCTGGCTCAAGGGCCAGCGGTACCCACATTGTCAAAGAAAGAGCAATTCCCTTTCCTCCGAGTTTTCAGCCTCGCGGGCTGACAGTGTGTGACGCACTGCCTCCTCACTCTCGCCCGCGACCCATCTTGCCAGTGGCCAAGAGAGTACGGTTGGGGGACGGCAGGCCCTCCCCACGCGCCTCTAGCCAGTCCCTACAGGGACTCAGGGAGTTCTGCGAGGATGAGTCAGAACGCAGGGCCTTCTGTACCATCCAGCCTTACTCTCATTCGCTGCACCACTGCGGGTACGTCGATTGTGCCGTTGGAGCCACTTGCACGGCGTCTGGAGGCGTGGCTTGCGCTGCCCAGCCCGTCTCGTTGGCTCACGCGCACAATTCGACTCGGCTACGCGATTTAGTTCGCCAGGCGACCTCCCAAGTTCAGCGGCGTTCTCGAGACTGCGGTGGCAGCTCGGAATGCTCCTGGGGCATATGGCATCCGTAGCTGCAGTCACGCCGCTCGGATTGCTTCATATGAGACCACTTCAGCACTGGTTGCACTCCCGAGTCCCGAGGTGGGCATGGCGCCGCGGTGCACTTCGGGTGAACATCACACAGGAGTGTCGCCGCTCCTTCAGCCCCTGGACGGATCTTGCTTTCTACGGGCCGGGGTGCCCTTAGAACAAGTGTCTCGGCATGTTGTTGTCACAACAAATGCCTCCAGCACGGGCTGGGGCGCTACATGCAACGGGCAGGCAGCCTCGGGGCTCTGGACGGGGCCTCGACTGCTTTGGCACATCAACTGCCTAGAGCTGCTGGCAGTGCATCTAGCCTTGCGGCAGTTTCGGCCACTGCTGTTAGGCAAGCATGTGTTGGTCCGTACGGACAACACTGCGGCTGTGTCGTACAATCAACCGGATGGGGGGTATACGATCACGCCGCATGTCACAGCTCGCCCGCCATCTCCTCCTCTGGAGTCACACGCGGCTCAAGTCGCTGCGCGCTGTCCATATTCCGGGGGAGCTCAATCGTGCGGCCGATGCGCTCTCACGACAGCTCACTTCCCCGGAGAATGGCGACTCCATCCCGAGACGATCCGGCTGATCTTGAGTCGATTCGGGGAAGCTCAGGTAGACCTGTTTGCTTCCCGCGAGTCCTCCCACTGCCAGCTGTATTTCTCCCTGACCGAGGGCACCCTCGGCACGGACGCGCTGGCACACAGCTGGCCTCGGGCTCTATGCAAGTATGCATTTCCCCCAGTGAGCCTGCTCGCACAGACACTGTGCAAAGTCAGGGAGGACGAGGAGCAGGTCCAGCTGGTCGCGCCGTTCTGGCCCACCCGGACCTGGTTTCCCGAACTCATTCTCCTCGCGACAGCCCCTCCCTGGCCCATTCCTCTGAGGAAGGACCTCCTTTCTCAGGGGCTCGGCACCATTTGGCACCCGCGTCCAGACCTGTGGAACCTCCATGTGTGGCTCCTGGATGGGACGCGGCAGACTTGAGTGGTCTCCCACAGGCGGTGGTAGAGACCATCACTCAGGCTAGAGCTCCTTCTACAAGGCAAGCCTATGCACTGAAGTGGAGTCTGTTCGCGAACTGGTGTTCTTCTCGCCGAGAAGACCCCCGAAGATGCACGATTGGAGTAGTGCTTTCTTTCCTGCAAGAAAGGTTGGAGCGTAGGCTGTCACCCTCCACCTTGAAAGTGTATGTGGCCGCTATCGCGGCCCATCACGATGCAGTGGACGGCCGGTCCCTGGGAAAGCATGATCTCATCGTGAGGTTCCTGAGGGGTGCCAGGAGGTTGAATCCCCCTAGGCTACCCCTGAGGCCCTCCTGGGACCTCTCTATCGTCCTGGCTGGACTTCAGAGGGGTCCCCTTGAGCCGCTGGACTCAGTCGAGCTGAAATACCTGTCGGCTAAGACAGCGCTCCTGACCGCGCTCACTTCCATCAAGAGGGTCAGGGACCTCCAAGCATTTTCGGTGAGCGAAGAGTGCCTTGTGTTTGGGCCGGACTACTCTCACGTTGTCCTGAGACCCCGGCCTGGATACGTGCCCAAGGTTCCCACCACGCCCTTCCGCGATCAGGTGGTGAACCTGCAAGCACTGCCTTCGGAGGAGGCAGACCCAGCCTTAGCGTTGCTGTGTCCCGTAAGAGCATTGCGCATATACGTGGACCGCACCCGGAGCTTCAGAAGCTCTGAGCAGCTCCTTGTCTGTTACGGTGGTCAGCAGAAAGGGAAGGCTGTCTCCAAGCAGAGGTTGGCCCACTGGATAGTGGATGCCATCGCCTTGGCGTACCAATCCCAAGGCGAGCCGTGCCCCATGGGGGTGAGGGCTCACTCCACACGGAGTGTTGCCTCCTCCTATGCGTTGGCGCACGGCGCCTCTCTGGCAGACATCTGTAGAGCTGCGGGCTGGGCGACACCGAACACCTTCGCGAGATTCTACAGTCTCTGCGTTGAGCCAGTTTCTTCCCGTGTGTTGGGTAACAGGTAAGTGGCGGGAAGAACTGGCCGGTGTCACGCTTGCTGCGCCATTCCCCCTCACCCGGGGATACGAGCGCCTGTTTTCTCCTCCAGTTCAGTTCCCCGGACGGCGAACCCTGGTGGAGTTCCTCCAGCACCCCCGGCAGTCAGACTGGGCGGAGCAGTCTGACGCCAGGCCCAGTACTTGTGCTAGCTCGCCCGGGTCTCCGGTCAGCCCCTGTACTCGGCTAGGTGTCCGTATGGCTTTGATTCCCTTCGGGTAATCCCATACGTGTATTCTTCCACGGTAAGGTTTCCCTCACGGTAAACCCGTGTCTTCCCTTTGACAGAGCTCTCTGTCAGGTCCTGCTGGCAGCCCTCCTCCCTACTCCTAGGTAGGATCTGCCCCAGGGTCCAGTCGTATGTAGTACTGCCCCAGGCCTGGGTCAGTCCATATCAGTGTCTCCACATGGTACCTCCCTTCGGGCAGGATGTGGCCTCCGTAGCGCCCTTCTCCGGAAGGCTCGCTTCCCCGTCGTTACTGCCAAGCTGTAACAACAAACAGGAAAGACGTGCAGCATCTTTCATTGAAGGTCGAAATCCCTTCCAAATTCTGGGGAGAGGAACAGCGGCTTGGCTATCTCCAGCAGCGATGTACTCAGTGGTCCCTGCGGGCACCAAGGTTAGCGAATTTGCGCTGGGGCGACGGGAAGGTTGCGACCTTTCGCATGGCATTTGTCTGTCACGCGCTCGCTTGTCAGCATCTGCATGCCACAAGGTCGTGACGGGGTTCAGGTTGTGGCGCTTTCCATAGGACCCCTATGTCGTCACGACATAACTCGTAGTGACCGACAGATAGGGAACGTCTCGGTTACGTACGTAACCCTCGTTCCCTGATGGAGGGAACGGAGACGTTATGTCCCCATGCCACAATCTTGAACCATCGCTGGGTGCCAGGGACACGTTCTTGGCTCCTCAGCGTAAAACCTGATGAGTGGATGCACCTGTCGCCTATTTATACCCGTGTGCACGGGGAGTGGCTCAGGTATGCAAAATCCACTAGCCAATTTTCATTGGCGTTTTCTCTTAGTCAGAGATGATTGGGGCTTCCAAGTAAATCCCCTATGTCGTCACGACATAACGTCTCCGTTCCCTCCATCAGGGAACGAGGGTTACGTACGTAACCGAGACGTTCTTGTTGTCCTTCCCTCTCTCCCTCCCTTTTGATTTGACTTTGAGATGTTGAGTATGTGTCTGTTGTTTTGTTTTGTTATATTTTGGATGCTATGTTGTGTTATGTTGTGTCCTATTGTAGCGGTACATTGTATCAAAAGCTCACAGAGATGAATGATCAGGCAAAAATAGTCTTTAATCCAAATTTAGGGAAACAATTTACACAACACACTTAGCATAAACGGAGACAGGACAAATAAACACAGGAAACATAGGACTATACTAAACCAAATGAGGACTAATGGACTAATTACTGTCACCGTCCCACCTGTGGGACGCTTGGTGCTCTTTTTTTTAGTTGTTGTCCTTTTTCTCTATCAAATCTTTTAGTAATTTTCATAAATGGTATATTGTTTGACAGCTTAGAAGCTCAAAATTCATCCTGTGAAAACCATTTTGAAATCGGACATTGCGTTACCATGGAAATGGTACTTTAAAATATTTTAATTAGTGGGCGGTGTCAAGTGTCATATTACAAAATGCATTACAGTCTTTTAGAATCAAAACTTTTTATACTCTTGACAAAAAAAAACATATCATTGGAAAGGTCTGAGTCTCAGGATTCCATACTTGGTTATTTTGTGATAGAAGTAATATTGACAGAGAAATCTAGACATTTGAGACAGAAAAATGCATTAAAAAAAATAAATGGAGTTTGGATGGCACCCGGTGGCTTTTGTGGTATAACGCCCTAAATAAAATCTCACAGGAACCTCATTTTTTTTCATCAACTTCAAATTTGAAACATAACTTATTTAGACATAAGGCTTTAATTTTATAGCAATTTTAGAGTAAAACCTGTTATGTAAATATTTATTATATATAAAATTAAATTAAATTAAATTAATGCAGTGTATTTTCTTTACAGTAAATTTAAACTTCTATAACTTTTTAATACTTAATTTTGAAAAAAAAAACACTTTTGCAATAATCTGCTGATTTTCTTCTTTAAAAAGAGACCAACCTTAGGTCTGTATTCCAAAGTGTTCATAAATTAAAACAATTTAAGTTTGGATAGTGCACTTTCATGCCTATTTTTAAAAATGGGGGGGTGACAGTAAAGGGGTTAATAGACAATGGGTGAACTAAGACAGACATTGGAAAATTAGGTCAAACAAGGCACTGAAGACAAAAACCAAACAATACATAAAACATATACATAACACTTATACTGAAATACAAACAAGTGTAGATATACAAATGTTTTAATATGGGAATTCATGGAATATCAAATAAATAAATGTTTTTATTGATACAATATTTAAAAAATCACAGCTTGCAGAGTCAATATGACCCCATTATGCCTTCTAGGGTTAAAAGAGAAATGATTTCTGTAAATCCAGTGGCTGAATTATGAACAGTTTAATGCCATTGTGAGAATAATTTGTAATCATGTAATCAATAAAAAGTAACTGTATTCTGATATGACCACTTTAAAATGTAATATAATCTAATAACAAGTATTTAGTTTCTTTAATCTGATTACACAATTCAGATTCCATGTAATCTCAGATTTTGTTCAAAATGCTCAAAATATATTTAAAAATATCTACTGCTCAAAATCTAATAAAAATAGGAAGAAAAAAATAAAAAAAGGAAACAAATACGTAACAATATGTATTTCCAGTTTTATGGATGTTGCCATACTTCATATTTAGTCACTGTTATACAGTTACAAGTGATATTCAAAACTAGAATAAGACTTCACTTTGGTTACTCATTCATACAGCCACTATTGTAAGCTGTGTGAACTGAACATTTCGAGACTCACACCTGTAAGTAAATGCGGTTATCTGTCCCAAGCAATCAAAGTGTGAACTGCACACAGGTGTTCTTTATTTAGCTGTTTTTTAACTTTTTCACATTAAACAGACCTTTGCTGTTGATCACTGTTATTCAATTCTGTATAATAAAACATCAAAAGAAAGGCTGAAGTGAAAACAACACTCACATGTTAATGCTCAGATCAACATAACTGATCTCACTGGGAATTTTGTATTGCACGTAACGTGGGCAATCACATTCCTAGCATGAGGTCATGCACTGTGTTTAATATCATTGGGGGGTTTCTTGCATTTCCCACACATTTTACAACACAAGCATATATTGTTTCTTAGAGGAAAGTGTAAACATTTTGTCACACAATGAAATCACTAGGTTACAGATAAAATCAGTTTAAATCATATCAGATTTCATTTTAGCTTGCAAAATTTTGGCATATGGCACAATCTGCTCAAGAGTGAGATTGAAGTGATAATTCACCCAAACATGAAAATATGCTGTTCATTTACTCCCTCTCAGGCCATCCAAGATGTAGGTGAATACTTTTCTTTAATAGAACAGTAAAGAAGATTTAGCTCAAACCATGGTCCTTGGTGATTCATAAAATGTAAATCTATGACTACCATCACTTTGAAATTTAAAAAGCATATACAGGCAACACAATTAATACCCATGGCTCCTGATGATGTATTGAGGTCTTATGGAGTGAAACGATTGGTCTGTGCAAGAAACTGAACATTATTTACAACATTATTCCCTGTAATCCATTGCCTTAGGCAAAAGATCCGATCACAAGAGAAAACTGTAGTATTAAAAAAGAAAAGTGAATTTGCTTTTTGATAGAATATTACATTGTTTGTCACAGGAATGTAGTTGGGAACCAATGGGCTAGACAACTGAGTCAGAGCATCTCCAAAACAGCAAGTTTGCCAGAACAAATTTAACAGTATTTTTGAAATGGTCCTGTTCACACATTATTTCTTAATGGTAATTTACCAATAAAGACAGTATGTGTGAAAGGGGTTAATATCGTCAAAATAGTTCCAAACAGAGTCACAGCAGAAGGTTTGCATCTCCGATCAACACAGTGTTTTGTCCTTTAGTGTCTTTTTATGAATCGGTTGAATTAATTAATTAATCAATGCTTCATTAAGGCAGTGACTTGTTACCACTTACTTGCAGTTTTAGTTTCATATTTAATGTATAATTGAATTTTTTCCAACATTTCCAAAAAAAAAAATCTAAAATTATTTTATTTGAATTTATTCATATGTCAGCGCACATTGAAAAGTCTATGTATTGATTAATAGTCTAGTGACATTTTAATTTGGGGTATAGGGGCACCTACTGTAATGCTGTAGCTCAGGGGCCTCTGGTTATTGGAAGGCACCGCTGCTGAGAATTGACGTACTGTAATTGGTTTGCTGTCGGGTTGGTCTGTGAATTGGCCTAAACATTGTGGAGAAATCCAAACAAATGAACGCAACTACGCACACAAGAAACACACTGCGGTAAAAAGGTACTTTAGATATTTATAATGTGTCACGACAAAGAGAGTGAAGTTTCCCTGAAAACCACGATTGCAAATTTGACACTGATTTTATACAAGTGTTCGAACGAGTAGTTAATATAGGCTACAGTACAATATTGTCATGTTGACTGTTTTTGCTCGATTTGGTTAACGAAAATAGTTCCAAACAAAGATCACAGCAGCACAGTCGCGCATGTCTGAGCAACACAGCAGTATTTCGTTACTGAATGATTCGCGTTTTTGAACTACTCATTTGAGTCAATGATGCAGTGGTCCATTCACAAAGACAGGCACTTGCTTTATTCTTGAATGAATCAGCCATCTGAATGAATCGCTTGCCTCAATGTCTCACTCATTAAGACAGTCACTTGCTGCCACCTACTGGTGGTTTACGTTTATATTTAAAAGTACCTTTATTTTGCATTTTTTCCAACATTTCATATTAAATATGAAAATAATAATAATTTAAAACACCAAGCTCATAAGCTTATTTATGCTGGTATAATTTTGCAGTGTAAATGCATTTGTGCTACATTTCAGCTTCATTAAACTCTGTGTAAATGCATCTAAATGCCACTTCAGCTGCTTCTGTTTCTTCTGAAGTGGAAAGATCATTTTTTTTAATACTGATTTCATTGGATTGGTATAACAGCCTCTAGTGTCTTATTATATTAAGTGAAATTATTAATAAAATGTAAGAATTTGATATACAAGATGCATGCATTTAATATGGTTAGGGAAAAATGCCCTTTAAAGGTGCTGTATGTAGGATTTTGACTCTACTAAAGCATAAAAATACCATAATATGCTTGCAGATATTTAAGATACATGCTAAGTTAACATACTTGTTTATCTGAAAAACAATGCTACAGTCAGTTATTCTCCTTTGAAAATGTGCATTCAGTCCCGGAATGTCTGTGTTTGTTATGGTTTGTGAAACCCGCCCACTGCCAGTTTACCCAATTGTATTTCGGCACCCCGGGTTGCCAGTTGGTGGAAAACGCCGCGTATTTCATTTCATTTCATTCATCGTCATGTGCGCTCGTTCCTGTTGGTCTCTTTAATCTGGCATCCTGTGTGTGAGTCAAGTCTGAGGAGGAGGGGCTGGTGAAAAAAAACGTCTCCAATATTTTGAATTTGGACTGCAATACCTAGTTCAATCCTACATACAGCACCTTTAAATACACAAAAAAAAAAAAGACCTGGAAATCAATTTAAATACATTTTAGTATGCAGTAATTTTAGTCATATAAAACAATTTTCCAACAACAAAATTATGGCCAGTGAAAATGCTGAGTGGCTAGTAATTTTGGAAAACCACTAGCCACAGTGGCTGGTGAGCAAAAAAAAAAAAAAGTTAATGTCAAGCCCTGATCTCAATGCATGCGTCACAAGGCGTCGGAGTAAGAGAACGAGGAGACAAGGAGTTCTTCAAAATGATATATTTTAATGACACTAACCTCAGGGAACATGGAACACAGGTAAGACAAACAATACCGGACATTAGAGAAGGGGAAACACAGGGCTTTTAAACACAGGAAATCAAACAAAAAAGAACTGAAACAGGTGGGGAGTAATTAACACACAGACTGAGACCAATAAACTAATCAGGGAAACTAAATAGGAACAGGAAAACCAAATATGGGCACGAGAGGAAGGGGAACACAGGAAGACAGGACTGACATTTCTCCATCCCACACCTTAGCAACATCCAACGGGGAGGTGGGCGCTCTGGAGGCCTCAAGGGACACGGAGACAGGACAGGACAGGAGGCCTCCAGGGCGGCGCCCGTTCCGGGACTCACGGTGGAGCGGGGAACGCGGGCGGCCATGGCAAGTCAGAGGACTCGGGCGGGTCCCATGGCGGGTCCGCCTCCGAGGCAGCGGCCCCAGCCCCAGCCTCTTCGGCTGGAGCCCTACTACCCCCCCTCCAAAAAAAAAATTTCCTTGGGGAAAGTAGGGGCGCTCTGGAAGCGCGGACACTGGAGGAACGGGCCCTGGAGAGGCGGGCACTGGAGGAACGGGCCCGGCACTGGAGGGCGCTCTGGAGGCGCAGGCACAGCTAAGCGCATTAGAGGGGCTGGCACTGGAGGGCGCTCTGGAGGCGCAGGCACAGCATAGCGCTTTTGAGGGGCTGGCACTGGAGGGTGCTCTGGAGGGCGCTGTCGAGGAGCGGGCTCTGGCTTGGAGGGAGCCGCAACCGGCAGGCTTGCCACACTAACTGCCGGCGGGCTTGAATGAGCCGCGGACGGCGGCGTTGCTTTCCCCACGGACGGCGGGCTTGAGGGAGCCGCGAACGGCGGCAGGCTAGAGTAAGCCGTGGCTGACAGGATTGACTGGGGTTGGGCTGACGGACTGGACGGCAGGCTGGTTCTGGCTTGGGCCCGGACACTCCCCAGACACCGGAAGATCCCTTCTCTCCAACTCAGTCCTGAGGTGTCTGGGAGGTCCACGGGGCGATGGTAATTGGCCCCGAGCCAGAGCAGATGATTGAAGGCCGTGTTGTCCAGCGCCTTCCCCATGGCGAGCCCGCAGAATTCCCTGGCGTACTCGTAGAAGGGGAGATCTCTGCGTGATAGGGCGATGAAATGAGTGGCGACTTCCATAGCCATGGGAGAGAAGAAAAGGGAAAACAAAATACTTTTTTAAAAACCCGAAAACAAAAGGGGAGAAGGGGCGCCGCTTACTCTTTGTTGGTCCGGTATTCTGTCACAAGGCGTCGGAGTAAGGGAACGAGGAGACAAGGAGTTCTTCAAAATGATATTTTTAATGACACTAACCTCAGGGACATGGAGCACAGGTAAGATGAACAATACCAAACATTAGAGAAGGGGAAACACAGGGCTTTTAAACACAAGGAAATCAAATGAGGAAGAACTGAAACAGGTGGGGAGTAATTAACACACAGACTGAGACTAATAAACTAATCAGGGAAACTAAATAGGAACAGGAAAACCAAATATGGGCACGAGAGGAAGGGGGACACAGGACACAGGAAGACAGGACTGACAGCATGAGCAGTGGCTGCTCCAGGATTTTTTTTGTTGGGGGTGCTAAGGGGGGAGGGGCTTAACAGTTCAGAGGGGGTTCTAAAAAACTAATTAAATTGAGAGAAAGTAACGAACGCCTAAACTTTAGCTATCCGTTTTTTATATACAGCAACTTCGAAAAAGGCATATTTTACTTTTTTCTGTGGTATTAAACTTCTCATATGCCACTGTTATTAGTAATATACTAATGTCAACTGCCAAATATGGCACTTACAAAGTAATATAATTTATGAACAAATATAGAAAAGAGAGAAAGTTGGGATTTTTTATTTTTTCAATTCAATAAAACTACATTTTTTTTTTTACAATTCATAAAACTATTTCCACACGGGCACACATTGCAGGTGATAACCTCCCCGTACTGATTTGCATGGTATCATGTATCGATGATAGGCAGAGATAATAAGCATCAAAAATTGGCAAAATTGTCCTTCCCTCTCTCCCTCCCTTTTGACTGGACTTTGAGATATTGAGTATGTGTCTGTTGTTTTGTTTTGTTATTTTTTGGATGTTATGTTATGTTATGTATGAAAAATAAAAAAATGTTGATAACAAAAAAAAAATGCCAATATTAAGAGGATTTAGCATTTCCAATTAATGCCTGTTACATTCTTCTTATCATTAGGCCTATTATTATTATTAGATTACTTTTATTAATAAATTACATGAAACAGGGATGTGCAGAGAGTTCCTCAGGGGCAGGGGCTCAAATGTAAAATAGGGGCAATGTAAAAAAAAATATTGGTCAAAAGTTTGGATACATTATTATTTAATATTTTTGCAAGAAGTCACTTATCAAGCCTGCATTTATTTGGTCAAATTTTTTATATACTTTTCTATTGATTTATTATCAATGTTGGAAACCTGTGTGTCAGTTCTCTGTCCTGTGTGTCATGTGTTCCCGCCGCTTGTGTCCATATTTGGTTTGTTTCCTGTCCTTGTTTAATGTCATTATTAGTTAATTCATGTCCAGCTATATTTGTGTAATTAACCTGTGTATATTAGTTCCTGCCTGTTCAGTTTCGTGTTGTCCTTCACTTCCGCTTCCGGCTTCGCTACTGTTCGGACGCTCTTGCTTATTGCTCTGCGCTTTGCTCCCTATTTTTGTTTTTTTCTCAGATCTCTCTAAGATTTTAACTTCAGCAGATCAGCACAGTGCTCAAACAACACATTTTTTGGAAAAAGAGGACTCTTTGCCTCCCACTGCCAGCAGTTTACATTCCGGAGACAGAAAAATACAGCTGTCTACATTCAAACAGACGAGAGAAAATGCCTCTAGTGGAATCTACTTGCTGCATGAACTGCCACAAAATTCTACAAAGGATTGCGGTTCTTGAAACAAAGTTACTTGCTGGACTTCCAAAACAGACGGAACATACAGCAGATGGTCACCACGGACCCCCTCAGCATACAGCCGGTGAGTCCTGTGAATCTAGTGAATCTCAACTGTTTATACCAAGTGTAGAGGAACAAGCCGAAACTGATCGACGGACTAATCGATGGCACAAACAGGGAGCGAGACCCAAAGGCTCTCGAGACATCAGATTGTCACGAGTATCTCGTATTGCTGCTGTAGCATCCTCTACCCCAGATACGGCTATGACAAGACTTGTAAACACTGGTATTCTACAACCCCCTATACATCTTGAAAACAGATTTGAAGCATGTGATGAATGTGGATGAGGAATCCCAAAATGTGACAAAACTTGGATCGAATCAGCCAGCAGCTAACATTGCTACTAACCGGCGCTCAATGTCGAGCAGACAGCGGCATTCAGCTCAGAGCGCAGCCGAGCCCAGGACTCTGATAGTGGGTGACTCTATTATTAGAAACATCAGTAGCAGGACTACAACTAACTGCTGCTTTACTCAAGCAACCGTCTCTGATGTGAACAAGGAACTTCAGAACATTGTGATGAAGCACAAGACTGCAAATCGAGTCATCATCCATGTGGGGAAGAATGATATTCGGAAAGGGCAGTCAGAACTGCTTAAGCAAGATTTCAGTGAACTCTTTGAAACACTGACTCACAAGCTGAGCGGATGTGGCGGAAGACGAAACTTGAAATTCACTATAGCATCTATAAAGACAGCCTTCATGCTTTCAATTTGGAACTAGCCACAGCTAGACAGACCTTCTTCTCAAACCTTATAAACAGTAACTTAAACAACACTCGTACTCTTTTTGCTACTGTTGAGAGACTGACAAACCCCCCAAGTCAGATTCCTAGTGAAATGCTCTCCGACAGCAAATGCAATGAGTTTGCTTCCTTCTTTTCAGAGAAGATCAGTAATATCAGAAAGGAGATTGGCACATCTTCCTGTAATACAGAGGTCACACAGATTCGACCGCAATCTCAAAAAGAAGTGACTATGTCTGTTTTTGAAACAATTGATAGCAAAATTTTGGAAGAAATAGTACAGCATCTTAAATCGTCAACCTGCTATCTCGACACACTTCCTACATCTTTTTTCAAAAGTGTGCTTAACTGTTTAGAAGCAGATCTCTTAGAAGTGGTGAACACCTCACTTCTTTCTGGAACTTTTCCAAACTCCCTGAAAACTGCAGTTGTTAAGCCCCTTCTGAAAAAGCGCAATCTTGATAGCACCATGTTGAGCAACTATAGACCAATATCAAATCTTCCTTTCATAGGTAAGATTATTGAAAAGATAGTTTTTAATCAGCTGAACAACTACTTAAACTCAAATGAATACCTGGATAATTTTCAATCTGGTTTCCGTGTGCATCACAGCACAGAGACAGCACTCATTAAGATAATAAATGATATTCGCTTTAATTCTGATTCTGGCAAAATATCAGTGCTGGTACTGCTAGATCTTAGTGCTGCGTTTGACACTGTCGATCATAACATACTTCTAGAGAGACTGGAAAACTGGGTCGGGCTTTCTGGGTTGGCACTCAAATGGTTCAGGTCATACTTAGAAGGGAGAGGTTATTATGTGAGTATAGGAGAGCATAAGTCTAAGTGGACGTCCATGACATGCGGAGTCCCACAAGGCTCAATTCTTGCACCGCTCTTGTTTAGCCTGTATATGCTCCCACTAAGTCAGATAATGAGGAAAAACCAAATTGCCTATCACAGCTATGCTGATGATACCCAGATCTACCTGGCCTTATCTCCAAATGACTATAGCCCCATTGACTCCCTCTGCCAATGCATTGATGAAATTAACAGTTGGATGTGCCAAAACTTTCTTCAGCTAAACAGGGAGAAAACTGAAGTCATTGCATTTGGAAACAAAGATGAAGTTCTCAAGGTGAATGCATACCTTGACTCTAGGGGTCAAACAACTAAAAATCAAGTCAGAAATCTTGGGGTGATTCTGGAGACAGACCTTAGCTTCAGTAGTCATGTCAAAGCAGTAACTAAATCAGCATACTATCATCTCAAAAACATTGCAAGAATTAGATGTTTTGTTTCCAGTCACGACTTGGAGAAACTTGTTCATGCCTTTATCACCAGCAGGGTGGATTATTGTAATGGTCTCCTCACCGGCCTTCCAAAGAAGACCATTAGACAGCTGCAGCTCATCCAGAACGCTGCTGCCAGGATTCTGACTAGAACCAGAAAATCTGAGCATATCACACCAGTCCTCAGGTCCTTACACTGGCTTCCAGTTACATTTAGGATTGATTTTAAAGTACTTTTACTCGTTTATAAGTCACTCAATGGCCTAGGACCTAAATACATTGCAGATATGCTCACTGAATATAAACCTAACAGACCACTCAGATCATTAGGATCGAGTCAGTTAGAAATACCAAAGGTTCACACAAAACAAGGGGAGTCCGCTTTTAGCTATTATGCCGCCCGCAGTTGGAACCAGCTTCCAGAAGAGATCAGATGTGCTAAAACATTAGGCACATTTAAATCCAGACTGAAAACTCATCTGTTTAGCTGTGCATTTGTTGAATGAACACTGTGCTACGTCCGAACTGACTGCACTGTATTTTATGTATAATCATATTCTATTTAACTGTTTTAAATTTCATTTTAAATCAATTTCTATAACTTTTTAAAATTCCTTGTTTTTATTATTTTTAATTCCTTGTTTTTATTGCTGTGAATGACTATTTCACTTTCTTTTATGTAAAGCACTTTGAATTACCACTGTGTATGAAATGTGCTATATAAATAAACTTGCCTTGCCTTGCCTTGCCTTGCCTTGTCTGGTCTACTTGTTACTCCCCGGTGTTTCTGTGAGTCTGCCTTGTCTTGCCCTTGTGTTCATTAAAGACTGTTATTTGAGTTTACGTCCTCGTCTGCCTGTTCCTGTTTCCTCCCTGCTGTGTGCACCTTTACACTGTGATACTTTTTTCAGGATTCTTTGATTAATAAAAAGTTTAAAAAGCACAGCATTTATTTAAAATATAACTTTTGTAACAATATACGTAGAAAAGCTTGAGGTCAGTATTTATTTTTTATTTTTTAAGAAATTAGATTATTCAGCAAAGATTTGTTAAATTGATACAAACAGTGATAGTAAAGAATAAGCAGCACAACTGTTTCCAATATTGAAAATAAATCAGCATATTAGAATGATTTCTGCATGCACTGAAGTAATGATGCTGAAAATTCAGCTTTGCATCACAGGAATAAATTATATATTAAAATAGATAAACATTCTTTTAAATTGTAATAATATTTCACATTACAGTTTTTTTCTGTATTTTTGATCAAATAAATGCAGGCTTGATGAGCATAAGACACTTTCATAATGCTGCATAATTATCAAAAATTATAATATAACAAAGTCCTTTCATGTCACCATTTCGCCAGCCTACACTTCACATAAAAGGCCTGTAGGTGGCACTTGGGCTTAACTATGATAGTTTCATCAAATAGTAAACGGTGTATATCACACATAAATATAAGTGAATTGAATACTGATTACCATCATTGCGACTTTTGGCACTGCACGGTTTTGTGCCATGCTTTTGCAGTCATTTAGCATACATTTTCTCAGCGATGTAATTTGATTTATAAAATGAGACAAACCGCAGATTCAGATCGCTCCACAAATAAGCTCGTCTGTCCCATGCAATTTTCAACAGATTTATGAATAAGAACAGAAAATGACCGCTCCACTTCACATTATTGTCCAATGAAATTTGAACTTGTGTCAGATCATGATTGATTGGTGTATTATACATGACAAATGGGCATTGATTAATTATATAATATTCTAAAATATATAATATATGGATTTGTAATTAAATCGACACACTAGCTTTGATTATTGATGAAAAAAAGTTTAAAATATTGTTTGGTTTATTTTTTTCCTTCCGTCGACCTACTCACTGAAAGAACCATAGCTATGGCTTGAGAGCCTATGGTTTCTGAACAGACTGTGGAATATCAGTCAGTCAAGCAAAGCTCACGCAACCATAGCAACGCCTCAGATTGACAGACAGCCCATGTAAAAATAAACCAAGATCTTTCTCATAGTCACTATGACATAGTGTATTGTGCTTGATAAAAAAAAAAAAATTTAAAGAAAGCAAGAAAGAAAAAAATCCTCAAAAACCGAAAGGACCATGGACATGCGAAACTAAAAATAGTACTCTATTTACGATTAAAAAAAATCATTTGATAGGACTTACTTTTTTTAATTTATTATTTTGTTTTCATGCATCGATGCAGAATCATTTACATCAGCATCACATTGTAAAAAAGATTATATTCTACAGCTCTAGTTGTGGTTTTTGTGATAACGGAGAGTTATGTGACTGAAAGAGCATAAAATGAGGGCTATGAAACAACAAAGTGTTAATAAATAAGAGCTAAAATAAACTACAAATGGACCTCTTTAAGAAACCAAGAGTAGGCCTTTTTTTTCCTCTCTTTCAGTAATAGTTTCCAGATGTGGTCTGTTTTGTTGAAACCAAGTGTTTTTGGAACCATCAGGGATCATCAGTGGCTGACACCGTGTCTACACCGGACGCGAGCGGCACGGCGTGACTATATGCCTACAATTAAACCCATAATCAGTGATGCTGTCTACATTTTGATGTGGCGTTGTGCGACACGACAAATCCCCGACAGTAAGCTGATGCCTCGTTCTATTTACTACATGCTGACACAAAGTTCAAATGATTTTCAACAGTCGCTTTGTGCATGTAGACAGACTTTAGCTGTTGCGGCGTGGTGCAGCGTGTAGACACGGTGCAAGTCAAGATATATATATATATATATTTTTTTTTTTTTTCAACAACAGATAAACTTTCCCTAAAATAATAAGTACAAAGGCAGCTGATGCAAGACTCTGCAATCATTTTTGATGTCAAAAGTTTGACGACACTTGCAATGACTCATTAATACCAAACCAACCCAACAACAAAAGGCAAGCTGAACAGCCAATCAAACCTCTCACAGACAGGCTCCGAAGCTGAATCATCAGGCGCAGACAGTCAGCCAAATTGCCTCCCTCAGTCCTCTTGCAAACCATGTGGAACACAAGGCTGACTAGGCTCAGCATAAGCCGATGGCATTGGCCAATATCCAAATGATGGCTTGGTATACATAATTGCGTTATCTGATTTGATTATCTGATTATTACATCATCTAATTTACATGATCTGAACAGTTCACAGACAGCTGTTTAATCTACTGCATAGTACAGATTAAACCACAAAGTCCTTTATCAAAACATGATCTGCCTTTTTCCAGTAAAGAAATCTAGAAACTGTTCACTCCTGCTGAGATCAATTTCAGTGCTTCTTAAGTGAAAAGGGATCTCCAGGGCTCAGGAACAGTGCTGCATAAGCTAACTAGGCTGTAGTCTAGGGGGCACACGATCATGGGCACTGGTGCCTCACTGCTTAATTCGCTGCCTGTTCTTGTCTGTAATTTTGACAATGCTCAACACCACTGAATCAGAGCCCTGTCAATGCTTTGGCAATGTAAAGTTTTTTTTTTTTTTACCTTGCCAATAAAGCAACTTAAAACTGAATTTGTAAATCACTGATCATTTTGAAATGCGGGAGGAGGAGAGACCACAGACCAGAGCTCTGTTCATGATATGCAAACACTCAATTGTACTGAAATATACTTACACTAAGTCAATATTCAAATTACTTTTGTGATCAAGATAGCTA
The DNA here is from genome assembly GCA_027422415.1 of Schizothorax lantsangensis. NCBI lineage: Eukaryota > Metazoa > Chordata > Actinopteri > Cypriniformes > Cyprinidae > Schizothorax > Schizothorax lantsangensis. The sequence continues at coordinate 17,390,045 of CM049846.1, read as the reverse complement.
ACAAAATGATTTGTCTGTGTCCAGATTTGACTGTAATAATTATGTACTGTATATAAAGTAATAATGTAAAACTGACACTTCAAATTAACATAATTTAAAAAATCTAACATAATCATATAATAATAAAACAATTATTTAAAAAATCTCAAGTGACGAGGGAATACACACCAACAATGATATATTTAAATATAGAGATGTAGCCATTTAGTGGTTACACCATGGTATTATTATCATTACCATGATATTTATTGCATCACTAATATTTATTATGATTATTAGTGATACAACATACGAGTCATGCGCATGTGTTTGTATTTGGTGTGCATGTGGGAGTGCTTGGTTGGGAACCAGTGGTGATTAAACATGATTAAATAATGCTAAATGGATGCATGCCAGTAAACAAATTACAGTATAACAGTAAAAACATTCCAGAAATCATTATGAAGTGTGATTATATGGATCTCATTGACTGTGCAGTTCACTAATCAACACTACATGCAATGATGCTGGTATTGCGAAACATCAGCCAATGAAAAATATGAATTATGTTATCATGCCTATACTTGTTACTACCTTCATGTGCTTTTGGCCGTCCCAGTCTGTGGTCCTTCCGTACTTACTATGATGCAGCCTGAGGGGCGGAGCAAAAGTTTTATTTTGGGATGCATAAATTCTCATCCTTGGGATATTCAATCTTTACTGAACAAGGATACACAATGGAGATCTACACATCAACTGCATGTATGACAGCACATTTTTAAAGTTTTGGGTTACCTTTATTGTAGAATTATTTATTTATTTTGTAAGTGATAGAGCATATTTTGGAACTTATATTGTATTTTTTTTATTATTGCAGGTGTAGTAACAATCTTGTGCATTTTTGCCACATCCTCTGCAAAGGGTAAGGAAACTAAAATTATACTTTTATTATAGGCTACTTTTATATACTGGACATTTAGTGTCAGCTAATGTTGTCATTTAAAAAAGTTGCCATTGAAACAAGAAATTGACTATTAGTGGTGTTATCAGTATCACATTTTCAAAATATTATTCCAAAATCGTTGTTAACTAATTCATGTGGAGGTACAAATCAGTAGACAAACAAACTTGTGTGTTAATGCGCGCGGTTTTATTTATTTATTTAAATATTATTATTTTAGTATTATTATTATTCGTTCTTCAGCGATCTTGCGTCCTTGTGTTCTCGTTCTACGTCATCATCAACCGTCGAAGTTCAGTTCCAATCCTCAAGAACGCAAGTACAGAAGACGCATGAAAGTGCCCGGATGTGTTCTTGATATCGAGGATGCGTTGAGTGCAGACTTGAGAGAATCGAGCCGTTAAATCCCCGAAGATGCTGCGGGCGGCCGGTGTACGGAAGCCTGTAAGCTTTAAACTCGCGCTCGCAAATACTTGACGGCTCTTGAAAGTAAACATTTATCGTTTTGTTTTGCTTAATTTTAATAAAGTGTTAAGACCCGGAGAAAGTATTTTTCTTATTTTTATTGGCATATTAAAATGAATTTTAACATAGTCATATATAGTTAAACATATAACGCTGTAAAATAAAGCGATATACAATTATATAACAATAATATAATAGTATGAAATGTATTAATAAGTTATGACATTTGTTTGTAATGTTATGTTATTTTATTGTTCATAGTTAAACATATAACGCTGTAAAATAAAACGATATTATATAATAATAATATATGAAATGTTTTAATAAGTTATGACATTTGTTTGTAATTTTATGTTATATTTATTGTTCATTGGTCACTGCTTATGCTGAGACTGTCAGTTAAGCAAGGACGCACATCCCAATTCTCACAAGCGTTCTGTGTTCTGCGTCCTTCCGAGTTCGCTCTTCCAAGGAAGCCTTGCAAGACTGGTCTCCACGAGAACACAAGTCCGTTCTCTGCGTTCTTGGAATTGAAAAACAGCCCGGCTCTTTTTGAGCCATGCACGGTATATTTCAGTTAGTGAGAGGGAAGAAGTAGCTGCGGGTGGAGCGTGCCCAGAGTAGCCCAAACAGTTAAAAAGGGTTGCGTTATTTGAAACCTTAGCAATTACAGAAAGCCACTGAACAAGGAATTAACAGAGCAGAACTTTTACACACCCATCCAGATTGGATACCACTTTGACTGGGCGGCGAGGGACAGCATTGATGACCGAGGTAGTGTAGCGATTGATTAGTCTTAATTTCAGATTTAGACAGTTGCTATTAGCTACGCATTAGTATGTTGCGGGCCGAGGAAAAAAACTGTACTGTATGTTACATTGTGCCTAAACCGGAGCGTGAGCGACGCGATAATAGCCTAATCATTGATACAGTGGAAGCGAACTTCAGGACAAATCCTAGACAGTAAATGGAAACCCCGTTCTCTCTCATGTAGGCTACTCCGAGCCCCTGCGCTACTTCTGACACGAAGAACAAATTGATTTGCAATGGTCGTTTGGTCGCAGAGAGACGGTGTAGAGACTGAAGAGACGGTGGTTCACGGACTTTTGGGTTCCATTTTGTAATGAATTCCGTTGTTTTACTTTGTTATGACATGTATTTTTTCTGTTTTGTTGAATGTGATGCTGGGCATAGTCTCGGAGTTAAATAGGGCTCATCGGAGGACTGCATATTGTATTAATTTCTAACAAATGCAACAGTTTAAGAACAAATTTGCCTTATTAACCCCAATAAAAAGTACAAAAGAGGAGAAACACGAGTGAGAAATTGTCTTCATAACGCGTGGCGAGGTCTTTTTTTGTGCTTTGGCAATTTTTGCAGTGACAGTGGCCGAGGTTGGTGGTAGGCACAAGCTTAGCAAGTGGTTTTTAGTAGACTTCAGATCTTTTTTCAGAAACGTAAGGAGTGTAATAGCATCAGTGCCATCCAATGACATTCTGTGTAGTAACAAACATTTATAAAAGAAGAAAATACATTACATTTTTGTATAACAGGCACAAGAGAGTATGAATGAACTTGCAAGAAAATTCACTTTACCATGGTTTTAGGTTAAAGGTACAGTTCACCTAAAATTGACAATCCTCTCATCATTTACTCACCGTCAAATCATTAGCCTATGATACTTCTGTGGAAAACAAAAGAAGATAACTTGAAGAACTGTTCAAACTGTTTATCCATTCAATAAAACTTTAATAAAAATTATTTTGGACCCCACTGACATCCATTGTATGGATGGATAAAAAAAACTTATTGTGACATTTTGGAAGGGGAAAGTTTAAAAACTTCAAATCATGTGCCCCTTCTCATCCCTTTCTTCCAAGCCATTATGATGATGTAAACAAAAATAAAGCAAATTTCATCAGATCAAGGGCAGATAAATGTACTACAAATACTCTGCACTGATTAACCATTCACATAGACCAGAAACTTCTATTAGGTCAGTGTCATATTCATGTTGACTTTAATCTTTATAGCATTTAGAGTTGTCTTACCCACAGGAGACTAGTTATCACTTTTAGAACCACTAGTTACCACTAATTTTTCATAATCTCTTTGTTCCTCAGAAATTTGCCATCGTGACAGAGGGAGCCAGTAAGTGACCTTACACAGAGCCTTAACTCTGAGCCTCTAAACACAGTTGCATAAGAGATTTTTTTTTCCAATCATTATTACATATGTTTTATCATAGATCACTTAAATGTAAATTAACAGAATGTCTTGGTAAGAGTAAAGTAGGAGTGATCTGTACTGTTTATGTCAGCAGCAACACAGGTTTCAATGGACAGATGGAAGGCAGCCATCATCTGCACTGGTGTGGGAATGTGTCTTACAATATCTCAGGAAGTTCCTGCTGTAATGGTAAGAGAGATTCCTGCAGCTGTAATTTTGTGGTTGCCGAGTCACTGAGAGTAGAGGATGTGATTCACAATAAGTTTATGACATATACAAAGATTGCACAATGTTTTAGATTGTATTTTAATATGTTGCAGGTAGTATAACTCTAGGATTAAGCCAGCTGGTGGCCGACTGCTGTGGTTCTGTAGCTTACAATCCACTTAATGAGATTTGCTGTAATGGCAGGATTCTGACTCGAAGCAGCACTCACGCGAAATGCTGTGGCAAAGGTAGCCGATCCACTTTATACACCTTGATGGCATTGTCCAGATTTGACACATTTTTGCATGCTTAAGAAATTTTGATGAGATTGGTTGATCTTCTTACAGTTAGTTCAAAGATGACGTTTTATAATGAGTTTCTCTTATACTCATTTACAGACATGTACTTGACAAAGACTCATTTGTGTTGTGGTAAAAACAAACTATTTCAATGGAAGGAAAATCATTCTTGTTGTGGCAATGGAACATATGACATGACAACCCACTGCTGCTGTACTAACACTACACTAGAAGTAAAGCCTAAACATGAAACTTGCTGTCCAAAAGCAACAGGTGTGTGTATATACAGTTCTTACAGTGATTATTAGATAAATAATTAAAGAAATGTAGTGCAAGTGGCTAAACAGTGGAACAAAGACATAATGTACTGTAATCTTTCATGTGTTTGTAGTCAAAGTAATAGATATACCATTTGTTTTAGTAGATCATAATCTGAATCTTATTCTCACAGATTCTGATCAAAAAACTGAACGCCAGCAAGGCCCTCCTCCCACCCGGTGAGTCACACAGACAGACAAAAATACTTCCGGACAACATAAGTATATACAGTATATACGTTATATACAGTGGCATGCACAGACCTCTGGAGGGGCAGGGGACAAGCCACCTTATGAGGGCACGATCGCGGTCGGGGTATATATATATATACAGTGTATACTGTATATGTGTGTGTGTTTATATATATACATACATACATATTAGTGCTGTCAATCGATTAAAAAAATAAACTTGTTAATTAATTAACTGTTAACTAATTATTTTTTAAAAAAAAAATACTTTTACATTGCAATAATTTTACATTCAATCTTCAAATGAATGTAAAAACAACATAAATACAGTATATTTTTAATATTTGTATAATGGAATCTTTTTTTATGACTGAAGGCCAGTATCACTGATACCAATAGTGATGTCTCTATGAAATATTTTTTCCCCTAATATTTAACCATTGACTAGCCATTCAACATTACAAGAGCAATTAATATTAACATTTATTAGACTACTTAAAATAACTTCTAATTTACGTGAACTTAAAACAATCTTCACATAAACCCATTATAATAAATGTCATATTTAGTTACCTGTGCCCTTCAGCAAGTAGGAAATATACAGAAATTGAATAAAGTAATCAAACACTAAATTCTAAATTAAATATAGATGAATCTTTAAAGCTACAAAAGTTATTGATTTCTTCTTTTTTTCTTTTGATCTTTGATTAATAGACATCAATGCAGCTGGTTATTAGGTTTTTAGGCTGCTATTTCTTTAAGATAAAGTTTGATTAATATGTACGTACAGCACCGGTCAGAATTTTGGACATTACAGTTTTTAATGTTTTTTAAAAAAGTCTCTTATGCTCGTCAAGCTAAATATATATATATATATATATATATATATATATATTTAAAATAAAACTATTTTGTAACAATACCATTCAGATGTTTGCAATTCAATGGGTCAGTATTTTTTTTAAAGAAATTGATACTTTTATTCATAAGGATGTATTAAATTGATGCTGACAATTCAGCTATGACTCACAAAAATAGATATTTTAAAGTATGATAAAAATAGAAAAGCATTATTTAAATTTCACAATATCATAGTTTATTATAGTTTCTGTATTTCTGATTAAATAAATGCATACTTGATGACCATAAACTAGTAATGTGCCCAAACTTTTGACCAGTACTACATAAGTAAAAATATACACAGTTTAAAATAAAATGTTGTATAAATAAAAAAGTTAGGAATCATATTTGTTTCAAGTGCTTTTTATTGGGGGCGGGTGGCCTCCAACATAAATTTTGCCTAGGGCCTCCAAATGGCTAGAACCGGCCCTGATAGGATATACAGTATCTCACAAAAGTGAGTACACCCATCACATTTCAGCAAAAAATGTTTGTATATCTTCTCAAGGGACAATACTACACAAATGAAACGTTGATATATTTTAGAGTAATCAATGTGCAGCTTGTATAGAAGTACAAATTTACTGTCCTCTAAATATAACTCAACATATAGCCATTATTGTCCAAGTAACTGGCAACAAAAATGAGTACACCTTAAGTGAACATGTCAAAACTGTGTCCAAAGTGTCAATATTTTGTTGGGGCCCCATTGTTATCTAGCACTGCCTTAATCCTCCTGGGCATGGAATTCACCAGAGCTGCACAGGTTGTTGCTGGCATCCTCTTCCACTCCTCCACAATGACATCACGGTGCTGCTGGATGTTAGACACATGTTGCTTCTCCACCTTCCGCTTGAGGATGCCCCACATGTGCTCAATAGGGTTCAGGTCTGGAGACATACTTGGCCACTCCATCACCTTCACCTTCAGCTTCATCAGCAAGGCAGTTGTCATCTTGGCGGTGTGTTTGGGGTCATTATTATGTTGGAAAACTGCTGTTCGTCACAGTTTCTGAATGGAGGGCATCATCTTCTGCTACAGAATGTCACAGTACATGTTGGAATTCATGTTTCCCTCAATGAACCGCAGCTCCCCAGTACCAGCAGCACTCATGCAACCCCAGACCATGATGCTACCACTACCATGCTTGACTGTAGGCAAGGCACAATTTTCTTGGTACTCCTCACCAGGGCGTCGCCACACATGCTGGACACCATCTGAGCCAAAGAAGTTTACCTTAGACTCATCAGACCACAGGACATGGTTCCAGTAATTCATGCTCTTGGACAGGTTGTCTTCAGCAAACTGCTTGCAGGCTTTTTTGTGAGCCAGCTTCAGAAGAGGCTTCCTTCTGGGATGACGGCCATGCAAACCGACTTGTTGCAGTGTGTGGCGTATGGTCTGAGCACTGACAAGCTGACCTTCCACTTCTGCAACCTCTAAAGCAATGCTGGCAGCACTCATGAGTCTGTTTTTTGAAGCCAGCTTCTGCTAGAGGTCTTCACGGAGGACCCGAGACCCGGGACCCGACCCGGGACCCGTACGGGTTCGGGTCTATATTTTAAATGGTCAGCCGGGTCCGGGTCGGGTCCCAATCTATTACTTCGGGTCCCGGGTCTGTTTAACATTGTGTGTAATACCCGAGTCGATCGGAGAACACCGCAACCGCCAGAGATCAGCGTCAGTCAGCATATGTGTGTGTAACTTGCAGTTTGTAAAATTAAGATGAGAAAAGTGTGAGCGGGAAATAAGGTGGAAGAAAAAAAACACGCAATACCTCAGCCGTCAGAAAGGGCAGAGTTAATGTTAGTACTGCAGGCGGACGGCTGGATGGATTCCTGCATGAGTGATGCAAAAGCTGAAACAAAACTGAAGAGACGCACCTGTTATTGAACATGCAGGCAGTGAAGTGTAATGAACTTCTAATTCTGTGCGTTTTTTGTAAAAAAAAAAAAACAATTGCTCCGAGTCTTTATTACAACCAACAAAAAGTATCGTTATTGTAGTTCAAAAGGGTAAACATAACAGTTGAAGTTGACTAGAGATGAAAAAAAAGCGCAGTTGCATTAGTCATCCGTCTCCGTGACAGCAAGTAGATTTTGAAGCTGTAATAATGAGTGGATTAAGAAGGCTCTTTCAGTCGGTAAGAGAGGAACATCCTAACATGGATGGAAATGTATTGGCAAGGAGAATTGCATCGCAGTCCGGGAGAGGGCTACTAACAGGCAAAAAAATAATAATTTCCCGCAACTTGTTTATTGACTTAATAGCATTTGCTGTGCAATATGTGCCGATCGGGACGGGTGCAGTCGGGTCTGTCTTCCCAGCCGGGTTCGGGTCCAACTTTCGAATAATGGACGGGTCCGCGTCGGGTCCGGGTCATACATTTAAGGCATTTCTCGGGTCTGCACGGGTTCGGGTCCCACTTTCAAATAAAATACGGGTCCGGGTCGGTTCCGTGCAGCATATTTACGGGTCTCTTCGGGTTCGGGTACGAATTTTTGGACCCGTGAAGACCTCTAGCTTCTGCACCTGACGCACAGCACAAGGACTCAACTTCTTTGATCGACCCTTGCGAGGCCTGTTCCAAGTGAAACCTGTCATGGAAAACCTTTGTATGACCCTGGCCACTGTACTGTAACTCAGTTCCAGGCTGTTACCGAACTTCTTATAGCCTAGGCCATCTTTGTGGAGAGCAACAATTCTAATTCTCAAATCCTCAGAGAGTTCTTTGCCATGAGGTGCCATGTTGAACATCCAGTGGTCAGTATGAGAGAATTGTACTCAAAGCACCAAATTTTAACTGCTCTAAAACAAGATACACAAATTTGTATGGTCCTGTCAAGCAGACAAAAACATGAACATGATGAATAGGACATGTGGCTTTGCATGGTTAAACAATGTATAGCTGTTGTCACTTAGGGTGTACTCACTTTTGTTGCCAGCTTTTTTGACAATAATGTCTGTATGTTGAGTTATTTTTAGAGGACAGTAAATCTTTACTGCTATACAAGATGCACATTGACTACTCTAAAATATATACAAGTTTAATTTCTATAGTATTGTCCCTTGAAAATATACTAAAATGATAGCTGAAATGTGAGGGGTGTACTGACTTTTGTGAGATACTGTATATATATATATATATATATATATATATATATATATGTATATGTGTGTGTGTATTCTCTTACAATGGAGGTCTGTTAAATAATGATTTGAAAATTATAGGCTACTAATATAATTTTGTGTGTGATTTTGTTTGTTTGGTTTTATGTGTGAAATCTCAAGCACTCAACCCATATTATCAGGTAAAGCATTTGCCATCCTCATTGTATAAAATGTGTACATATCTGTCTTTTGATTGAACAGTGATCTAGTTAGTTCCTAGATATCCTTTGATAGTCTCTTTAGTTCATGCCTAACCTAACATTTTTCAGGTGTCCATCTTAAATAATTAATGTCTTCATTGGATATTATGGTCATTGTATGTTTATTGTAGTAAAAATCTCACACTCTTACTCATTCTGCTCTAGACTTGAAGTGTGGATCAGAAACCTACAATCCCCATGAACAAATTTGTTGCTCAGGGAATCTGTATAAGGCATCAGCACTTACTAAGGTATTGCTTTTTGACCTGAAGCTTAGTTTTGCAGAAATAGAAATTCTAATAAATTGGACATTTCTCTGAACAATATTATTTTCAGTAATATGTGCTTATTAAAGGGGTGGTTGATTGTGATTTCACTTTTTTTTTACTTTAGATAGTGTGTAATGTTGCTGTTTGAGCATAAACAACATCTGCAAAGTTGCAATGCTGAAAGTTCAATGCAAACGAGAGATATAGTCTTAAAATAATGGCAGTTTAATGCCTACAAAAACGGCTCGTAGGGACTGCAACAAGCTACTTCCAGGGTTCGTGACATCACAAACCCAGAAATCTACATAAACCCCACCCCCTGGGAACATGTAACAAAGGAGGCAGGTTTTGTGCTGCTTTAGAGAAGAGGAAGAGTAGTTGCCATGCCGTCTATACTAGGGGTGCACGAAAAAAATCGTTTCATATGTTCTGTCTTCTAACGATTCTAATTGATTCACAAGTTTCAAAATCAATGTTCTAAAGCAGCGGTTCTTAATCCTGTTTCTCAAACTCCCCTGCTCTGCACACGCTCTGCTCTGCATCTCTCTCTCTCTCTCTCTCATTCAGATCATTTTCACATAGCTACGAGAAGCGTTAAACATGGACGCCACGTGGTTGCCGTGGTAGTGAGCAATATTTGCTGGCAAACACTTACTGTTAAAAATTATACAATTACTTTACAAAAATGCTACAACGCAATCATGTATTCTGCTGTTTTACCGCTTTAATCAGGATAATACCATATATTAGAAGCTAACATAAGCAGTAGCATTTACAAATAACAGCATATTTAAAAGCATGAGACAACAACAAACAAAGAAACATACCATTCTGAAATGTCCTGTAAGAGCTGTGCTTGCACAGGTTCTATACGATCCTCTTCACTAATATTCTCTGGGTATCAATCGGGCTCAAAGTGATAAGCAATATTTACGACACCATTGTTTACAATACAACCAGAGCACATTCTAAGGTGAGGGGCATGACATTTCTGAACGCGCACTAGGCAGTTTAGCGAATCACAATACACTGGGCCAGCTAACCAATCTGAGCCCATTGCGCATTGCAAGGGAGGGGCTTCATGAAACCAGGAAATCATCAGATCGTTCATCGGAGAAGGGACAGAGAGGTGTAGAAAAAAAGGTAAATTATGTGAAAAATAATGCGGTTTTTGAAAAACAAAGCATTAACACATGTTAGCCTGCACCCTGTAGACACAGTAAAGCCTAGAAAAAACCAGTCAACCACCCCTTTAAGTATTTGGAGAAATGACAGTATACGTATTCAAAAACTATACAAACATTATTCAAATACATATACATACATTATGCATGCATTATTGTACATTGCTATGTATACCTGTGTCTTTCAGTGCTGTGGCGTAGATGCTTACACTCTGTCAGATGACAATGTGCTGTGCTGTAATGGAATCCTTCATCTCAATGTGCCTGAGCAGTCAGAGTGTGTTGGAGGTGTTATATATACTCCAGGAAACACTACTTGCCAAATGTCGACCCGTCCTCGTCTTGGCGAGCACTGCTGTGGAGGACAAACCTTCAATCCTCACACGCATATTTGCTGTAATGGACACAGGTAGGCCCACAGATTACAAAGATTTGATTTAAAAGTGCACTTAGTTTTTGCTCATGTTTTAAATAATTTCATTTTGTTTTGATTCATTTTGCAATCATCCAAACCTTGACCCTTGATCTTAACAACACATCCACCAAACAGGGGCAACCTGCCTTATGTAGAATAACATATTTCTCGCAAGTATGGATAATTTTTTGTGGGAACAACATTTTATAGTGTCTTTCTCTGCATGTTCCTGCTCAAATAGGTCTCAGGTCAGGAAACAGATAGCAGTACCTGTGTGAATCTAGTAGCTTTAGGCAAAACCATTAAAAATGTGCAGATAGTTATTGTTTGGCCTGTAGCCTGATTTCATTCTACCCACGCTCTCTTGACAAACGAGGCTTTGTCTGTAACTGGAAATTCAAGTCTAACTGAAGTCTAACATGCAGAGACAGCATAAGAATATGCTTACTGGCACTACATTTCTCAAAGAAGACATATAGCACAGCTCTAGAACAGTCTCTCAGTCATCCAGGCCACCCGATAAACCCTCAATAATTTTAAAACCACTTGAATGACTTTTCTTTCAAACTTTGTTGTTGTTGTTTGTTCTATTTAGCCACAACAAGATGGATGGCAATTTCTGTTGTGGTTCAGAAGTCTACGACCACCACAACCAGTTCTTGAGATGCTGCTCAGGTCATCTATACAACTTAACCCATTTACATGGAAAAGCAGAGTGCTGTGGAAGCCTATTGCTGCAATATAATAATCAAACTTGCTGTTCCTCCTCAACCAATTCCATAATGTACGACACCAAACGAAACCACCGTTGCTGTGGGCATTACTACTACAACACATCCCTGTGGAGCTGCTGTGCTGAACATCTCAAACCAACACCAAAGCCTAACAGCTCACCTGAAGAATACAGATTTAAACCACTAATAGACCTGATCCCTGAAATGTGCAATAAAACAGGTGATGTTCTTGAACATCTGTTTTTTTTTTTGTTTTTTGAAAAAAAAAACATGAAATACTAAGAATTTTTTGGAACTAAATGATTTCTATTTATGTGTGTGTGTTTCTAGTGTTCTTTGGCAAAGTGGAGAGTATGGCGCTTGAAAATGATCAGCGTCATGTGGTGTTGAAAGTTGTGTGGCAAATCAATATGAAATCTGAAAATTTCATCAAAGACCCTTGGCTTCATGTGTCCCTGGATCACTGCAGCTCTCCTGCCACAGACAATGGCATGACCTACCTTTGGGAGGAAAACCAGAATGGAACGTACAAGCTTCTCTCTCACCCTGTTGACCTAACATCTGACATTCACGTGTTATATTCTGTATGTTACCAAAAGAAGGGATAGAAATATGGATTGAGGTCTATTTCCCATCATTTCAAAGCATGCAGGTTGTCATAAGATTTCTGATCATTTTTATCCATCATTAATGATAAATGATGAAGTCTCTGTTACTACACACAGCATTACTGGCATCACATGTTGTGCATCTGTCCTTTTTACCTCATTGGATATTTTTATTTCATCTTAATAATGGATTGATCCTGTTTGGAGTGATGCATTACTCTATTTATTCAGTGAGGTAATTTTAAGCTTTGTTAATGTGAAAAATAGAAATAGAATCAAAAAAAATATTCTTTTTTAATATTGAGTTCACTTAAAGAGTTATTTTTTATCTAAATTGCTGGGCAGCGTTAATTTTATATATTTTAAGTTGCACTGCATGACTTAAAAAGCTTTTTTTTGTAATCATACTGTATTCTATCAGTCTCAGGTCTATTCCAATTCTGTTCAATGTTTAACAATTTGATGGGTTCAGGGGCCTTCATGTACTAAGCTCAAAGGTGCTCAAAAGCAATTAATGGCTTTTATCCTAATCCTTGAGAAGACAGAGGTTATTTCATATATATATATATATATATATATATATATATATATTTGCACTAAAATGTATTCTAAATTTACAAGTGAATTTAGAGACATTCAAATCACTGTGTTAAAATGAAATTTAATCTGTCTATCTAATCTATCTGTCTGTCTAATACATGTAGTGACTTGGGAGTTTTAAACTTCTCCAAACTCCTATATACTGTTCAATTTCTATGCTATATACAACTGTGAATACACCTTTCATGTTAAATGTTGTGTGAAGAAAATGTACTCATTCTAGCTGTATTATGGTATTGCAGATATGGAATTTTATATATATATATATATATATATATTGTATGTATCTTTTTTTAAATAAAAATGTTAAGAAGCACAAGACTACAGTATGCATATTTTATCAGGACCTTAAAATAAAGTAAGACAGAAATTACTGTCAGAATATTTTAAAATCACCCACAATGTTTTGTGAATGAAAAGGGGTTAAATGCAAGTTATGGAGTAAAGGTAGTAAATGTAGCTTGTCGATGTTGTTCAGTTGCAGATTTTTTTTCAAAAAGAGATGTCTTAAAGATATAATTTTGTAGTCCTATAGTACTCACAGGTTAAGGCCCTAAATACCAACCTGATGAACAGTCTGTTCTTAGCTGGTTCATGAAATAATATGTATTATACTTTTACTTAGTATGGTCATTATTAATAACATTTACAGTTGATTGGAAATGTATACACTAAACATTTATGTCAGTTAATATGTTCTAGTGGTATGTTGGGTAAATCTAACAAATGTACTGTCCGAAAAATGTGTGACATTGTACAATGTTTAGTATATCTGTAGACAGAAAATATTTAAATAACCTTAAAAAAATGAGTGTTGTAGTCAAGACCACGTAATCCGAAACCAAGACCAATGTGTGTTGAGACCCATACAAGACCAAGACTGAGACCAAGTCAAAACCAAGACCAGACCAGCACAGCTCAAATTCATCTAACATATCCACAAAATCTAATATTTAATTTAAAAAAAAAAATACCATTAGAATAATAAGACACTATATGGAGCTGTTTTAAATCAAATGAAATCACTAACAACAGAATCAATCTTTGGACTGGGACAGAAGCTGCTTCTGAATTGGTACAGATCTCATACAAATACTTTTTGTGCAACAACATCTTGAATTTTGTGGGTATCTGTATTAATTTTAGTGACATTTTTTGACACAATTACTCATTCATTTTTGACCCAGCATAACAGTACTAGGGTGCCTCAACAAACTTTCAAGGAGTCTTCAGGATAGCTTAAAATTATTTAAAATAATACAAAACAAACATTAAAATAAACTAAAACAACTAAAAATATATATTTCCTTATATTTGGTTAATTTTATGATGAATATACATATTTCTAGTCATGCTAAGCTCTAAAACATTTGGGGTTAGTGGAGGGGGCCTTCGAATAATTTTGTGGATAATAAGGGGGGCTTGAAGTAAAAAAAAAATAATAATCCACTGGTAAAAATATAATTATTTATTATTGTTATTTAGTTAGCTATTGATTGTATTTAAAGCAGGAAGTTGTATATCCAGTTATATGATGGTTCTAATGATGGTTCTAAATGTACTGGCAATTTAGTGATATCCCTACAGCTGTGGTCTTGACAGGTCTTGAAACAAAATCCAAGACCAAGACAAGACAAAATGGTCTTAACCCCTTCAAGACCAGTCTTATACTACAACACTATAATAAATGAGATAAAAAAAAAAAAAAAAAATATTTACATTTATGATTATAGACTACATAAAATATTGCTTTATGTGTAAATGGATTACTGCAGCCCTAGAGAATTACATGGCCATCCAAGAAGATGTGTTTTTTAATAAACTTGCATATTATGCTTAAAAAAAAAAAATTCTGCTTTGCTTGGACCTCATTTTCTTTGCTGCTTTCAGTGACTTCTATTTACCTCTTAACCTTGCTAACTTGGCTATACCCGTATAAACAAAATATCTGTGAAAGATTCACTGTTGAGGATCAGTAAAAGGCATTTTTGGCTTTACGAGCTGGACAGCAGTTGAAGGAGAGTTGATAAAAAAATATTGGCATGTCAGTGAGGTCACTCCACACTCCAGGACTGTGTGTGTGGGTGTGACGTCTGAGACTAGACAGCTTCCGGATCTGGGTTCCTGTGAATCAAACACTAACACAGTTAAATAGAAGAACAGCACCTTGTCAGGAGAGATAGAAACATTTTACACTATTAACCTTCTGGAAACCCTATATTTTTCTTTAGACACCACAATAGAGTTCATAGTTCCTAACTTAAAATGACTCACCTGCAAATCCTAATGGCATGACCCAAATACAGTTCAAATGAAAGCTTATTAAATATCTTGGGTTATATGAGCAGAAATTTGTGTTGGAACTATTACTGCAGTGTTTGCAATTCCAGGTCCAGTAGGGTGGGGGGGAGGGGGGGTCTGAGGCAAAGCGTTGTAAGTTTGTAAGGTTGTGTTTATACCAGTGAGAACATCATGGAAATTATGTGGTTGATACATGTTTTTCTAAATGGCAAGAAAGTACTCTTATTTTTGTTGTTGAAATGGCAGCAATCTCAGAGAAAGGCATTAATGTATCATTTAACCCATACAGTAGAGGTCAAATGTTTACATCCCCCTTTCAGAATCTGCAAAATGTTAATTATTTTACCAAAATAAGAGGGATCATACAAAATGCATGTTATTGTTTACTTAGTACAAGAGAAAATAATAGTTGAATTTATAAAAATGACCCCGTTCAAAAGTTTACATCCCCTTGATTCTTAATACTGTGCTCTTACCTGAATGATCCACAGCGGGGTTGTTGTTGTTTTTTTGGTGATAGTTGTTTATGAGTCCCTTGTTTGCCCTGAACAGTTAAACTGCCAAAATTCTTTGGTTTTCCAGCATTTTTGCATACTTAAACTGTTTCTAACAGTCAGTACGTTACTCTGTTGATGTTAATCTGATCAATATTCTGATTAAGAACCATGTAAACAGAGATTTTTGATTACCTTAATCAGGCTAAAGTCAAACTCAAAGTAAACACAAATCGAATTAAGATTATAATTAATTATAATCTTAATTATAATTATCGCATTATCAATGTGCAGTATAGACATGTACACAGTCTACACACCTTAATCACATCACCGTTGTGTAGGGCTTTTCGCCGCACTTTGCGACAGGATACACACAGGGCAGTGGTCAACCATTTGATGGCAAACAAAAGAGCATGGCTTCAACAATGCCGTTGTCTGTTTGCACATATAGTATGACAAATAATTAACTGCATTTGAAGCTTTTGTAAAATAAAAAATGAAACACCCATATATGGCATCATAATGAAGACGAACTATATGTTTATACCGGAATTTCTGGAGGGGACGTCGGATGGCGTCGCATGGGGACGTAATAACATGTGCCATTAATTGATCTATGTACTATAACATGTAAAACGGGAACATGAAAGGAATATTCTAAAAGCAAACTTGAAAACTTTTTAAATTTGAAGATCAGGGTAAATTTTACTTATTTTGTCTTCTGTAGCCTCTGAAGGGCAGTATTAAATGAAAAGCATATATATGATATTTAGGCAAAATAAGAATGTACACATCTACATTCTGTTCAAAAGTTTTCACCCCCCCAGCTTAATGCATAATTTTTCCTTCTGGAGCATCAGTGAGCATTTGAACCTTCTGTAATAGTCGCAGAGTCCCTCAGTTGTCCTCAGTGTGAAAATATGGATCTCAAAATCATACAGTCATTGGAAAGGTTTCAAATACACAAAAATGCTGGAAAACCAAAGAATTTGTGGGACCTGAAGGATTTTTCTGAAGAACAGCAGGCAGTTTAATGCTGCCTTCACGTGCTATCGGAAATTTCCTATTTCCCACTTATGAAGTCGTGATTACGAGCTTGTTGTTTTCAAGTGCTTTAATGTCGGAAAGAATAAAATGCAGCATCCCATTGGTTGATAATCATATACACATTCACAGCACTATACATGCAGTTTGCTGACAATTCTGGAATTTCGGTCAAATATGTGCTTATTTCACTGCTTATAAAACATACAATATGCTTCAAATGATCGTTCATATCTAACCTATAAATACACTACTTTAGCGACAAGACAAAGGGATGTGGTTGTTGTGAGAACAGCATTGACAGCAGCAATGGTTGTCCCCTCCACCATGTTTAAAGTTTATGACCCGCCCAACTCAGAAACTCTGGTATTAAAATTATTTCAGAATTTCCCAGTTGTAAATACGACTTGTATAAAAGTTTATACCATACTTTGCTTAACATTTCTCAATGGTAGTGTAAAAAACACCCTTTTTACCCTGTCAAAATCAGCTCTGTTTTGAGCAAGCCATTCTAGTCCATGTTTCTTTAAATGCTAATGAGCTCTGCAGACCCCGCCCCTCTCTTCCATGGGGTGACGAGCAGACTATAAACTTCAACCGCGAAACTGGCTAACTAGCACATTACTAGGAAAGGCAATTTGCAAAGATTCATAATAAAAACTTATACTCACTTCTTCTGTAGGTGAGGCTGGATCACGAATATTCGCGCAAACAAAGACGCATTTAGGTAGATCGGGGATCGGCGCATTCCCTTCAAAATGAAAGTAACGTTAATCCTCTGCGTCTTCAGCGGCTCAGAGGTCGGGATTTAATGACGACTGCTATATTCATTATTACATCCAACAACAAAGCACCTCAATTGCTTAATCGGAGACATTCTTGTCTTCCCCTGCACCAGAGTCGACACAATGACGGACAGCTCACAGCTCACTCAGGGCAGGTCTAAGGTAAGATGACCTTGTCAATCAACTATCGTGGGAGAGGTCTGTGCAGAACTACATCATTCTGACAGGAATCTCAGAACAGCCTGATTTGAGAAAGGGGATTTTAAAATAGGGATTTAAAAAAAAATACTGGATGGATTTTTATCATTATAGGGTGAATGTGTACACACACTTCCAACACACATTTATGTTCAAATTACTTGTAAAGTGAATTTTGCATCTGATGACCCCTTTAATTGTGTGGAAGCAGTGCTGAAGTCCAATTAAAGACATACTTAGTATATCTGATTGTGCTAAAGTGGAACTATTGCAAGTATACTTTAGGTATACTCTAAATATTTTGCATTTAAAGGGCGATATTATTCATAGATCATACAATCCTCATCGAGACATTAAAACACATTTTAGGCTTATTAATAAGAAATGTGCATTGTGCACAAGTAATCCTCCAAATAAAGTTTCAATAAAAATATTATATCACAAGGTCTCAAGTTATCTGTCAGTAAATATTTTAATAGATTTGAGCTATACTTAGTATGAAATAAATGTATTTTAAATATATTACTTTTTAGGGCAATGGCTCCTGTTGAGTTCCAAAAGCTCAGAATGGGCACATAACGGAAATTGACCACAGAGCAGTGGAAGAAGGTTGTCTGGTCTTACTCCTGTTGTTTTTTACATCACATGGACAAGGAAAGTGAGGCAGTACCTCCTCAAAATATTGGATGAGGAAAAATCTAACATTAAAAAGAGAATAAATCACTCGTTTTTCTAAAGAAACATTGTCCAACAGCAGTTAAAGTTACAGCAGGAGTCTGCTTCTCTCCCGCCTCCCCTGAGCCCATTGAGTTTTAACAGACCCCCTAAAGCATGCTGTGAGTTTGGTGGGGGGTAATTAAGAATGAATGGGGGAGTGTCACATGAGAGGAGGCATGGATATAGCTGTGATTGTTTCATGAGATAAATCCCGCAATTTGTGTCTGTGCGCTGTAACACTGCCACAGTAAAGCCTGTATGATAGTTACTCACTAGAGGTAAATATGTAAAAAGGTCATTATATATGAATGACTACCATGCCTAAATGTTTGTTTATTTTTCCATGTGCAAGAGATGTTGATTTTGAAAATTCTCATATGCATTTTGTGTGAGTGGGAATTATGCAGCATCCCAAATGCTTTTTTGTTGGCTGCTAAGGACTCTTATTATGATGGGCCTGCCTATAAGGAAGGAAGGGCGGCCATTGTGAAAAGAGGGTATATTTGGTGAGGTGGCATGCTTTTGTTACCTTAACTACAGAGCAATGGTCCAAAATGATCTCTTATAAAAAAGACATGGTGTATTAGACTTATGAGCTGTTTTATAAGTGCACGCTCTGGTCTGGGATATACAGATTCGGACTATACTCTGAAGACCTTTTTTCAGATGGAGGATAGCCTTTTTTTTCTGGGTCCTTGAACCAGTGGATTATACTTTTTCTTTTTTTGGGGACACTTGATTTTTTCTTTCTCATCTGGATTTTCGGTTTGCTGTCCACCCTAAAGCAGAAAAGGACTGAGACGACAGACTGATAAGTACTATCATTATTTTTCTTTTTTTCTCCTTTCCTATGGGCTAATGGACTGGTTTGTTGCAGCCAACGAGCCTACTGTGTTTATGAACTTTCTTGCTTGGGACTACTTTTTTTGAATCTTTAAGTGTTAACAGTTTTGGTTGTGTTTGGTATTACTGTCTAACAAACAAGTAAAAGGGAACAATCTAATCAAGCTCTCCCTGTGATAATAATTCAACCCTTTTGTAAAGAGTTGTAGTTGTTTCCATGTTCACAAATCAGTCTGAATGAACTATATTATGTCTTAATGGGAAGACTAATTTTAAAAAGTTAGCAAACAACTCGCACACTTAGATCTAACCAATTTGTTAAAATAAGTTGTCCATTTTTTTTCAAAATAAGACTTAAAATGGAATGAAAACATGATCTGTGGGAGTTGTTAGTGAGTAATAAGTCTCGCGCAGCCAGACCTTCAGACTGACGGCTGAGGGTCTGGAATAGATGGCAGGTTTTATTGGCCAAGGCCCGCCCATGAGGCTGTTTGACCGACATGTCAAACAACCAATCACAGTTCGTTTCGTTCGGCGTCACGTTTCGGGTTGTGGAAATGTCAGCACAATAACAGACCGGTGTGTGAAACTCGTGGACGTATTTTAAAGATTCTATGCCGTGAACTTTAAATATTTCACATACTTTTGAAAATCCAGCATGTAGTTGATCCTGATAAGCACTCGTCTTCACATTTGTAAACACGACGGCTTTCTTCTTTCGTGAGGGGGTTTGGCATCACGGCATCTTTGTTTCCAGGCGGAACGTTAAAGAACGCGATACGCACATCTCCCGGAAATCCTGTATAATTCAACCAATCTGACGACGACTTCGACATTCCTGAAGTGTTTCCAGATAAGTGTGCCATATGCATCAGACGTTTAGCCCACGGTCCGTGGGCGTGATTTCTGAGGCTGAGACTAGTGAGTAATCAGCTTGGTGAAATTTAAAGTAAATCTCTGTGTCTAATGTTTATTTAACCAAGAAAATGTGACTGGGACATGAATCTACATTTAAAAAAAAATAAAAAATAAATGTTCCTCCTCATTTCGCAACACCGCACACCACAGGTTTGCAGTATTTACTTAGGGAAGTTGCAGAAAAGCAACTAACTGAAGAAAACCATTCACGTGGACCACTTGATGAACACGAGAGTGAAGTTTTGTTTAAAGTCAAATATCTGAGATATGTAAAACCACAAGGCTGTGTATCATGTCAGATCAGGCAGTATAGTGTGCTCCAACATTTGATAGAAAACTATATTGATTGATATTTTCATTTCAAATTCAAATTTAAAATGAATAAAGTATTAGTTATATTACTGCTGGTTACATACAGTAATTTCATGATCTTGCACTCTGTAGTTACATTTGATGAAACAATGCCCAGTGATCACATGCTTACTGGGTTGCACTGCATGTACATGAACTTATTCAAAGAACCTTAAAGTTTTCTAAAAGCAGAGCTTTTCTGTCTGAAGTGTCTTACTGAAGCACACAATAGTGACATTTAACTGAAGGTTATTAATAAAGTTCTAATAACATTTGTAATAGTTGATGGGAAGCTTTTGTTTAGGAAGGCTTTTATCCTTTTTGTCTGCATTTTTGGGGGCTGCGTTTCCCACAAAAAATGCATTATTACGATGCTTTTGGGAAACGCAGCCCTGGACTTGTCTCCCTCTTCCATTTTTGGAAACTAAATTCACATACTTTCCTGTTTTCCTGGAGAGGCGGGGTTTAACTAATATAAATTCTCATCACTTTGCATCTGGATGTCTGTTTCTGGTTTCATTGAACAGGGATGCACAATGGAAATCTACACATCAAATGCATGTAATGTATTGCAGCCCACCTTTTAAAGTTGGTTGTCAGTGGAATCTGGGTATATTTGATAACCTTTCTGCTTAATTTACAGTTTTAGTGGCAATCTTGTGTGTGTTTGTCGCACCCTCAGGACAAGGTATGGAAACACATTATACTTTAGATATAGAGGCATGTTTTAGATGCGTATTATACTGCTGCAAAATGCATCAAATAAATGATTGAATGATTAATATCAGTGTTGTTCTGTGTCACTACTTATTTAGGCTTTTTTTTGTTGTTGAGAGTTGTTTACTTTACAGTTGTCTCTAAATTTAACATTAGGAGGATGCATCTTTTAATGTTGAGATCTAATTTGTATGTTTTTATTTTCTAGGAAACTGTAAACTGAACATAAACAAACACACCAAAAGTTGTGTACTTTTTTAAACTGTACTTCCAGATATAATATTAATTAAATAAAAGGCTGTAAGTGTACTTAAGAGAGAACATTTTCATGGCTGTTTCTTAACTCTTTTAAAAAGTACATTTGTAATAATGTCAAATGAAAAGTTTTACATTTTAAATAATTATGTTTTAATCTTTTTTTCATGCTTTAAAAACGTACACTTATTTTGATGTGTTGACTAACATCATAAAGTGTAAAGTATGTGATTATGATTTTAAATGTAGTGTGATATTTTATTATATTTAAATTTAATATTTTTTAAATGTACAAAACTATAACTTTATCATTACAAAATATTTAATTACATGACATAACATTTTCAAATGCATATCATAATATAATTTAGTTTACCATAAATGCTTGTCAGTACATTCTGCAGGACACTTAAAGGAAAACGCCACCATTTTTCCGTATTCCAATATGTTCTTCCCTCAACTAAGACGAGTTGATATGTACCTCTCCCGTCTCAGTCCGTGCACTTAATCGCTCTAGCGCGCGGCACCACTATGCTAGCGTTTAGCTTAGCACCATTAATTTCTTAGGATCCAAACTGGGATAAATTTAGAAGCCACCAAACACTTCCATGTTTTCCCTATTTAAAGACGTTTACATGAGTAGTTACACGAGTAAGTATGGTGACACAAAATAAAACGTGGCGATTTTCTAAGCGGATAAAAATGATAACTATAATGTGTGGCGTAAGAGCACTTCGGAGCACTTCGACCTCGGCGCAGTAATATCATCACTCCTGAAAACTCTCCCTCTCCCTCTTCCGTCAATACAACCAACACTATATATACAACTGCACTATCACTATCAGTGAGAGGGATAGGGGGAGGGGGAGGGAGAGCGAGAGGGGGAGTTTTCAGGAGTGATGATATTACTGCGCCGAGGTCGAAGTGCTCCGAAGTGCTCTTATACGCCACACATTATAGTTATCATTTTTATCCGCTTAGAAAATCGCCAAGTTTTATTTTGTGTCACCATACTTACTCGTGTAACTACTCATGTAAACGTCTTTAAATAGGGAAAACATGGAAGTGTTTGGTGGCTTCTAAATTTATCCCAGTTTGGATCCTAAGAAATGAATGGTGCTAAGCTAAACGCTAGCATAGTGGTGCCGCTCTAGAGCGATTAAGAGCACGGACTGAGACGGGCGAGGTACATATCAACTCGTCTAAGTTGAGGGAAGAACATATTGGAATATGGAAAAAGGGTGGCGTTTTCCTTTAAGACAAAATAAGTAATTGTGAAACTACATAGAAATGTGTATTTAAATCCTACTTATTTGGGTGAAAAATAGCACATTAAAGTTATTGCATTTAATAAAATTGAAACTATAATATTTTAATTTAATTGTAAATAACATGTGCTTAAGTGTCAAAACATCATATTTAATTAGCACTTAAGTATATCTCATTAAAGTATATTATTTCCATAAGTACTTTTTTTTTTTTTTATATATATAAAGTGTCCTGTAATTTTTTTCAGAGAAAAATATAAAAAGCAAAGGCAAAAAATCCACACACCAAATGAAATGCGAAGTTCAAGGTCCTTTGAACAAAAATGTATTCCTGAAGATTTACATGAAGGCGACAACAAAAACTAAAGTGCACTAACAAAAAAGTGACTGTGCACACACACAAATACACAAAAGCAAACGTTTCAGTCTTTGCTGAACTATCCTCAGTGCTGAAGATTACAACAATGGTTAAAACACATAAGAAGATTAAGGCACAAATCACAGACATCAGATGATTACCCTTACGAAAAAGAAGTTTATTCAAGTGTGCTATTAGTATACTTCTTTTAAACTAAACAATAGGAAAATATTATTTGTCTACTTTTATGTACTTCTCATAAATATACTTAAAATGACATATATAAAGTAAACTTGACTTATACTTAGAAAAAGTCTAAATAAATATGCTCCTAGAATCCGTGTTTTCATTGTTATACAGTAGGGGGCGCTAGTACACATCTTCTGTACAGAATTTAAAAAAAAAAGTGAAGAAGAAACCGAAACAACAGATGTTTCCACATGTAATCTAACACCATCAGTGAATAACTAGCGCTCTCTCCACCCTCAGTACCACGACTGAGGTCCCCTTGAGCAAGGCACCGTACCCCCAACTGCTCCCTGGGTGCCGCAGCAAAAAATGGCTGCCCACTGCTCCGGGTGTGTGTTCACGGTGTGTGTGTGTGTTCACGGTGTGTGTGTGTGTTCACTGCTGTGTGTGTGCACTTTGGATGGGATAAATGCAGAGCACAAATTCCGAGTATGGGTCACCATACTTGGCCACATGTAACGTCACTTTCACTAAAAGAAAATAAAAAACTTAAAAACCCCTAAAGAAAGCAGGAAATATTTAACGTTTCATTAAGATCAAAATGTTGCTCTGTTTTAAATTGAAAGATCCAGCAGCTTTCACATTGTAGTATTCTTTGATCAGTGTCACTGTACTTTTCTCACAGCGGACAGGTTTATGTCTTTTTATTTCTGTTCAAACTTTGTTCCAATTTTCATTTGCTTTAATATCTTCTATCTAGGTGGTGTAACTAAAGGATTGAGCCAACTTGAGAATGACTACTGTAATTCTAGAGCTTACAATCCTGTAAATCAGATTTGCTGTAATGGGAGCATTCAGAATCGAAGCAGTGCTCACACAAAATGCTGTGGCCAAGGTAGACAATCCACTTGATGTGTCTAAAAATGAGTCCGTGTTTGCTCTTATTACATCTTTTGCCTGTTGTGAGTGGTGTTTATAGTTTCGATTAATAAAATAAATGCTTATTATTTACATTTAGAAAAAAAAAAATTGTAATGGTTAAGAAATTTGGATGAGACTGTTTGAGCAACAATTTGCTATAATGGCTTTGTTCTCTCTCGCATTTATTTACAGTCATGTATCTACCGACAAGTCATATTTGTTGTGGTGACAACAAAATGTTTGAACTGAAGGAAAATCTTTCTTGTTGTGGCAGTAAATCATTTAACAAGATGATCCAGTATTGCTGTTTTACAAACAACACTCTTGAAGTGAGGCTCAAAAATGAATCTAGCTATTCACCACCTTCAACAGGTTTGTCTTTACAGCTCTTACATGGATTTGTTTGTTTGCTTGTTTGTTTTGACTTGACCTTTATGTTCAAGCACAGGTCATTTGTATCCTCATTAGCCACTTAAACGTTAAATTGCAGTAAAATTAAATATGAAAATAAATGTGCCTCATTTTTTTTAAAAAATGCACAGTTTAGCTCCAACCGGCTCCAAATCACACCTGCTTGGAAGTTTCTAGTAATTCAGAAGACCTTGATTAGCTGGTTCAGGTGTGATTAGGGTTGGAGCTAAACTGTGCATAGCTGTGGCCCTCCAGGAATTGAGTTTGAGACCTATGCCTGCAACAAATATTAAACTCTTTCGGAAAGAGAACAGATTTTCTCTTTAGGCATCTGTCCAATTTGTATGCTTGTAAAACAGGGCACCCATGCATCCTGGAAAACATGAAAAATGATATGTGAAGCGATATGGGACTTAAATGCTCAAAACAGGAACTACTTCATAGCCTTGCAGTTATTGGAATTAAATCAAGCAATCTGTGGTAATAGTTAGGCTATTATTTATAATAATTATTTAGGTTACTCCACCATACCAGATGATCCAATCTGTTCATACACTTTATTTAAGATATAGTAATTTTCCATTCCAAAGTATCTTTAAAATGATAAAGGCAGTGGATCCTAGTGCCTTCTTTCTTAGTTCTGATAAAACACTTGTAGGCAAGCATAATCACACAGTTAACTACAAATCCCACTTTTTTTTATGTGTAACAAAATTAGATCCATTTCAGTTCTAAATGCTTTGAAGAAAATAAATCAATTGTGCAGAAAAGCTAAACGTTCTAAAGACTTGGATTTAGAATGCTTGATTCATATGGATTTATTTTACAATCTCTTTATGAACTGTTTGAAGCTTCAATGTTTTGGTGGAATGGACTTTTAATGGAGAGACAGTAATGTCTCAGGTTTCAATAAAAATATCTTAATTTATGTTCTGAAGATAAACATAAGTCTTATGGGTATGAAATGGCATGAGGCTGAATAAGTGATGACAGAATTTTCATTTTTGAGTTAATTATAACTTTAAGGCAATACCCACCTATTTTTAATGTCTTTATCTCACTCTATCATTAATTTTCCTTGTCTAGAAGCTGTACCGTCAAAGTATGTCAACTGCTCAGGGATACTGTACAAGAGGGAATCAGGTCTTACTCAGGTCAGAATTCTTCAGATGGACTGAACTGGTTTTAATTATGGCAGGTTATGGCAGGATTTTTTACACTTAGTTTAAATGGCGATGTGTTCCATTTATACAACGTGGAAATAGCATTATTTTCTTTGCACTATAGTGTTAGATGCTTTGCTATTATTGGCAAATACTATTTGCACCTCATTGCATTGTACTGCATATTTGTTTTAAATTAGAAATGGCTGCTGCCTTATTGTGACCTACATGTCACTATCCCTTAAATGATATATTACCCCCTACCTACTCCTAAATCTAACCAGACTGAACCTGCTGATCATTAAAGGTGTCCTTGAAGGTCCAGAAAAGGAGCTATGGTTATACAGGTGCATCTCAATAAATTAGAATGTTGTGGAAAAGTTCATTTATTTCAGTAATTCAACTCAAATTGTGAAACTCGTGTATTAAATAAATTCAATGCACACAGACTGAAGTAGTTTAAGTCTTTGGTTATTTTAATTGTGATGATTTAGGCTCACATTTAACAAAAACCCACCAATTCACTATCTCAACATATTAGAATACTTCATAAGACCAATAAAAAAAAAATTTTTTTAGTGAATTGTTGGCCTTCTGGAAAGTATGTTAATTTACTGTATATGTACTCAATACTTGGTAGGGGCTCCTTTTGCTTTAATTACTGCCTCAATTGGGCGTGGCATGGAGGTGATCAGTTTGTGGCACTGCTGAGGTGGTATGGAAGCCCAGGTTTCTTTGACAGTGGCCTTCAGGTCATCTGCATTGTTGGGTCTGGTGTCTCTCATCTTCCTCTTGACAATACCCCATAGATTCTCTATGGGGTTCAGGTCAGGCGAGTTTGCTGGCCAATCAAGCACAGTAACACCATGGTCATTGAACCAGCTTTTGGTAACTTTGGCAGTGTTGGGCAGGTGCCAAGTCCTGCTGGAAAATGAAATCAGCATCTCCATAAAGCTTGTCAGCAGAAGGAAGCATGAAGTGCTCTAAAATTTCCTGGTAGATGGCTGCGTTGACTGTGGACTTCAGAAAACACAGTGGACCAACACCAGCAGATGACATGGCAGCCCAAATCATCACTGACTGTGGAAACTTCACACTGGACTTCAAGCAACATGGATTATGTGCCTCTCCACTCTTCCTCCAGACTCTGGGACCTTGATTTCCAAATTAAATGAAAAATTTACTTTCATCTGAAAAGAGGACTTTGGACCACTGAGCAAGAGTCCAGGGCCCGTATTCATGAAAAATCTTAGTGTTAAGAGTTGCGCCTAGTAACAAAATTCTAAGAAAAATCTTAGAAATGTGGGTGTTTCCTCTTAAATTTAAAGAAAATATCCTAGTAAAGAAAAAAGTAATTCAGAAAGCATCTTAACCCTTAAAAGAGGTCTTAAAGGGATAGTTCACTTTGAAATTAAAATTTGGTATCTATCAGCTTACCCCAAGGGCATCCAAGATGTAGGTGTCTTTTTTTCTTCAGTAGATCCAATTTTGATGTTTTTAGGTCAAACCGTTCTAGTCTGTCAGTCATATAATGGCAGGTATAGGTCACTGTCTCTATAAGAGGGAAAAAGAACATGCACAGAGAAATCCAAATTAAACAATTCTCCATCGTAGCTACACATTGATGGCCTAAGACACGAAACGAGCGGTTTGTGTGAGAAAACGAACAGTATTTATATCGTTTTTTACCTCTTGTACACAACCATGTCCAAGTGATCTGAGTGTGCACACGCATCCGGTGTCTGACGTGTGTGTGCGCGCGCTCTGGCAATGAGTGACGTATATGCGCGAGAGATCACTTCCAGCGCTTTCCGGCGCTTGCGCAGACTAACGCCCCATTCACACGGGGCGTCGGCGTCAACGCCTCTCGTTGAGTTTGAATGGAGTGACGTCAAGCGTTGCTGAACTGAATTGTGGGTCTGTTGCGTCGCTTCACTGGCGCTGCTCGCGGCAGAAGTTGAAAACTTTTCAACTTTTCAAGCACCAACGGAGGCGTCAGCCAATCAGATCACCTCATGCAAATACCCAATCCCGTTCATGCAACACCAGAGATGTGTCCTGTCCTGTATATGTGATTGGTTGTTGTAACTATGACGGCGCGTCAGCACCACGCTTCAGACACGCCCTCTGTCAAGCGTTGATGCCGACGCCCCGTGTGAATGCAGCGTGAGCCAGAGCACGCGCACACACACGTCACACACCGGATGCGTGTGCGCCAGACATGTTCACAAGTCTCTGAGGTCCAAGTCTAAGTCAAGTCTCAAGTCTCTGAGGTCAAGTCTAAGTCAAGTCTCAAGTCTCTGAGGTCAAGTCTAAGTCAAGTCTCAAGTCTCTGAGGTCAAGTCCAAGTCAAGTCTCAAGTCTCTGAGGTCAAGTCTAAGTCAAGTCTCAAGTCTCTGAGGTCAAGTCTAAGTCAAGTCTCAAGTCTTTAAAGCGGAGTCCAAGTCACGTCTCAAGTCTTTGTTCTATTTATTAGCAACAGTTCTTTCAGCCAGTTATTGAGGCTAAATCAGTTTTGAAATACTGATTTCACGATATGATTTTCTCAACAACAAAAAAAAATACTAACAAAATGTAAGACAAATTAGAAATGAAAAGGTGTCCATTTATTAATTGTCAGATAAAATGCAGCACATTTCTTTGTAAAATTGAAATATGTCAAACAACAAAACACAATTTTAAAACAAACCCCAATTAATCAAATGAATTACACAAATGAAATAAATCTCATATAAACAAACTAAGGCTTTGTCTGTGCTCTTTTTCAATTTAAAATTAGAGGCAACCACTGTATTTTAAACACAACACAATCCAAACAAAGAGGCTGCATACAGGTACATCTCATGTAATCATGTACACCCCATTATTGTGGTTTCAAAGAACAAGAGATACCCAGAATTTATACTGTATGGATGGTTATTTATTGAAACTCAAATGTAAATATTTTGAGATACTGATTTTTGACTTTCATTAGCTGTAAACTCTAATCATCAAAATTAAAACAAAAAAACTTTTGAAGTGTTTTACTTTACATGTAATGAATCTAAAATATTTGAAAGTTTCACTTTTTGAAATAAGTTACAAGAAAAAATGAACTTTTTCACCATATTCTAATTTTCTGAGATGTACCTGTACATCCAGCATGAGCAGTTTTTAGTCTAAATTGGATTGTATAATTTCGAAATTTGAAGCAAAAACAAAATTGGTCTGACCTTTAGTTTTGTGAATAAACCATCTGTACGAAACAAAACCGCACAGGCTGAATTAATGCAGATGCACTCTCTGCCAGCGGGTGGCGCTTGAACATCAATTAAACATCGTTTCCTTGGTTTCTGCTTTAAACAAAGCAGCGCTGCGGTTATGAACACTAATATGCATTATACGGAGGCAAGATGAAAAGAAAATACCATCTAAACTTTTTTTAAGACAGTTTCCCTCAGAGATACATTCATATAAACTCCTATACCAAATGACTTGGGTTTTTTTTACGAGTCTCACGAGTCACGAGTCCAAGTCAAGTCTCGAGTCAGCTGTTCACGAGTCCAAGTCAAGTCCCAAGTCTTTATTTATGCGACTTAAGTGCGACTCGAGTCCAAGTCGCAGACTCAAGTTTCCATCTCTGGTGTGCGCACTCAGATCACTTGGACATGGTTGTGTACAAGAGGTAAAAAACGATATAAATACTGTTCGTTTTCTCACACAAACCGCTCGTTTCGTGTCTTAGGCCATCAATGTGTAGTTACGATGGGAATTGTTTAATTTGGATTTCTCTGTGCATGTTCTTTTTCCCTCTTATAGAGACAGTGACCTATAACTGCCATTATATGACTGACAGACTAGAACGGTTTGACCTAAAAACATCAAAATTGGATCTACTGAAGAAAAAAAGACACCTACATCTTGGATGCCCTTGGGGTAAGCTGATAGATACCAAATTTTAATTTCAAACTGAACTATCCCTTTAAGGTCCGAAATTGTTAGGAGTACGGACGAGGACTTTTAAGAGGCTTGAGAGTTTCTTTAGCAGTGGAGAAAATGGACGAAACATGAAGAGGGAGAAGAAATGTGTTGCACACAATGCATGACAGTGAGTTAATAAAGATGCTACACATTAGATCATGCAGGGATCATGTTTATGACCGATCTTACTAGAGACACAGTAACATCTCCGACACCGCGCAGAAATGCCATAGCGCCAGAAATGAACGTAATCACATTAACTACATTAACATATTTGACAATGGGAAAAATGCAACTATGCAGCAGCGATGATTTGGGTCTGTTACAGCACTTTCAGAACCTTATTGTGTCGCTGTTCATTTCCTATGAAATACGTTAAGTATGACAGCATGGCAAATAAAAAATAAAGAATATAGTGTGTGTGTGAGAGAGAGAGAGAGAGAGAGTACGGTAAAACAGGAAAAATGAAGACGACAAAGTGAAGGCTTATAATAGACCCTACTCTTAAAAGCGCTCTTTTATTTCCTTCTTGGACAACCAACCAATCACAGTCTTCTAAAGACTGTGTCATAGCTAGCAACGGGGTCAGCCCTGCCTCGTCACCTAAGATAAAAGTTTTTGTCTTTTCCTCGCTCAGAGTTGCTCTCAGATTGGTCCTGAATCACTTTTAAGTTAAGACTCCTAGTTAGAAATTTTTAAGCTAAATTAGGAGCTCTCTAAAATGATTCTTAGAATCTTTAAGAATACAGGCCCTGTTCTTTTTCTCCACAGCCCAGGTAAGATGCTTCTGACGTTGTCTCTGGTTCAGAAGTGGCTTGGTAGCCCTTTTCCTGAAGACGTCTGAGCGTGGTGACTCTTGATGCACTGACTCCTTGTGAAGCTCTCCCAAGTGTTTGAATCAGCTTTGCTTGACTGTATTCTCAAGCTTGCGGTCATCCCTGTTCCTTGTGCACCTTTTCCTACCCAAATTCTTCCTTCCAGTCAACTTTGCATTTAATATGCTTTGATACAGCACTCTGTAAACAGCCACACCTTTCAGTAATGACCTTCTGTGACTTACCCTCTTTGTGGAGGGTGTCAATGTTCGTCTTCTGGATCATTGCCAAGTCAGCAGTCTTCCCCATTATTGTGTTTTCAAAGAACAAGAGATACCCAGAATTTATACTGTATTGATGGTCATTTATTGACACTCAAATGTAAATATTCTAATATTTTGAGATACTGATTTTTGACTTTCATAAGCTGTAAGCTCTAATCATCAATTAAAACAAAAATAACTTTTGAAATGTTTTACTTTACATGTAACGAATCTAAAATATATGAAAGTTTCACTTTTTAAAATAATTTTTTTTTTTTACTTTTTCATGATATTCCAATTTATTGGGATGCACCTGTATATGGTTACATACTGTGTGTCATGAACTGCATGGGACACGATGGTGTAGAATCCAAATGCAGCATTTATTAGAAGGGTAATCCACAATCATAATCTAAAACCAGGCACAGGTCATACAAGCAAACAGTCCAAATAACTATTAAATCCAAGGTGCATGTAAAAACAGAAATCGAAGAATGACAGGCAGAAGATCAAAAGACCAAGACATTAGAAACCAGGACACAGGAGGAACAGGATATTACAAGACATAACAAAAATACAAGACTTAATGATGCGTGACTGAGTTAACCAGGCTTTTATAGGGTGAGCTAGCTTGGTTGATGGGACACAGCTGGAAACAATCATGGATGAGATCGGGCAGTGAGTTATGGGAAATATATTATTGAATGGAAATAGTCTGGTGTAGAGTGCCCTCTGGTGGTTATCAAGCAGGATACCAGTGAGGAGCCAAAGACCACCAGGATGGAGCTGGCAGAGCTGAAGACCACCACAACAGAGCAGATAGGACCGAAGATCCCCATGGTGGAGCAAATGACAACCAGGGTGGAGTTGATGGTGCTGAAGACCACCAAGTTGGAGCAGATGACCCCCCAAGGCAGAGCAGAAGGCCACTAGGGTGGAGCTGATGGAACTGAAGACTACTTCAGAGGAGCTGATGGCACAGGGGACCGCCAAGATGGCCCAGGCTGAGCAAATGACCACCACGGAAAAACAGGTGGAACTGTAATAGAGAGCACAGAGAGGTTAAAAATGGCTTCTGTTCCCAAAACAGGACAAGCAGAGAGTTTGGGAACAGCCTTCGTGGTCGTTACATTACAGGCAGACAGTTCAGAGATGGTCTCCTTAGCTGTGACACGACAGGCAGGGTTGTTCAGAGACCAGCCACTAAGGCCGTACAGGACAAGCAGAGAGTTCAGGCAAAGAACTTATACTGACAAGAAGTGAAAGCCAATAGAAAGTTCCATTGCAACAGCAGGGCCCAGCAGCAGCCCTACGCTTCCGCCATTTTGGGGTGAAAGCGACTTGGCAGTCCACTAGCTTCTTGCTGTCGCTATGGCAAATATCAGCTGCTTTGTTTAAAAAAAAAAAAAAAAAAAAAAAAAAAAATACATTAAAGCTGAAATACAACCTGAATGATGACAACAATAAGCATACAATCACTAGACTAGTGGTCATCAAATCCTTTTAACAATTTATTTTACAGACTTTGTGTTTAACTTTTCACAAAAACTTTGCTCGCTAGAAACCATGTCAGTTTTGGTTGAAATTATTTTAATTTGAATGTGTTAGCGTTATAAACACTGAATTAATACCAACATATGAAAATAAATTAATGGCAGAAAAATTAGGAATGTTGGACAAATATATAACCGGAATATACCAGCTTGACAGTAAACTTTTTTTGCAGTATTGTCTTATGTCTGTTAAAGGAAGACTGTTGTCACAGTACACACAGATTTAAATGGTTAAACAGTGATATTTTATTGACTGCAGTGCTGCAGATGATCAGGGTAACTTACTGGAGGTGAGCATGAAACACAATCCCAGTTCTTGGATTCTTAGCTTGAGAGTGATGAGTCCTTATCCTTTGCAGGGGGATCAGGAGATTGCCGGAAGTGAGTGACTGACAGGAATGTGCTCAAATAGGTGACTAGATTGAAGACAGCAGGTGCGGATGATTAGAACTCCAGGTGATGGTGATTGTGATCGTGACTGAGAACAGGTGTGAGACAGGGAGGATTCTGGGACATGGAGTCCAGAGCTGGTGACTGGTGACAGAGAATCCCTGACAACTGTAAACAAAAAAACTTTTTTTATGTGGAAAAAAAACACATATGTACAGTCACTTTCTGTCAGTTATTCTGTCTATTTCTGTGTATCTGTGCTGTTGTCCAGTTGGAATTATCACCCCAAAATGGCATCCGTGCTACCGAAGCGCCACTTAGTGGCTGTTATCAAAAAAGCATCATACCTCTTGGGCTTCTTTACTCTTTGGTTCAGAGATGGCATCCATAGCTGTGACAGGATAGGCAGAAGGTTCACATGTGACCACTGTGTTCAAGACAGGACAGGCAGGAAGCTCAAGGGTTAGCACAAATACAGGTTTGAGCGGACTCGTAGACTGGAGTGGGTTCTGGATCAGATTAATGGACTGGAGTGGGTTCTGGATCAGATTAATGGACTGGAGTGGGTTCTGGAGCAGATTAATGGACTGGAGTGGGATCTGGAGCAGACTCATGAACTGGAGTGTGATCTGGAGAGGACTCATGAACTGGAGCAGCTATGGAGCAGATTCATGAAGCGGAGTGGGCTCTGGAGAGGATGAATGAACTGGAGTGGGATCTGGAGAGGACTCATGAACTGGAGCAGATGGAGCGGGCTCTGGAGAGGATGAATGAACTGGAGTGGGATCTGGAGAGGACCCATGAACTGGAGCAGCGATGGAGCAGACTCATGAACTGGAGTGGGATCTGGAAAGGACTCATGAACTGGAGCTGGCTCTGGACACGTGGGCTAGAGAGCAGTGTGTGGCCCAAACACACAAGATTGCCATCGCTGTAACAGGGAGTGCAACTGACAGTGGGACCACCTCTGAGACCCCTAGATTTAGTACCACTGCAGAGATACTGCTTGCACCAATACAAGTGGTGTGTCCTCCAAACTGGAAGCCAGTCTCAGACACCTATGAATCACCTTGACAGCTTCAGATGCGAAGGTCATGATGACTGGGAACACTGATATGGCATCCATGATGGCTGAATGACAAGGCTCAGAAGTGGCGGCCATGACGGGACGAGGCTCTAAACTGGCGGCCATGTCATGAACAGGCTCTGGTGTGGGAACCACAGGACAGGAAGGTGCTGAAAGCACACTAACCATTATAACTGGACAGGCTGGACACCGGTGCTTGGTGTGTCCTGAAATGTGATGTTAAAAGGGAGAACTATGGGATTGGAAAAATGTGGATTCAAACTCAGGAGCATCGAAAGGTGAGGTAACTGTCCTTACCCAACATGCAACTTTTCCTGATACCTTTTGGGTTTCATTCTCAATTTAAAGGCAATTGTGTAAATAGCTTTTGCAAACAAGATGGGCTATTTGACATTCCATTTGATGATAGTCCACCTGTGGCAAATATAGTACCTTATTTTATATGAATTGATTTTGAATTAAATGATGATATTATAAGAGCAAGACTGCTGTTATTTTGAATGCTGTTTAACCAAAAAATGTAGACTGTATGCAAATGGTTTGCTTATATATGTGTACTATATTTATTTACCTGTATTTGTTTCAGTGCTGTGGTAAGGATGTCTACAGTCTAGCAGATGACAATGTGCTGTGCTGTAATGGAATCCTTCATCGCAATGTGCCTGATCAGTCAGAGTGTGTTGGAGGTGTTATATATTCTCAAAACCAGATCAAGATGTTAAGTTGTGGCTCAGAAGTCTATGACCACAAAAAACAACTGTGCTGCTCAGGTCATCTCTACAACAAAAATAATGCAGAATGCTGTGGAAACCTCCTGCTGGAATATAATAACAATCAAACTTGCTGTTCCTCCTCAACCCATGTCATGCTTTATGACACCAAACAAGAGCATTTCTGCTGTGGGCATTACTACTACAACACATCCCTGTGGAGCTGCTGCGCTGAACATCTCAAACCAACACCAAAGAATGACAGTTCTCCACCAGAATACAGACTTAAACCACTAACAGAACTGATCCCTGACATATGCCATAAAGCAGGTCTGAAAAAGAGCTCTGTTCATGATTTGATTTTGTTCGACATGAAATACCAAATGCTCTTTTTTAATTAAACAAAACAAAAATGATCTTATCTGTGTATGTGTTTCATTCTAGTGCTCTTTGGAAAAGTGGAGAGTGTGGTACTTCGCCAAAAATGGCGTGACATTGTGTTGAGAGTCATTGTGGCGGTCAGCGAGATACAAGGACCTTTGCTCTTTGTGTCCCTGGATCACTGCAGTTCTCCTGCACTAGAGAACGGCATGACCTACCTTTGGGAGGAAAACAACAGAAAGTACAAGCCTCTCTCCATCCCTGTTGACCTAACGTCTGACATTTATATGTTCTTTACAGCATGTGACCTAAATATCATGCAGGCCTTAAATCAGAGTGTTAGCATGTGTTCGCACATTCTTCATATTCAAGGTGTGTTTTCAATGCAAGGAAACTTTTGAAGAGAAACAATTGCATCCTTTTTTGGTCCCATTTACATTTTACTTTTTATACACATAACATTTTACATAGTGCATTTCTTTTATTAAGATTTATTAAGAATGTTTTTAATCAATGACCGAACATCTGTTGAATTATTACGGATCAGTCAGGTATATTTAAAAATGTTAAGCTACAATGAAAATGTGACCGCATGTTTTCTCCTTCCAATAATTTTTTCTTAAATAATAATACAATAAAATAATCACTTGAATTTATTTAATATCACATACTGTTAATCAACCTCAGGTTTGTTCTAATTTAGTGACAGGATTTCACAGTCCAAGTGAAAAGATGCTTTGCTGGTGCTTAATCATTTTCATCATTTAAGGGAAGGACTTTTTTATTAAAAGTAAAAAAAATGCTTCAATCCTAATTCATCATTTAAAATACAAGTATATTACAAATTTTGCATATTAGGGCAACCATACATTTGTTGTAGTAATACTAGTACTTGAATGATTATGCTTAATATTGTATCTTATGAGAATACACATTTACATCATCTGTTATACTGTATATCGTGCAGCATATATATTTGTAATAGTTGCATTTTGTGTATGTGTGTCTATATATATATATATATATATATATATGTGTGTCTATATATATATATATATATTTGAACTTATCTGTATTTTTGCGTTCTACTGTTAGTGTTTAGTGTTATCTGTATGCACCAGGGAGTAAGAGAGTAAAGCAATTTCAATTCTCTGTATGTATGTACGGTACATGTGGCAGAATTGACAATAAGGCAGACTTTGACTTTTGATATTACACCTGTATGTGAAAGCTAATGCAAAATTACATATAATTTAAAAGTAATATACAATTACAAAGACAAATGTATCAAACAGCTTTAATATTTCTTGTTTTGATTGTTTCCGTATATGTGTGTTCCAGTTAGACATGGAATACAGCAGGTATATTGTCATGTGTAAATGTACATCAAACCAGTTATTTTAAAATACATATTTGTGAGCATGGTTTCTTGTTGTTGTTGTGTTGTATAGAAATATGCTGCTGTACATAGCTACTGTATGTGCTTGATGGATAAATATTAATATCCTAGACTATACACACTTGTTAACCCTAACATTATGTAAAAATTGACAGAGTGAGCAAACAACGTTATGATTGGCAAAGTGAGAATTTGTATTAATCTAATAAGGAGAAGAAAGATAGGAAATCATGGATTCATGATTTAAATGGGGGGGGGGGGTGACAGAAACGATCCATTTTTTTAATTTGGTCTTAATGCACATTACCAAAATACTTAAGCCTAATGTTGCCTTGTAATGCAACCAGTCTTTACAGCGTTTTGATATAACCAAATGTAAAATAAGCCTTTAAAGTTTTTTTAAATAAAACATAATGTTCATATATATTTCCGATGCAGAGTATGAGGCAAATATCTGTGCATTAAATTATAGCAGTCATGGGGGATATACTGTATATGTGTGTTTGTTTAATATACGGTCAGCTTACAAAACCATGTAGAATATACATTCATTTTGTTGCATTTAATGTTGCATTGCAGCATGCATTTGTGGGAAGTGTTGATGCTTTTAATTCAAAGAGAGCGAAATGAAAGAAAGAAAGAGAAAGAAACAAAGAAAGAAAAGAAGGGAATGTTTTGTCAGGACAGGCTGCATTTTTCTAAGCAGGGCCATTTCTGATCAGGCAACGGTTATTTCTAGGGGTGAGTAGGGTAAGTTGAGACAGTTTTTACTTACAGTGCTTTCATAGTGAGCACATGACAGTAACAAGTCCAACTTAAATGTGCACATAAATTTCAGGATGTGGTGCATCCTTGGGAATAATCACTTTGGATCTAAAATAAACTGCTCTCCAAATATGGCTTTCCAAAAAAAGTGGTCTCTTGGTTCAATTTGACCCCGGTGAGGGGTAAATTGAGCCTAGAGAGAAGGTAAATTGAGCCACATGGAGTTAAATTGTGCCATTTTCACCTCAAGCCATATCAAAAAAAGAAAAATTTAATAAATTATTTCTTAAAATCTGTGTGTAAACTTTGCGATGGACTGGCCATTCATCCAGGGAGTTTCCCCAGTTGTGACTCAAGACACTGGGTTAGGCTCCAGCTCCCCATGACCCTAATAAGGACAAAGAGGTTTGGATAATAGAATGGATGAATGGATGACTTCTTAATAGTTTTATTTAAAGATACAGTTCACAACATTGAAGGCATTTTTTTAATAATTAAAAAATTTCAGAATAAAATTAAAAGTTTAACCCTAAAACGGGCAAGAGTGGAAAATGATCAGCACTTTTTATATCATCTGGATTTAAGTAAAATCAAATCGGTCAAACCGAGAAAAAAACGATGTCAAGGAATTGACTGAAAAACGTAGGAAAAAGTGGCTTGAAAACCTGCGTCTGTGGTTGGGAGGAGCGGAGTCAGCTAATGCTCATGTGTACAGTGACCACTTTGTCAAAGGTAAGTTATTATAACTTAAATATTCTGTTTATGTTTATATAAAGTTAGCTTTTCCGTACTTCGTTAAGTTAAAGTGATAGTTTTTTTTTCTTTTCTTTGAGTTTTTACTCTTGTAACTTAACAAAAATATGAAACATTAGCAAAGCTAACTACTAAGTATTTGCAGGGGGCAGACTTATTGCTACTGTGTTGTTCTCTTTAGGTGGCCCTAGTGCTTTAAATGATGTTGAGCCTGTAGACTGGGCTCCTACAGTTAACCTCGGTTATCAGAAATGTAGGCCCATGTCAGAGGCATCGCGTAAACGAACGGAGAGGATGAAGTCCAGAGACGATCAACATAGACATGCAGAAACTGCAGAGGATTGCTGGATATCCCAGAATCAGCTGAGAACACAGAGCAAGAGGACAACACAGAGATGTTACGTGATCAACAAGGTAAAGTAATTGTATTAATAAGTCTTACACAATAAATAATTAATTCTCTGTGGACTCACCTGGGTGTATAAAATATGTGT
Source organism: Schizothorax lantsangensis (assembly GCA_027422415.1). Classification (NCBI taxonomy): domain Eukaryota; kingdom Metazoa; phylum Chordata; class Actinopteri; order Cypriniformes; family Cyprinidae; genus Schizothorax; species Schizothorax lantsangensis. The sequence continues at coordinate 17,351,809 of CM049846.1, read as the reverse complement.
AGTGTATAAAAATATGAATCTGCAAATAAATTGGAACAGATAACTTGAAACTTTGTAAGAACGCTGACTACTAAGTAGTAGAAATAAACAATTCATGTCATTATTGATGTGGAGAGTAATTTGAATAACTAATCCCTCTCCCTACTGCTATATATTGTATGCAGATGCAGAATGCCAGACAGACCTAACCATGGATGACATTGAGAGGATGGAAGATGTTCTCAAGCACACCACAACCGAGCTGAGTGATCTTAGAACTAAAGCACTTGACTCCCAGTTCAGCCAAGAGTCTTTTCAGAAGAACGAAGACTTGACAAAGTTTTACACTGGACTCCCTAGCTTTTTAGTTTTAATGCAGGTTTGTCAGCTGTGCAAGCCTTATATCAGCTGTGGCCATTTGTCTGTGCTTTCTAAATTTGAACAGTCAATTTTAGTTCTGATGAGATTGAGACTAAACCTTCCTCTGAAAGATTTGGCTTTCAGGTTCAATGTCTGGCATACAATTGGCATACTTCATGAGAGATTGGAGTTTTTAATTGAGTGCCCAGAGCAACGTGTACTTCAAGCCACAATACCAATGTCATTCAGGCAAGCATTTGGATGTACATTTGCTGTGATCATAGACTGTTTTGAAGTATTTATTGAAAGACCTTCTAATTTGCTTGCTAGAGCACAAACATGGTCAAACTGTAGGCATCACCACACTGTTAAGTTTCTTATCGGTATTGCTCCCCAAGGGTATGATTCTTACCTATCTTCTGCAAGAAGTTAATGATAAGCAAATTACAGAAAAGAGTGACCTTCTAAAAAAACCTGTTACCTGGATATATTGTTCTAGCAGACTGTGGGTTTAATGTTGAAGATAGTGTAGGATTCTACTGTGCTTCACTACAGTTACCTGCATTCACTAAAGGGAAAAGACAGTTGTCCGCAGACGAGTTGGAACAAACTAGAGAACTAGCTGGAACAAACTAGAGAACTAGCTAATGTGCATATTCATGTCGAAAGGGCTATTGGATTAGTTAGAAGGAGATATCAGATTCTGCAAAGTAGGGCCATGCCCATTGAACACATGGTAACAAAACCAGGCGAGTCACTGTCTTTGATAAGATTGGAGTTATTTGCTATGCCTTGTCAAATTTATAAGAGTCTGTGTTCCCACGAGTAAGAAATTATGAAACTGTGAAATAAACTTCTGATCATTAGTAATGATATGACTTTTTTCTGTCTAAAAAACAGAATGGTATTAAAAAAAATAATTGACAATTGTCATGAAATGAAAAAACTTTGGATGTTAATGATAAATGATATATAATATTTTGGTAGACTAAAGAATAATAGCATAACAGTACACTGTGTTTTTAGTGAATTTTGTATATAACCTAATGGCTAAATTCAATTAAAAGCTACTGTGGTGTCATGCAAAGTTCCCAAAGTACAAATAAATACCAAATTAGCTGTAATTAGTTGGATTAGACAAAGGACAATTGATCTAGCCTCAGTGTGGACACAAGAAGATATAAAAGAGCAGTGCTCTGCCATGCGCCACAGTAGCTTTTTTTTTTTATTTACCTTCAAACTTAATTAAATTTAATATAATTTACAAAAGTGCACACTGTTTTAGTTCTTATAAGTAACCACCAATAGTTTTTGTAAAATATGACTGAATCAAGTGCCTGAGCTGATGTAAGGTAGTGTCCTTTAGTTATATTACATGTCAATATGTTTTGTAATTTGCTGTCCCAACACTTCTGGAAGTATACAGTTTCTGAAAAAAATTCTCAACTCTGGGAATCACCCAAATCCCAAAAGCCCATGTAAGGTATAATCCTTTCAACAAAAAAAAAAATGTCATTAGAGTTCCACACCACAAAGTCGCAATACTCAGCATCCACAATGTGAAGCTGTGCCTGGACTTGGTAGTAGTAAGCATGGCTCCTGTCCAGTGTAACCTCATCCCCATCTTTGATAAGGCAGAATCCCTTGTCTTCAGCACACAGGCGCAGATTAACTTTGTCTTGCTTGCAGTGTGGGCACTAAAATTCACAGTAAAAAAATAACATGTAAACAACTGATGTGACTAATTTTGTCTTTTAAAATTGACTTTTTATTTCACTAATTCTTATACAGTCAAGTGTTTTTTTTTTATGTGACATTTCAACTACCAAGTCTTGCACAAAAATGACAGTAAAAAAAAAAAACCTGTAATAACTTTCCACAGTTCTCTGTCTTTATAGGAAAGTGAAATTATGATTTTACATGTCAAACATGTTTTTTCCATGTTTATAATGAATCATAATATTACCTTTATCACACAAATCCCAGTTCCATGACGTCGCATGTGACAATCCCATCAGGCGAGGCTCCCATGCATGGCCACTTGGGATTCAGCCAGAGACCACTTTCCATACAGAAGAAGCCCTCATGCTCCAGACGCATCAGCCTTTCATACTCTGCTCTGGCTTGTGCCTCATGCTTGTATCTGTAACTGTAAAAAATGTACACAGAAACAATCAACAAAAAATTAAATGGTTAATATTTAAAGTAGAATTTAGAAAATTTGCAACATTATTACAGTTCAATTGTGTAAAAAAAATTACCAGTATCCTAACCCCTATACTTAACCCTACCCCTGCCTAACCCTTGGTTTACAAGCCCATACCTTTATGGAGACCCTTGTGGTAGTCTTACCGAAAATCTCACCTCTGAGGAGATCTTGTGTGCCTCTGGATAGCATATGGCCTTAATTAAGCTCTTGGACGTTTTCAGAGGGTTCATTTGAAGAACTTGTTTAAGGGGTTTAGAGGCAGTTATGCGTCCAGCTTTTTGTTGATACCAAATCCTGGATGCACCCTGGCTTCGAGTTGCCTTCTCTACAGCCTGAGAAGGGGTAAACTCTTCTAATTGGAAATTCTGGCACAGCTCTGCAAGCTCTTCAGGGGTAGCTGCAGAGTCTCTGGTGTTCTGAATTCAAGAACAGTTTAAGGCAGCATACAAGATTTGGGAACAAATTCCTTGTGGTAATTCTCCTTAGCCATCAGTGCAGCACTCCTTGGACAGTTTCTGCTTAAGGACTCAAAAAACCTACCATATGTTTCTGACCCTCTCTTTACTCTTGGACATTGAACTGTTTTCTCAGTCTTGGCTTGTTCTGTTGATTTCCCAGTGATGGCATCGTCCATTTTCTTTTTTTTTTTAAAAAAGTCTATAAGAGCTATGGGAGCAGCAGGAATCTGTAAAATTTGAAAAGCATAAAGATCATTACCTAGGCTACTGCCCATTTAAGGAAAATTACAGTAACTTACCATTTAACCATTACAGTAACTTACCATTAACACACACATATGTCCATAACATGGAAAATTTAAGATATAACATTGCAACTACAATGTGTGTTGTTTGTCTTAGTCTAAGACAAAACCATATGAATTGTAGTTGCAATGTTTGATCTTACTTTCCCTGCAGAAGTGTGTTTTACAAATTAACAGTTGCTGTTATTTCCCATAGTAGAGTAGGGTACAAAACAGTGTACAGTACATTTATACACCTTTTGTACATGTGATGGCATCAGCCACTTGCACTTTTCCGTTGTGCAGGAGGCTGTATCTCGCACCAGCTTCAATGTAAAAAAAGAACTGCCCCTACATGAGAACAGGATTCTGACAATCTGAAAAAGAATATAATATAATTTCTTAATTAATCACAAATGGCTGATACATTAAGATATAATAAAATATTAAGACATTATAGGGATGCACCGAAATGAAAATTCTGGGCTGAAACCAAAAAATTTGGATGCACTTGACTGAAAACCAAAACTGCTTTGTAATAATTATTTATTTTATTAAATAATATAAAATAATTTTGTAAGACTTTAATACTTTTAATGACACTGAATTGAAAAAACACAAGCCAATAAAATAACCACACTTTTACTGAAAGTAACAATAAAATTGGACAGAAAATATTAATAAATATCATTGTATTATTTTTCTGTTCTATGCAACAGAATCAAAGTATAACTTTTTGGGACTAATTATCCAAATAATATATAGTCCTACAACGCTATTATTATTAGCCCATGTGGGCCTATATAGGCCTATTTTCGGCTGCCAAAATTGCATCCCTACTTTATTGTAGGTTTACTGTATTGTTATATTTAAAATAACAGATACTACAAGCAACACCACACTACACACAACAGTCACAGTTACAAAATACAGGCGAACGTAACTTACCCTGCCATATGCGCTGCAATGACTTCACCGTCTTGATTTGCGATAATCCATGAGGACTTTCGCAGATCTTTTGAGAGTGGTTAACCTAATAAAGTAAAGTAAACACCCGTACGCATCCAGATTCGCAGCAGTGTTTATTGGTTGTTTATTGATTGTTGCTATGTTAATTGACAGGACAAAAAAGAAATGCTTCTCACGCGGGCAAAAACCAAACGATTCCCTATAGAACACAATGTGGTCAAGTTAAGTTTACATAGTAGGGTACAACGGGGCTAGAGGCACCTTTGAGATTATTTCATCTAAACCACTAGATAGCACAAAAACGTGGCGTAGCACTTTCCAAAACATTCGATTTTCAAGATGCACGTGTATATTAACTCCATTAATGTTCAATACAAACTTTTTTTTTCTGCAATTATACATTGTAGGCACAGTGAATAGCACATTTTTTCTTAAGGTGTGCATTTAGCCCCGTTGGACCCTACTTTATAAAATACAGATTGCTACTTGCAGCTTTACAGCAATACACATTGAAACTATTACTATTATTAGTTCAATTAACATCCATAGAACTGCTGCACAAGCGTGTCAAATTTCCATCTGTTTCCATATTTAGATCACCTCTCAAAAGAATAAAACAAAGGTATTTCTGAACAAAATGCAAGTTTTGGCCATTTGCAATCCATATTAAACACCCGCGGCAATATTTCAATCATAAACAGTGCGACAAAACGTTGTAAAAACACTTAAAGTGCCTTAATATATTTAAAACAGTAATATTAAAAGATCAAATTCAGTAATCACCACATTAATGATGCATAGTTTACATATAATATGAATATGAACGCAGTCCGCTTTAGGTTCAGTGTTTTCCTTCTAATGGTTTTCTATGGGAAGCCATTTAATGTGAAACTTTGCACTTTTGTGTTTATATTCTGGCTTCATCCTCTTGCCTGTACAAAATATACATCATCAATAAGGTGTTTACTGAATTTCGCATTTTAATATCTGCGTTTTACTACATTATTACTTGATGCAATCTGCATAAAAATAACTGGCGGTCAGTGGAGCAAAGCTTCGTTGTGCCCTCCAGGTGGGCGTTCCTATAAGGGTGTGACGTCACGTGAAAACGATCAATTCACTGGCTGTAACCCCAGTAGCCACGTCTCCATGGAAACGTTCACAACACAACACAGCTGTGTGTAGGGTTTATTGCAAGTAGCTGTGTGGTCAACATTGGTGTTACTCTCCATTCTTTATATCCCTGTCATAACGTCTTACAGCTTTTCCACTAAAGCTCAAGCAAAATGGTAAGTGCTTTTTAAAACGAAACCCTAAATTATGGTCAGAAACAATTGACTGTTCTCTGTGCAATTTACATATTTTTGAAGTAACGTTAACGTTACTAAAACCATTAATTTAAAGTTTCTTGCACTCATGGACCGATGCTATCATCGTAATAAAATGTTCTGACGCTGTTATATATATATATATATATATATATATATAGTGTAGTATATCTTATGGTTATTTTTAGTGAATCAAAAATGAACCGTTTAACTGCTGGAACTAACGTTAACTGTTGCATGTGTAGTAAGACCAGTCATTTTTGACATTGTTGGGACGTAATAGCTTATAAATCATACTAAATTCTGTGAGGGGTTGGAGTAGGGTTAGGGTTTTATACTGTTTGTACTATGGAATGTCCCCATAAATCATGGAAATCTGCACTGGTTTAGGTGGTTTATGAGGACACAAATGTGTGTGTGTGTGTGTTAAAGGTTCATGAGACTTAAATCATACAGCTTCTCACTAAGTTAGTTGTTCTTGATATTTGTTCCTCAAAGATAATAAAGGAATCATTAAATTCCTTAAGATTTGCATACCTCATGCTTTTCAGCCTCAAAGTGCCACATCCTCATGTGGAAAGCAGTCGGGCAGCAGCGCTTTCACTCGCCGCTATCGCACACGAGCCCTCACCTCTCATGTGGATGAGACCCTCTTTGGGACACCAAAACAGGTAGAAATAAGCTTACTGCACAATAGACATTGTCTTGGAAATTGAATGAAAATAAAAAGGAAGACTCGACTGTCTTTTGTCTCAGCATTCTGCTGGTGATATGAAAGACAATCCTGAAGGCGGAAGCATGAGATTGAGGACAAGCTCTGCTCCTGCACCCAAAGAGCCGCATTTAGAGACAGTGCGCATCATCACTAAAGACCTTATCAGGGACCTCAGGCAAGTAGAAGCAAAGGGTTTTTGTGATTACATGAAGTTGTCCTTATTGAGGTAAGCGTCAGAGAAATTCCACAGAAACAGCTTAGTCGCATGATTTTATCCTACATCCAGCTAGAAAAAATACGAGTCATAATAACTTGACATTGTAATTAGGCTACGTGCCTCTGTGTATTGTTTCATCATTGTTATATTAGTGCATAATCATTAAACTAGTCATGATTTAAAAAAAAAAAAAAGAATTAAAAAACTTCCAAAGAAAACAAACACATTAGTAAGTACATCATTGTATGTGTATAGTTAATTATTTGTAGTATTGTAATATAACTTGAAGAAGTCTAGTTATACATTTATTAAAATACACAACAGTTGATTGTTTTTTTTTTACCAGAGTGAAACACTCTTTACTATAATTAAAAAGAATAAAAATCATAACACAGACATAGGTATAAGTATAGGAGCAGGGTAAAAAGATATGGGACGATGCAAAACACCCCACAATCAATTCATCTGCATTCTACACACAGAGAGATTTCAGACTCAATACATCAATAGTGCTATAAATAAGGCTTGTTACCACATTCACTAACCCTACCCTCCCACACCAACCTTGATCAAACTCACCTGCCTGCAACTTTCTAATGATTACTGAAGACCTTGATTAGCTTGTTCAGGTGTGTTTGATTAGGGTTGGAGGAAGCTAAACTCTGCAGCAAAGTGGACCTAGAGGGCCAGAGTTGAGAACCCCAGCTCTAAAGTATCTTGAACTCTCCTGTCCAAGTGTTTTTTGCACTAAGACAGGAGAGATGTGGGAGTTGGGAATGAGAGCCAGCGCAAAAACCCAAAATCAAACACTAATCGAAATTACTTGGTGTAAACTGATTCATTCATATTAAATAATAAATAAATCAGGGGTTCTCAGCCTCGTTGCTGGGGCCCCCCAACACTGCATGTTTTCCATGTCTCCTTAATCAAACACTGATTCCGATCATCAGCTCATTAGTAGAGACTTCACGACCTGAAATGGGTGTGTCAGACAAAGGAGAGATGCAAAATGTGCAATGTTGGGGGGCTCCAGGAACGTGGCTGGGAAACACTGAAACAAATCAATAATATACAGGTGCTGGTCATATAATTAGAATATCATCAAAAAGTTTATTTATTTCACTAATTCCATTCAAAAAGTGAAACTTGTATATTATATTCATTCATTACACACAGACTGATATATTTCAAATGTTTATTTCTTTTAATTTTGATGATTATAACTGACAACTAAGGAAAATCCCAAATTCAGTATCTCAGAAAATTAGAATATTGTGAAAAGGTTCAATGTTGAAGACACCTGGTGCCACACTCTAATCAGCTAATTAACTCAAAACACCTGCAAAGGCCTTTAAATGGTCTCTCAGTCTAGTTCTGTAGGCTACACAATCATGGGGAAGACTGCTGACTTGACAGTTGTCCAAAAGACGACCATTGACACGTTGCACAAGGAGGGCAAGACACAAAAGGTCATTGCAAAAGAGGCTGGCTGTTCACAGAGCTCTGTGTCCAAGCACATTAATAGAGAGGCGAAGGGAAGGAAAAGATGTGGTAGAAAAAAGTGTACAAGCAATAGGGATAACCGCACCCTGGAGAGGATTGTGAAACAAAACCCATTCAAAAATGTGGGAGAGATTCACAAAGAGTGGACTGCAGCTGGAGTCAGTGCTTCAAGAACCACTACGCACAGACGTATGCAAGACATGGGTTTCAGCTGTCGCATTCCTTGTGTCAAGCCACTCTTGAACAACAGACAGCATCAGAAGCGTCTCGCCTGGACTGCTGCTGAGTGGTCCAAAGTTATGTTCTCTGATGAAAGTAAATTTTGCATTTCCTTTGGAAATCAGGGTCCCAGAGTCTGGAGGAAGAGAGGAGAGGCACAGAATCCACGTTGCTTGAGGTCCAGTGTAAAGTTTCCACAGTCAGTGATGGTTTGGGGTGCCATGTCATCTGCTGGTGTTGGTCCACTGTGTTTTCTGAGGTCCAAGGTCAACGCAGCCGTATACCAGGAAGTTTTAGAGCACTTCATGCTTCCTGCTGCTGACCAACTTTATGGAGATGCAGATTTCATTTTCCAACAGGACTTGGCACCTGCACACAGTGCCAAAGCAACCAGTATCTGGTTTAAGGACCATGGTATCCCTGTTCTTAATTGGCCAGCAAACTCGCCTGACCTTAACCCCATAGAAAATCTATGGGGTATTGTGAAGAGGAAGATGCGATATGCCAGACCCAACAATGCAGAAGAGCTGAAGGCCACTATCAGAGCAACCTGGGCTCTCATAACACCTGAGCAGTGCCACAGACTGATCGACTCCATGCCACGCAGCATTGCTGCAGTAATTCAGGCAAAAGGAGCCCCAACTAAGTATTGAGTGCTGTACATGCTCATACTTTTCATGTTCATACTTTTCAGTTGGCCAAGATTTCTAAAAATCCTTTCTTTGTATTGGTCTTAAGTAATATTCTAATTTTCTGAGATACTGAATTTGGGATTTTCCTTAGTTGTCAGTTATAATCATCAAAATTAAAAGAAATAAACATTTGAAATATATCAGTCTGTGTGTAATGAATGAATATAATATACAAGTTTCACTTTTTGAATGGAATTAGTGAAATAAATCAACTTTTTGATGATATTCTAATTATATGACCAGCACCTGTATTTCCAGTGGTAATTGGGAGAAAATAGGTTGTTATCCCACACTGAAATTGGTTTAATGTATATGTAGGCCAATATGTTTGACATTCAATTTACATCAGATCGATTTCATGTCAGGTTTTTGATGTCAGTTTGATTTTTGACGGTTTTTTTATGTTAAATTTGATGTCAAATTGATGTATTTTCAACAACAGTTGCCCACTGGGAAGTAAGTGCATGTTTTTATCCCAGTAAGTCATGTTTTGTGTTTTCACTGCTTGCACTATTTTTAAGCTCATTCTTTGGTTGTTGAACCAGAATCCCAAATGAGGACCCATCTGGGCAATCGGTCATCCTGTCCTCGGCCAAGTTCAGGCGAATCATGGTGGAATCTCATGTTCCTAGTGAAGAGGAGAAGGCAGCTGTGCTGCAGGCCCAACGCCAAGCCCGCGAAGAAGCCATGGTGAGTCATAATTATGTTTTTACCCAAAATGAATGCATGATATTTTTTAGGCTACTACATTACGTGTACTCTAGTTTTTTTTACACTGATCAGCCATAACATTAAAACAGGTAAAGTGCATAACATTGATTATATTATATTGTTACAATAGTATCTATCAAGAGGTGAGATATATTAGGAAGCAAATCAGCAGACAGTTTATTGATTTTATGTGATAGAAACAGGAAAAATGGGCAAGCGAAATGATTTGAGCATCACAGTTTGCTGTGTATAGGGCTGTGCAGCTGAAGAACGGTCAGAGTGCTCATGATCACCTAAGTCCACCTCTAAAAGGAACATGATAAAGTGATCAACGTGTTGCCTTGGCCTCTTCGCCAGATCTCAGTCGAATCTTTGGGATTTACTGGACCAGCAAATCCAATCCAAGCTCGTAATATGCAGGATTTAAAGGATCTTCTGCTAATGTCTTGGTGTCAGATACCACAGGAAATATTTGGAGGTCTTGTGGAGTCAGTACTTCGACACACATCAGAGCTGTTTGGCAGCATGAGGGGGACCTATTGGGCAGGTGGTTTTAATTTTGTGGCTAAACAGTATTTATAATATGCTATATTATAATATATGTTGTGTTCAACAGTTATTAAAAATATGACAGAGTTTGCTACTGCCACAGTTTGCTATGGGAGAATACTATAACAGAAGCTCATGGAACAATGAGGTTTCAGCAGAAACATAGCCAGATCAACTTGCATGAAGTCCTTTGTTCAGACTCCATTCAAAATTAGTCTTATAGATAAATTTATCCTGAGGTGTGCAGTCTATTTTGGGTCTTTACTGCAGTTTATTTTAATTCACTTTAACTATTTAGACAAGTAAGTGGTAATTTTTTTCAAATGGATCACGTTTAACACAGCTAGGCATTCTTTAAAAATCTGATCTCATGCTTTCATTCCATTTGTATGTTATTTCTTTCCACATAATAATTCGGGCTATATTCCAAGCTCAGAGCCCTCCCTCGGACAGCATACCAAATATGCTTAATATTTGCTCAACCTGATTATATGTAAGTGTAAACAGTAAACAGAGAGTAATTATATATTAAATAGAACAAATAAACAAATTGCAAATAATAGAACAGAAATACAACAAAATAAGTGAATGTTTTTTTTAATTTATTTTTTTTATTACATTTTCTAACAGTAGTATTCAGGTACATCAATTGAATAACGTAATCAAATGTAAAATAACACTGGATAGTCTTCATTCTATAAACAAATACAGATTAATCCTTACAATTAAAGTTACAAAGTTACTCCGTCAAAAGCAGTGTTATTTGTCTTATGTTGTTTGATTAACATGAATAGCAGCACATATATAAGCTGATGTCACTTTTGTCTGTGCTGACTTGACTTCTTTGCTTAGTTTCATCTCTTTCGCTTTTATTCTTTTGCATTGACTTGTTCGATCAAATGAACATCTAAATCTCTCTCACGACGGTGCCGACGGACATGATTCAATATGCTCAAGCGGCCAAAAAGCCCCTGATGTGGCCTAACGGTTCTGACTAGTGCCAATGGTCCAACATTGTTCGGTGGCCAACCATCGGCTTGGTGTGTCAGGGCCTTTAGAGTGTAAATGGAATTAAAGAAATCTTAATGCGGCACAAAACAAACCAACAAAACTAAATGAAAGCGAACACATGAGAAACAGGTGAAAACAATTAACCGAATGAGTACTAGACAATGGTTAAACAATGGGGTGTGGCCAAGGAAATTAAGGAGGCAGGACAGGGGAGCACATCATCAAGGCTCAGTGGCGTGCATAGGGGGGGGCCGGGGGGGCTCGAGCCCCTGCCCCTTTGAGGTCCGACGCTAAAGTGCCCTTGCGGTCCGGTCTGTGTGATATGAACGATATTGTAGACGATAAAAATCAGTACCGCCGCTCCCTATATGCAGAGTAAGCAGTTAAGCGTAGGGCACCAACTCGCGGGGGGGCACCATCCCAGTTGTTCAAAAAAAATAAAACATGACGCGCCATTCCTGCATCCGCGACCGCTCACACCTCATGTTTGCCGCTGAATGCAGATGATCATAATTGATGGACAACTATGCCCGTGAAAAGACATCAGCAGTCCGGTGCCGAGAAAAAAAAAAAGATGAAAACGAAGCCCGCACGTCACTTTCAGGCAGGCTACATTCATAATCAAAGAAGTGTTAAGATAATATAAAATATATATATATATATATATATGTGTATTGTGGCGGGAGGAGCAAACGACAGACACAGTGGGTGTGGCGTCAGGCCTCGGAGAGGCTTTTATTAAACAGAAATAATAAAATAAAGTGTCCAAAGGGGATTAAGTGTCCAAAATAAACAGGGGATCTGGTGTCCTCGTCGTGCTGCGCGGGTTGTGAAGGAGGGGCAGTGTTCTGGAAGGAAGGGTCCAGGTAAGGGGCGGAGTCCGGTGGCCGCACGCGCTCCCCCTTGGGTCCGGGGCGTGAGGGCGGCGGCTTCTATCGGCGGCTTCGTCCTCCTTTGGGCCCGCGGCGCTTCCCGGGGTACGGCCCGGCATCCTGGCCCGTCAGCCGTCTCGCGGGTGCGGTCCTCCGCGCTCGACGCTCCCTTCCTGGACCCACGAGGACACCAGCGTGCATGCACGGGGAAGAGACCGGTCTCCAGAGGAGAGGCGCAGCCGGCATATAACAGCGGCGGTGATGAGGCTCCATTCACTTCAGGTGTGTGCCTCATCACACGCCGCCAGACCTGGCTGTTTCAGCGCCCCTCCTCTCTCACACACCCACTCCCGTCGGGAGCCTGGTGAAGGGCGGCGATTAAGGGACGGGGAGTGCTGACAATTAGGGGGAGGCAGCTGACTCGTCACAAAATATATATATATATATATATATATATATTTTTTTTTTTTGTGTGTGGTTACAAACGGACCTAAGCCAACAACAGCCTTTAAAATGACTTAAAATGCATTATATAAAAACAATGAGGCAACCCTGCTGAAAAAAAAACAATAGAACATCACAGAAAATTCTAACACAATCACAAATGAATCACAAATAAATCACAAATACCATTACAAAAATTACAAGCCATCAACTTTTAACCATTAAAACCATTTTAAAAATGGTTTTCTGTAGTGTGTTTTGGGACATATTCCATTAGGATTTATTGGTTTTAACAAGCCACCAATAGAAGGTGACCAATTACCAGCAGGTTCCATTACAGTTTCCATTAAAACCAACACAAGTCCCATCATAACCAGTAAAACCATTACAAATTTTTTGGTGTCTATTTTTTTTTTTTCAACATTACATGTTATAAATGCCTGCAAAGGGAGCCAAAGGCCTGGCGATTGCTGCTGTTACACTTACAGGATGATTATATCCTTGTTTAATAGGCTATTTTCACTCTAGTCTCCTAGACCGTATTTATTTGATGTCAGAGCGCTGACGCGGAAGCGTCTGCAGAAGCGTTCAGCCATCGTGCTCAGCCTCCTCGTGTGAAGACCAACGAGTGTAAAGACAGACGACTTTTCCTGCGCGACTTCAACCGAGCAACGACACCGAGCACACACTTAAGTATCATTTATATCTTCCCTCACACACTCTCCTTCCCTATCCTCTATCCCCCCACCTCTATCATGTGTTTCAAAACCATTCCGGTTCTCTCCCAACCACGCTCTAAAAACACACGCAGACGGCAACGTAATCCTGCTAACCTGCACCCGATCGCTACATCTTCTACTACACCTCTTTCTTTCTCTGTGGGTCTTTGGAATTGCCAGTCAGCTATCAACAAAGCTGACTTCATTTCTGCTTTTTCCTTACAATCCACTCTCAGCATCTTGGGCTTGACTGAGACCTGGATTCGTCCAGAAGACTCCGCTACCCCGGCTGCTCTCTCTCACAATTTCTCTTTCTCTCACACCCCAAGGCAAGTTGGCCGGGGTGGGGGCACTGGTCTGCTCATTTCAAACAATTGGAAATACTCAACCCACTCTCCCCTAGGCAATCACAACTCATTTGAATCTCATGCGATTACTGTAACGGCTCCTATAAAACTCCAGATAGTAATAATCTACCGTCCCCCTGGCCAAATTCTAGCCACCTTCCTAGAGGAGCTGGAGGGCCTGCTGTCCTCTTTCATGGAGGATGGCACTCCACTCCTAGTCTTTGGCGATTTCAACATTCACCTAAACAGGCCTTATGCTACTGACTTCCATTCACTCCTAGCTTCATTTGATCTCAAACGCCTTACCACTACTAGCACGCACAAATCAGGCAACCAACTTGATTTAATTTACACACGCAACTGTACTACAGATAACATTCTGGTACAACCACTACATACCTCTGACCATTTCTTCATTACATTTACCTTACATTTTACTACCCAGGTGCCACCAGCTCCCTTACCGGTTACTTTCAGACGTAACCTACGCTCCCTTTCCCCCACCCTTCTTTCCTCTGTAGTATCCTCCTCTCTTCCCTCACCTACCCATTTCACATCTCTGGATGTGAATGCAGCTACTGACACTTTATGCTCTACCTTAACCTCTTGTCTAGACGACATTTGTCCCCTCTCCTCCAGGCCAGCACGGGCTGCCCCTTCTAACCCCTGGTTATCCGATGTTCTTCGTGAGCATCGGACCAAACTCAGAGCGGCAGAGAGAAAATGGCGCAAATCAAACGATCCGTCGGACCTGACTAGGTATCAGTCTTTGCTTTCGTCTTTCTCTACTGAAGTCCACACTGCCAAATCCTCACACTTCCACAACAAGATCAACAGCGCTCCAGACATGCGTGATCTCTTCAGAACATATAATTCTCTCCTCTGTCCCCCTCCACCACCGCCCACCACTTCTATAACAGCTGACGACTTTGCCACTTTTCTCACCGACAAAACTAGAACAATCGGTAACCAGTTCTCAACTCCACACACACAGGACCTCCAACCAACCACATCCACTGCTCAAACTCCCATCTTCTCCTTCTGTCCCCTCACCGAGGCGGAAGTATCCAAACTTCTCCTCTCCAGCCATCCTACAACATGTCCTCTTGACCCAATCCCCTCTCACCTTCTCCAAGCAATCTCTCCCACACTCTTACCGGCACTCACACACATTATCAACACATCTCTCCGCACTGGCATCTTCCCCACAGCGTTCAAGCAGGCCCGGGTAACCCCACTGCTCAAAAAATCTACATTAAACACTTCTCTTTTAGAAAACTACAGACCTGTCTCTCTCCTTCCATTCGTAGCGAAAACACTCGAACGAGTTGTCTTCAACCAGCTCTCACTATTTCTTTCACAGTACAACAAACTGGATGCTAAACAGTCAGGTTTCAGGAGTGGCCATTCAACAGAGACTGTGCTACTCTCAGTCACTGAAGCCCTGCGAGTCGCAAAGGCCGATTCCAAATCATCAGTCCTCATTCTGCTCGATCTTTCTGCTGCTTTTGACACTGTCAATCATCAGATCCTCCTGTCCACCCTCTGTCCATCTCACCGGTAGGTCCTTCAGGGTGGCCTGGGGTGGGGAGGTATCCAAAGCACATCAACTGGTCACTGGGGTTCCTCAGGGATCGGTTCTTGGACCCCTCCTCTTCTCCACATACACTACATCACTGGGACCCATCTTACAGGCACATGGCTTCTCCTTCCATTGCTACGCCGATGACACACAGCTCTATCTCTCTTTTCAACCAGATGATCCAACGGTAGCTGCACGGATCTCAGGCTGCCTGGCGGACATCTCGGCATGGATGAAAGAACATCACCTACAGCTCAACCTGGCAAAGACTGAGCTTCTTGTCGTCCCTGCCACTCCGACCCTACACCATGACTTCTCGATTCAATTAGGCACATCAATAATTACCCCATCAACTTCGGTCAGAAATCTTGGTGTAATCTTTGATGACCAGCTGACCTTCAAAGAGCACATTGCAAAGACTGCTCGATCTTGCAGGTTTGCGCTACACAACATCAGAAAAATCAGGCCCTTCCTGACAGAGCATGCTGCGCAACTTCTTGTCCAGGCCCTTGTCGTTTCTAGGCTGGACTACTGCAATGCTCTTCTGGCTGGTCTTCCATCAAACGCAATCAAACCTCTACAAATGATTCAGAATGCAGCGGCACGACTGGTCTTCAATGAGCCCAAAAGAACCCATGTTACACCTCTCTTCATCTCACTACACTGGCTACCAGTGGCAGCTCGCATCAAGTTCAAGACACTGATGCTTGCATACAGAACGACCACAGGCTCAGCACCCTCCTACTTCCACTCACTATTACAAATCTACATCCCCTCCAGAAGTCTGAGATCTGCTAGTGAGCGACGCCTTGTTGTACCATCACAGAGAGGCTCAAAATCACTCTCCAGAACATTCTCATTCACCATTCCTGGATGGTGGAATAATCTTCCCACCCCTATCCGGAATGCTGGATCCCTGTCAATCTTCAAGCAACAACTGAAAACTCATCTCTTTCGGCACTACTTGACTTCATCCTAAACTTGTTCACAAAAAAAAAAAAAAACCTTTCCCTTTATCTTTCTCTCCTTCCCTTGCTAGCTTGTACTTATTTGAACAATGACTGAGACTTGGTGTTACGAGCACTTACTCTGTCTGATTGCCTCTTCAAGAAGAATCGCTTTATGTACTCCCCAATTGTAAGTCGCTTTGGATAAAAGCGTCTGCCAAATGACTAAATGTAAATGTAAATGTAAATTGACCAAACATTTAATTCAAATATCCACTTAATCTTTATTTTTTGGCCACCTTTTTGCTATAGATGACACAGCCTCTAATTTCTTCAACAAAAAAACATGTGGACATCACAACCCTTACAAAAATTAACCATGGTTTTCGTGGTAAAACTGCTTAATTTTCTTTTCTTTTTTTAAAATTATATTCCTGCCATATTACAATTTATTTATTTATTTACTTTTATATTTTATTAAAGTTCTATTTTGACCCCTATGGTAGGTGTTTTTTTTACTTACATAATATTTGAGGGAGGGGGCACAACAATAAAATCCTGCTTAGGGCACCCATTTGGCCAGCAGCGGCCCTGATAAAAATGTCTCCACGATCTGCTTTTGAAGAAATATTGTTGTATCTTGCTACAGCACACTATCAGCTGCAGCTATCAGCTGCAGTTCTGGCGCCGCCGTATCAATATACTGTACAGCACCACTTACATTCACGTCAGTAAGAAGATATTTTGAAGAATGTGGGTAACCAAACAGTTGCTGGTCCACATTGACTTTGACAGTAGGGAACACTGTGGACCAGCAACTGTTTGGTTTTCCACCTTCTTCAAAATAGCGTTTATGTTTAGCAGAAGAAGGAAACTCAGGTTTAAAACAACTTTTGAGTGAGTAAAATGGAGGTATAAAAATTAAACACTTGCCTATTTTAATTTTTGGGTGAATTATTCCTTTAATGTTAATAAAACACCAAACACAAAGAGAAAAATCACTCGCTAATCTTGACTGAAAAACGTTAATACAGTTCCTTTAATAGGAATAAATCTATATAGTGTTTTATTTTTAGATTTGTTCATTCAGTTTCTTGAATGCTCCAGCTAAATACACCTATTGTAGCCTACCTGAAAATAAAACACGGTTTGATTTATTTGTATATTATGTGTATTTGTAATGTGTATCTTTGTTCTCGTTTTTTTAATAACAAAGATAAAATAATGACAAAGATTTTTATCTTCACCCACTTTGGCCTAAATATCTGCTATACTTTTTTATATTTTGTTATAGGCTTTGTCTTTATAATAGGGAAATTAGTTTGGCTGTAATGCTCAAACAGCTTGCAAAATAGAAAAACCAACATGACAAAGAATCGTGATTAAAATCGTGATACCCCTAGCCGAGGGAGAACAACACACCCCCCCCCCCCCATTTCGCCCCTGCCCCTCCAGAGGCCTGTGCATGCCACTGTCGAGGCTAGCATATTTTTTCAATTGTTTTCAATGGGAGTGCTGCAGTTTAAAACGCCAACAGTGTGACGAGGCACCGAGCATCTTTTTCACACTGAGTGCTTGAGTGTTTTTTTCTCGGTGCCGAGAGTTGAAGCATGTTCAAATTTGGGTAAAACGCAGTGCTCATCACTGTCACTTTTTAGTCAGCTGTCCAATCACAGTGGAGGAAGACATTTTGAAGGATGTGCCATTTGTGGACTATTGTCATTGAGGTTACCTCATTTTAGAAGAATAATACCCATAGAAGACAAAAGAAATGTGGAACACAGACAACACGGACAGGGCTGCCAGGGTAAAACACTGACATTAATGATAAACAAATGTATTAAACTGAATGGGAAGAGATGCATATGTGTTAAGAAAAGGATACTTTGTGATCTTTTGTAATGTTTTTTTTTTTAAAACGGCATTTCTGATGATCCGTTGTGATATTATACTAAAAAGTAAAAAAAAAAAAAGAAAGCGAAAATTGTACAAAAGCAATTAAAAACAGCTGTAACTTAATGCTTTTTAACAAGTTTAACAAGCTACCAATTTTTGTTGATTCTTGTGTGCAGCTGTAAAAAAAAAAAAAGTATACTGATAACAAACAAGGCATCACTGAAGCATCATTTAAATTTACACAGAACGAACCTGTCCTCATAGACTTGTTTTTGTATTCGACTGCACTGCTTTTCCATAGTTTTTTTTTAAATGTTTTTTTATGTTAACATGTTTTGCTTCAACGTCTCACACAATGTTTTTTTTATCCTTCCATTGCCCACAAAACTGTCTGTGTGTATGGCCCCAATATTTTTCTTTGGCTGTCTTCCAAGCATGGCTGTTTTCTTCAAGATAAGTAGATCTCAAGTTTCAAGTTTCAAGTTTTATTTGTCACATACACGACTATACAGAGATTGTATAACCAGCAGTGAAATGAGAGTCGGGTCCGCTCCATGGACAGTGCAAATATTGAAAAAAACAACACAAGGGAAGTAAACATAAGATAAAATGAATAAAAAATAAGATATAAAGTATAAAATATAAAATATAAAATAATGTGCATGACAGTAAGCTGTAGAATTAAATATTAAGATAAGCATGACTGTACAGAGAGGAATGTGCAAACAGGTTGTACATGGTTGACATGAAGCAGCCAATCACAAAAAATAAAATAAATATAAAAATAAGATAAGATATGTTACAAGACACAGAAAGTGTTGTGTGCAAGTGTGCAAATGAGCAAATGACACTGACAGTTATGAGGTAGAGAGTAATGAATGTGTGATTAGTGATTTGAAGTAAGTCAGATGATGTTAGGAGGCTGACTTTGAGTTCAGGAGCCTGATGGCCTTGGGGAAGAAACTCCTCCTAAGTCTCTCGGTTTTTGCCATCAGGCAGCGGAAGCGCTTACCAGATGGCAGCATAGTGAAGAGGCAGTTTCCAGGGTGATTTGAGTCCTTGATGATTTTGACAGCTCTGCCTCTGCAGCGTTTGAGGTAGATGTCCTGCATAGAGGGGAGAGCAGACCCTGAGATACGCTCAGCTAAGCGCACAACTCTCTGCAGGGCCTTGCAATCTTGGCTGGAGCTGTTTCCATACCACACTGAGATGCACTGAGTCAATACACTTTCTATGGTCCCTGCATAGAAAGTTTTCAGGATTGTTGGTGAGACTCTGAATTTCCTCAGCTGTCGCAGATGGTACAGTCTTTGCCTGGCTTTCTTAACCTGTGTTTGGATGTGTGTAGTCCAAGTCAGGTCCTCGGAGATGTTTACACCGAGGTACTTGAAGCTGCTAACTCTCTCCACAGGGGTCCCTGATCACAAGAGGAGTGTAGGGCAGCAGGTGTCTCTTTCTGAAGTCCACAATCAGCTCTTTGGTTTTGCTCACGTTCAGAGAGAGACAGTTGTCCTGGCACCATGATGTAAGTCTCTCCACCTCATCCAAGTATGCGGTCTCATCATTGTTGGAAATGAGGCCCAGAACCGCAGTATCATCAGCAAATTTGATAATAGATGTGGATCTGTGAGAGGACACACAGTCATGTGTGTAGAGAGAGTATAGCAGGGGACTCAGAACGCAGCCCTGCGGGGCTCCTACGTTCAGGGTGATGGAGTTGGAGGTGAACTGGCCTACCTTCACCACTTGAGGTCTGCCGGTGAGTAAATCTTGAATCCAGTCGCAGAGTGAAGTGTTTAGGCCAAGGCCTGTGAGTTTGGAAGTCAGCTTGATGGGGACTATGGTGTTAAAAGCTGAGCTATAGTCTATGAATAGCAGTCTTGCATAGTTCCCATTGCTGCTGTCGATGTGTGTGAGGGAGGAGTGGAGTATGTGAGAGATGGCATCATCAGTTGATCTATTGGAGCGATAGGCAAACTGGAGAGGGTCCAAAGTAACAGGGATGGAGGAGCTAATGTGGCTCTTAACAAGTCTCTCAAAAACCTTCATGACTATAGATGTGAGGGCCACTGGACGATAGTCATTCAGGCAAGAGGGTTTATTGTTCTTAGGCACAGGGATGATGATGGATTTTTTAAAGGAGGTGGGAACCACAGAGGTAGCAAGGGACTCGTTGAAGATAGAAGTAAACAACCCAGCAAGCTGATCAGCGCATGATCTCAGAACCCGGCCTGTGATCCCGTCAGGTCCAGCCGCTTTCCTGATGTTCACTCCCTTTAGTGCCCTCCGAACCTCGTCCTCCGTCACGGTGATCACATGATTCTCGCTTCTCTGCCTGCTGCTTCCTGACGCGCTGCTCGGCAGAGCCACACTGCCGCCGTTGCAATCAAAGCGGCCGTAGAAGGTGTTTAATTCTTCGGCCAGCGACGGATCTGCACTCACCTCCGCGGAGGATTTGTTTCCAAAGGCACAGATGGTCCTTAGTCCCTGCCACATGCGTCGAGAGTCGTTGAGCTGGAAATGAGACTCAATTCTCTCTTTGTAGCGATGTTTGGCGGCACTTACTGCTCGTCTGAGAGCATAACACGCTGCTTTATACTCGCACATATTCCCAGACAAAAGAGCCTCGTTGTATGCGGCAGTGCGTTTGTTAACCGCATCACGGATTGATCTGTCCACCCACGGTTTCTGATTTGGGAAAGTCCTTACAGTAATCGTTTCTGTAGCTTGTTCGGTAAGTGTGTTTACAAAGCTCACTGCTACCTCCGTGAACTCGCTGACGTCAGATGAGCTCGCCCTGAACATGTCCCAGTCGACGTCATCAAGAGCCGCCTGTAGCATAGCTACAGAGTGGGAGGACCAACGCGTCACTTCCCTCTTCACCGGGGTTTCCTGTTCGAGCCTTTGTTTATATTCCGGTGTGAGGAAAATGGCGGCGTGGTCCGACTTACCAAAAGCAGGCAGTGAACGGGCCTTGTAGGCATTCTTAAACTGAGAGTAGCAGTGATCCAGTGTATTCGGTCCTCTAGTTGGACAGGATACATGCTGGTGAAAGTTCGGCATGACCTGCCTGAGGTTGGCTTTGTTAAAATCCCCCGCGATGATAAAGGCAGCGTCAGGATGTTGGTTAATGTAGCCGCTGATCACGTCGTGAAGTTTAGACAAAGCCAAGCCGGTGTCTGCCTGAGGTGGAATGTAAACGGCAGTAGCGATGACCGCGGAGAACTTGCGGGGCAAATAGAATGGGCGGCAAATAATGGATAGATGTTCCAGATGAGGCGAGCAGGATCGCGACAGAGAGGAGATATTCCTGGGGTCACACCATTCCTTGTTAGTCATGAAACACACTCCTCCACCTTTGGATTTACCGGCCTCAGCTGTTCTGTCCATCCGTAAAACAGAGAAGTTGTCAGACGGTGTTACAGCAGTGTTCGGAACCGAGGGCGTGAGCCATGTTTCAGATAAACAGATGATGTTACAGTCCCTTATGTCCCGTTGGAAACTTATCCTGGCTCTAAGATCGTCCATCTTATTATCCAAGGATTGGACATTAGCGAGCAAAATGCTCGGTAAAGGAGGACTGTGAGCCCTTTTCCTCAATCTGTTTCGAATACCAGCGCTATTTCCACGGTGTTTTTTGTTCCGTCTCCTGTGTCCATTGTTCTCCGCGTTCCGAAGAATCTCAAGAGGCCACGATGGATTCGGTGATAAAGTGTCCTGAACCAGGTTAGTGAAGCGGTTTCCAATGTCCAAGAGTGTACTTTTGTCGTAGGTGATCAGTGCCGACGTTATGTGTGTAAAAATAGAAATCAAAAGTAAGTAAAAAAGTAAATAAAAGCATAGTCTTAGCGGAGCGACCCGGACGGCAGCCGAACATAGCAGCGCCATCTTGTATCAGATCTTGTTGTCATTGTGTCAGGATGCTGCAGAGCAGAGAAAAGCACAGATGCGTCAGGCGGACCTGTCTCGGCAGAAGAACCAGAACCTCAGTGAGCTCGAGGCAGAGGCAAGGGACCGGGCTCAGTATCTGTTGGAACGGGCGAACGCCCTGAGAATGGAACAAGAGGATGAAGTCAAGAAGCTCAATGAGGTAGATAGGATCGCAATGAAAAGTCAAACCATAGCTTCATCTCATTTCGGAGGCTGTGTCCTCCAGAGGTTGCATTTGTTGGCCACAGACATTGAGGCTGTCTCATTTAAGCCATGTTTAAGAAAAGTACAGCCATGAGACCTCCTCAATGACATATACGGCCAACAAATGCAACCTCTGGAGGACACAACCTCGGAAACGAGATGCAGTGTATAACCCACTTACTGTAATGTTGTCTACATCCAAATGTTGCCTTTGTACTCCTGCAGTTAATTCAGGAAGTGCAGTCCCATGTTGTCCGGGATGCACAAATTCAGGAGAAGAAACAGAACCATGCAGAGTGGCAAGAGGAAGAGAAGAGACTGGATGCCATGATGGAAGTGGAGCGTCGCCGGGCCTTAGAAACCCAGGAACAAATTGAACAACTGCGAAAGGAGCAAAGGATTGAGTAAGGATGTTCACGATCTGTATTCTGTATACTCTAAATACAATGCTCTGTTCTCTGTGGTTGATGGGTGGGTGTTCTTAAAGTGGGAAGATATGCATCCTGGACCAGATGCAGATGCGTCTGGAGGAGAAAATGCTACAGGATGAGTTGAAGGAGCAGGAGGGTCAGCAGTTGTTGGAAAACATGGAGAGAATACAGCTGGAGGAGCTCAAGGTAAATGCAATAAATATTTAGATCAGTTCAAATTATATATAGTCTGCTAACTCACATAGATAAGTATGTGTGAGTTCATCTCTGTGTGTGATATTATCACAGGCCATTGAAAGAAAGAAGGAGGAGCAGAGGAATTTGCTTCAAGAGATTCAGAAGATGAATGAAGAGAATTTGCTTGCTAAAGAGCAGAAAAAGGAAGAAGAGAGATTAGCAGATCTGCGAGCTGTAGAGTATACACATAAAAAACTGGTAAGAAAAGTCTTTAATGGCTTTCTCACTATCTTGCTTCTTTCGTCACCCACCACTGTAATGTTAAAGGGATACTCCACCCCAAAATGAAAATTTTGTCATTAATCCCTTTACCCCCATGTCGTTCCAAACTCGTAAAAGCTTTGTTCGTCTTCGGAACACAATTTAAGATATTTGGGATGAAAAACGGGAGGCTTGTGACTGTCCCGTTGACTGCATAGTAAATTGCACTGTCAAGGTCCATAAAAGTATGAAAAGCATCGTCAGAATAGTGCATCTGCCATCAGTGGTTCAATCTGAAT
This sequence comes from Schizothorax lantsangensis, assembly GCA_027422415.1. Taxonomy (NCBI): domain Eukaryota; kingdom Metazoa; phylum Chordata; class Actinopteri; order Cypriniformes; family Cyprinidae; genus Schizothorax; species Schizothorax lantsangensis. The sequence continues at coordinate 17,328,496 of CM049846.1, read as the reverse complement.
TTAATGAAACGTCGAGAACACACTTTCTGCTCAAAGAAAACAAAACAACGACTTTATTCAACAATTTGACTCCTCTGCTTCAGCGTAGCGCCATTTTGGAGAATACCTGATGGACGCAAGCAGTGTATGCTCTTGTGTGTCAGCCGCGCCACACGGATACGCTGTTTTCATTCAATTCAAAGCATAAACAAGCGTAGAAGATGTATCCTTGTGGTGAACGAAGCCTTTACGAATTTGGAATGACATGGGTGTAAGCAGGGGCGGACTGGAACAAAATTTCAGGCCGGGAAATCTCACTCTCATCCAGGCCATCCCATATACCCACAAGAAATTTTGAAACCGGACAACAATATTTTTTGTATGGCCATCATCATCATCATTGCATAAAAAAAGCTTCAATTCCTAGGCTGGGGCCATGCAAAATAATTAAAGGTTATCTTTTGAACTTCCATTTTCCTTTTTAGTCTCTTCATATTCCCTGACATCTCTATGTCTGTCACCTGTCACTTTTCCAGCACCTTGTTGCAAAACAGCCACCTCATTGTAATTTGTTTGCACATAGTATACATTTACTTTAGAAAAAATTAAGTATTACATTTTTATTGTCAAAAATAGCACAAAAATAGCTACATCTTGAATATATCTTTATAGAAAAATCTTAAAATGTCATGTTTTTGCATTATCATGGGTCATATTTGGTCCTAAGGAAAATTAACCATGGTATTATTAGACCTATGGTAAAAGTAACCATGTTTTTGGTGGATTGATTACTATTTGTATAACCAGAGTTTTACTACAAATACCATGGTGAAACTATATCGTGTAGCAAAACCATTATTAATTTGTGGTTACCATGGTTTAACTATAGTAACCATGGTTTTTGGTTTTATTTTTAGTAAAACCGCGGTTAATTTTCCTAAGGGTTGTGTTGTTGTCTGCCATAACTCCTCATAAACCAGTTATAAAAGTATGTGAATATTTATCTGCTAAATTCCTTCTCTTTACAATAATTATGTCCTTTTGTTAAGTTTGCAGTAATTGACAGCTACTGCTAACATTTGCTAGCAGTTTAATGTTTAACTAAGTAAACAAAGATAGAACTACAATAGTCTATTTACAGATGTAACTGACCCGCACTTGAAGCACTGAACAGGACAGTTTTGCCTCTCTGCTCCACCTGGGCGCTTCCAATCCATTCTAGAGTCTCGCGTCCTTTTGGCGGATGCGCAGATGCGTGGAGTGCGCGTGAGGCGAATCGCGTTGCCAGTCAAGGCATGATTTATTAGAGTTTTATTATTGAATGGCGAATTCGGAAATCATCACTTTAGTACATTCGGTAGGCAACAAAAACAACAACAACAATATAAAATAATAATAATAAATTATTGAAAAAAAATGCAGGGCAGCGGGCCAAATTGGCTGCCAGGCCACCGGGAATTCTCCCGGTTCTCCCGATGGCCAGTCCGCCCCTGGGTGTAAGTGATTAATGACAATTTTAATTTTGGGGTGGAGTATCCCTTTAAACTAGGCCTTTAAAATCAGAGTCAGACTCTTCATGCAATTTTTGCATTTTAGTTTTTAAATCTTTTTTTAAATCAATTTCTTTATAAAATGCACAACATATTAGGAAAAAATATGAAAAATAACAGATACAGAACACAAAAAACAAATTTTGTTTTTGTGTTTTTTTTACACGCAATTGTGTATAGTTTGCGAAGGAAAAAAAAAAGAGAAGAGGGAAAAAGTGACTTTGGCCCATCCACCCAAGCCAACTGCAAGAGCCCCTGGTTCCCACATCTAAACAAATGACATCTAAAATTCATGTTTTTTTTCTGTAAGGGAATGAGTAAAACCAAATTTATATATATATATATATATATATATATATATATATATATATGAGAGAGAGAGAGAGAGAGAGGCATAGTAAAAAAACTTGTAGAGCTTCACTAAATTGAAAGGGGCTGTAAAAAAATTGCTAAAGCACTGATAATGGGAAATATGTGAATGCAAATATAACTACCTACATCATTGCAAGTTAATGTGGAGGGTTTCATTAAAAAAGAAAAAAAAATCCACTGCTTTCATCCAAAACAAACTCCAGTATATTCAGTTGCCCGTGCAACTACTGGTATTTAAACAGGAGTGGATTCTGTGGTCAGATGAAAAAAAGAAAGAAAAAAAAATAGCTTTTGTCAGCAAGCACTCAAGATGGGTTTGGTGTACACAGGGATAAAAAAGCACCCCATATATACAATTAACTATACTGCTGTATCTTTAATTTTGGTATAAGTTTGCGATGGTGTTATGTCCTTCTGCCAGACCATACTGGCTTACAGAATTAAAGGTGGTGGCAGCAAACCCTTACAAAGCCAATACCACAAATATTTTTAAACACCAGGCTCCAGAACCCATAGAACCCTATAACAGGACAGGATGTTTGGATAATTGTTGGATGAGTCGTACAAATTTAAAAAACATGTGTTCTGTAACTGTAGTGAGAGTTCACGATGGGCATGTGAACTACAATTTTTATTTATTTTTTTGCAGGTAGTAGTATTAGTCTTTTTGTCTCTGTGGCTTTAACCCTCGTGTGGTGTTCTGTATGGAAGCATATGTGTAGCAAAATTCAATTTGCAATGTAATATGCAAAATGGCAATGTATTTCTGTATTTAAATGTACATTTTCCTATACCATATGTGCAAAATAAAAATTCAATTATATAATTTAAATTAGCCATTTTCTACACTAGTTTTAATATGCAAATGAAAAACATATTTTAAAGCTTTATAAGTTGCAAAATTAAAATGAAAATGTATTACTCAAATTGATTAGATATGCTTAACATGTCCAAGCAAAAACTGTAGCAAAATTATCATTTAAATGCTGTTTTTCCTAAATGCATTTAGATTTAGGGGTAGGACACTTGGGATTGCATTTTCATCGTGATATCACGTGATAATTGTAGCAAAATGCAGTGAGAGTTTCAAAATGCATTCAGAGCCAAAGGTGCAGCAAAAGGGTAGCAAAATGGTGATTTAAATGTCTTTTATTTTTTTCTTAAATGCATTGACACTTACATATATGATGTTTCAATTGCATTTTCATGCGATGAATATAGTTTAAGAAGTCATTGTGGATTTGAAAATGCATTCCGAGCCGAGCACGCCCCCTAGCTGTCAATCATTACATCAAGGCGGGGCAACAGGACGCACGATAGATCAATATTCACCATTAACCAAACGCTTTTCACCTGCCTGAACATCTCTCACCATTTACACTCGGATTGATGCACACAAGCAAACACACAGTGCTATTCTATGGGGGGTGACTTTGGGGTGTCGAGCCCCTGCCCTTTTTCAAAATTATTCAAAAGTGCCCCTCAGACAAATATCAATGATATTGTGGTCAATAAAACAAAATGCATTTGAATTCTAATTAACATGACAATGTGTACAAAACGGTAACTAATCGCTCAAAAGTCGGAAAATTCCTGTTTATTTTTACATATCTGTCAATCTGCGGCGTTGCTATGGGTTGCGTGCGTTTTGCTTGACTGACTGATATTCAGTCTGTTCAAAAACCATAGGCTCTCAAGCTATAGCCTATGGTTCTTTCAGTGAGTGGGTCGACGGAAGGAAAAAGATAAACCAAACAATATTTTAAACTTTTCTTTTCATCAATAATCAAAAGCTAATGTGTCGATTTAATTAAAAATCCATATATTATATATTTTAGAATATTACATAATTCATCAATGCCCGTTTGTCATGTATAATACACCAACCAATCATGATCTGGCTCAAGTTCAAATTTCATTGGACAATAATGTTAAGTGGAGCGGTTATTTTCCGTTTTTATTCATAAATCGGTAGAAAATGACATGGGACAGACGAGCTTATTTGTGGAGTGATCTGGATCTACGGTTTGTCTCATTTTATAAATCAAATTACATCGCTGAGAAGATGGATGCTATATTACTACAAAAGCACTGCACAAAACAAAAGTCACAATAATGGTAATCAGTATGCTATTCAATTCACTTATATTTATGCATGATATCCTACACGTTTACTATTTCATGAAACTCTCATAGTTAATGAAGCCCAAGTGCCACCTACAGGCCTATTGTGTGAAGTGTAGGCTGGCGAAATGGTGACGTGAAAGGACTTTATTATATTACTTATTATTTATTATATTATTATATTAAGTATTTTGATACTTATGCAGCATTATGAAAGTGTCTTATGCTCATCAAGCCTGCATTTATTTGATCAAAAATACAGAAAACTGTAATATTGTGAAATATTACAATTTAAAAGAATGTTTTTCTATTTTAATATACTTTAAAATATCATTTAATCTGTATTCAAACTGAATTTCAGCATCATTACTCCAGTCTTCAAATCATGGTCCTTCAGAAATCATTTAATTCTATTTTTTAATGTTGGAAACAGTTGTGCTGCTTAATGTTTTGCTTTTTATTTTAATTTTATTTATTTATTTTGGAACCTGTGATACTTTTTGGGGGTTCATTGATAGGCTAAATAAAAAGTTAAAAAGAACCGCATTTATTCAAAATGGAGATGTTTTCTAACAATATTACTTTCACTTTTACTATCACTGTTTCTATCAATTTAACAAATTCACGTTTATTGTCAAGTGTTCATGAGATGGATTGCTTGGGGGAAGAAACTGTTCCTGTGTCTGGTCGTTCTAGTGCTCAGAGCTCTGGTGCTTATCACGCAGTATCACGAACAGCATTTATTCAATAAAAAGAAGAGCATTTATTCAAAATGGAGATGTTTTCGAACAATATTGATCTCTGGTAACAATATTGAGCTCTGGTAATTATCACGTGGTATCACGATGAAAATGCAATCCCAAGTGTCCTACCCCTAAGTCTAAATGCATTTAGCAAAAACAGATAAATTATTTTTCACAGTTTTTCTTGGAATGTTAAACATATCTAATCAATTTGGGTAATACATTTTAATTTTAATTTTGCAACTTATAAACTTTAAAATATGTTTTTAATAGCATATTAAAACTTGTGCAATGCAAATTTAAATTATATAATTGAATTTTTATTTTGCACTAAATTTGCACATATGTATGGGAAAATGTAAATTTAAATAAAGAAATAAATAGCCATTTACATACAGGGTTCCCACGCTTCTTGAAAGTACTTGAAATACTTGAATTCAGACATATGGATTCAAGGCCTGGAAAGTACTTGAAAACAAACAAGGTCCTTGAAAGTGCTTGAATTAAATTTTGTTTATGCTATTTCAAAAATTGTCCATATGCGCTGTCAAAGACAGAAGGAAATGGCATTAATTTGAGGGTGGAGATGGGGGTTCGTGTGTGTTGATGCGCAGCCTGAGCCCTGCGCAGACAGTTTTCTAAGCAACTCCCGCGGAGTTTCTGACCAACCGCCCACTCCCGCAACGCGTGTGTCCCGTTGCAAAATTCTAAAGTATATAATTTTCGCGCCAGTATGTGGGGTATTGAAATAACATTTGAATGAGCGCTCACATTCACTTTCGATTTCGCAATCACAGATTCTGTGATGAGCACATTAACAGTTCATAATTATTAGGCACATTTAATTCTATTACTTTTTTTTTTCAAGCACATTTTACCAATTCCAAACCACATACTTAATGACAACAATCATTTTGTATTTAAACATTTATAAGTGAGATATAATTTCCATGAAGGCTGGAAGTGAAAAATCATATATTCAGGTGTGCAGAATTAACATGTTTTCTTTTACTGATAAAATGAGCCAAAAAAGAGATTTAACTGAAAAGTCAAAAATTTTATCCACATGAAATATTCAAAAAGCAATACAGAAATTCATAAGGAGACCATGTCAGCAAAATTATCATTGCTTGGGGTCTGAAGAAACAGGTGGAGAAGAAAAGACCCACCTTAACTGCAAAATAATTAAGAATTAATGTGAAGAATTAAGTGTAAAACCAGCGGGAACTATTTGTCTCCAGCAACACCATTTTCCAGAGCTGCAACCTACCTGGAGTTCAGAATTACAAGGTGTCAGGTTCTCAGAGCTTTCTGGTGAAAAATCCTAAAGAATACCCTCACTTAATAAGAATAACATGCTGAAGCGTTGTGAAATCATGGACTAATTTTTGAAGGCTTTATAGCAAATAAGTTGAGATGACTCATCAAGGACCAGCACCACATCCTCTTTACCACTGTTTGAAGAATTGATCTTCCAGAATGTGGCAGTAAGTTTTAGGAGCTCATTTTTAGCATTTGCAAGACAGACTTTTCAGGAAGGAATGGACTAAAAAGAACTCCCAAAACTTATGCGACATGGAGCTAAGGAGAAAATTCGAACTTGAAAAATAAGAAAAACAGCTTAGTGAAAAGTGTTTCAGTTTAAAAGCAAATGAAAGTCCTATTTTTTTATTTATTTTCTTTATAATTTTTTTGCAATTTGCACATTACAAGGTTTAAAAGTTCATCTCATTTAAAAAAAATATTTGGTTTTAGCTGCTGCATGTTTAAGCACCTGCATTCTTCAGGTCAAAGATGAAAAAATGGGATTTACAATAATACGGATTTACAAAATATTTTGACTTGTTTATTTATTAATGAGTAACGTTTCTATTGAGAGAGTGTGCAAATTTTTAATGTTAAAGGTTTTACCGTGTTATTACAATTTAACCCTTTATATTCATTTAAAAATTGTGCAATTCTTTCAAATTTAAATATTGTCAAGAACTACAGCTAAAACCAGTTTAAGCATATTTAATCTATATTTTAAAAATTGTATTTGAATATTACCAGTATTGATTTAAATGGATTTCATTCAATTCCTTTGAACACACTGCTCAAAACGGTCTAAATTTAGAAACTTACACATTCAAAACATTAAGAAAGTTTTAATGTAAATGTTAATTAAGTAAATGTTTAATACTGTAAGGTCTTTCATGACACTCATATACGGGGTGTGAATTTGATAGGTGCTTGATCTAAAATAAATTTTAAAAAAGCTTGAAAGTCCTTGATCTGGTGTTCATGAAAGAGTGGGAACCCTGTACATAAATAAATATTATTATTATTATTAAACATATCATTTGACATTTCTGTCCCTCTCACTTCTGAAATGATTACTATTCCCTGCATGCCCTGTAACATAACTGAATATAAAACTTTAACTAATGTCGTGTTACTTTATTTGGGCATCAAAATTTTGTGGTTCCACATTAATTTTTTCGGTGGAAAAGGGGCAAAATGGCTCTTTGGACTTGAAGGTTGCAGAAACTGCTTAGGTAAAATGAAAAAATGATTTACAATAATACGTTTTACAAAATATTTTGCTTGTTTATTTATTAATGAGTAACGTCTCTATTAAAGTGTGCACATTTTTAGTAACAGGTTTTACCGTGTTATTACAACATTTAACCACTTTTTATTAATTTAAAAATTGTGCAATTCTTTCAAATTTAAATATTGTACAAGAACTAAGCTAAAACTTATTTAATTATATAAAAATTGTATTGAATTACCAGTTTATTTAAATGATTTCATTCATTCCTTTGAAACGACTGCTCAAAACGGTCTAAATTTTGAAACTTACACATTCAAAACATTACTCTGAAAGTTTTAATGTAAATGATAGTGTAAGTGAAATGTTTAATACTGTAAGGTCTTTCATGAAAACCGGGGTGTGAATTTGAAGGTGCTTGATTAAATAAATGGTGCTTAAAAAAGTCCTTGAAAGTCCTTAATCTGGTGTTCATGAAAGAGTGGGAACCATTTTACATATTGCATTGCCATTTTGCACATTACATTGCAAATTTAATTTTACTACACGTATGCTTCCATAGTTCTGACCATTTTGACCTGGAGAGGATTTTATTTTTCCCGAAAATGTTAGTGTTGGTGTAAAACTTACTGACTTTGGGTATGACAACTTCCCAAAATTTTGGGGATTAATTTCGTACAAAATGGACTTACAGTGGCTGCCGTGTGCATGTTTAATTCCACAAGACCGTAGGATATCCCATTTGTCATTTTAGGTTTCAGAAGGGTGCTGACAAATGCCCTCTATGAGGCTGCTATGAACCCTCGATGTGCATTTCTACCAACACAAGCTCCACAGCAGACTCATAGCAGCATCACTAGACTTTGAGAATGCAAAATTTCTATGGACACTGCAACAGTTGTAATATGGCGTCACACTCTGCGGAACCTTTAAAAGACAATTCAACATATAATACATCTAAAATGTAAAAATATGCAGTCTGCTCCACTTTGTAAAAAAATTACAGCAAAATTTCACTGTTATATGGTTTGTCTTGTCTGTAAAACATACATGGATGTTGTGTGGAAAATTTTCACTATATGTGTGTGCTGTCTGAGCGCTATCTGAAGAAGGCGCTCATGGAGCAGGGGAGTATTGATCGTTTTATAGGCCTTGAACGGTTAAATACACACTTGTATGTGTCAAAATGCCCGTCTTTGCAAGTATCCTCGTAAACACAGTAATTTAGGTCTAAAGCAAACGGCTGAGAAATAAAACGTGTAATATTGGATCCGAGCAGCTCTTATAGTGACAGCTAAATCACTTTATAACTGTAATAGGAAGAAATATATTTAATTTACACAGTAAAGAATATGCTCTGTTTTTATACATTTGATACTTTTGATTACTTTATACAATGTATTTAGCATTTCTTATTTGTTCTACTGTAGTTTAATTGTCTTCAGTGAGCTTGTTTCAATTATTTAGGCTAGTATTAATTTTTTGTGATATTGACACATTGTATGAATATATCAACACAAAAACAAATAACCACCAGTATGTTTAAGTAAGAAAGAAAAAGCATGTGTTTGATGAACTCTAGGAACGAGAGGCAGAGTATGAAGCTGAGCAGATACGAATCAAGAAAGACAAAGAGAAGGAAGTGGCACGACTGAGAGCTCTTCAAGAAAGGGACAGAGACCATAAAGCTGAGCAGGTAAAATATTACATCCTCATAATTTTTTTTTTATAATGCATATAATGAGAAGTATCCTCTTGTGATGGCGTAATACATTTACAGTACCAATTGGCTGACCATGTTGGAGGCAGTGAAATTTACATTCTGGATTCATATATTTGAGTTTTTCTCTGAACTGTCAGGATGAGATCAGGGCACGGAGGAACCAAGAAGCGGCTGCGAGGGAATGGAGAAGAAAAGAGAAAGAGCAGAATTTGAGTAAGCTGGAAGTGGAAGAAAAGCTGAAGGCTGCTCGTTTAGAGCAAGTCACTCACAAGGAGCACTTGCTGTCCATTCAGGCTGGACGAGAGAGAGCAGAGTTTGAGAGGGTCCTGAGGTACAAACACCATAACATGTATCACATACTATTTGTGTGGCTGTACACAGGGTTTTAGAAACGCAGAGGTCCAAAAACTCAGCTTGCTAAGGGGTTTGGTTGGTACACAGGCATGGAAATGTTTGATTCATCTGATCTACGTGTGTGCATTTCATTTTTGTCTGTCAGTAAAAAACAATAAACACATGGTCATAAAAAATCAATGACATATAGCATTTGGTATTGGAATTAAAATTAAAATTAAATGGGTAAATGATAACAGAATGAAAACAAATTTTGTGCAGACACCAGCCATGCACATATCAATGTACAGAGTTGCTCTTGGGGGTTTCTTGTCAAAAAAAGTTAAATAATGGAAAAAGGCATTAGACTAATAAAGAAAAAGTGTTTAAAAATGCAATATATTAATGCATTTGATCCATTTAAATTACTGTACTAATCACAAACTAGAAACACCTGTCAAAGCTACATGTTTTATCATGTTCTAGTGTAGGTCTGAGTATAAAGAGTGAAATTACAGAAAGGTTATCAGGAAACTTTAGCAAACTTAGTATAAAATTTCACAGTATGTACACAATCGTTCTTAATATTTTGCCTAGTATGCTGAAAACAGCTGAGTTGTTTGTATCCCTGGATATTACTGTTGATTGTTTAACATTTCTTTTGTAACACAGTTGTCGAATATTAAATGTTTAATGTAATTATGTAATGATAGATCATGGCTCCATGCCAGATACACAAGATCCGGCCCCAGACCCCAGATTTTTTTTCATTAGATCTTTCAGTAAATAATGTTTAATTTGCTTACATCTCACTTTATAACAAACGGAAATGATGCAATTTAAGAATGTTAAGGCAAGATGCTTAGCAAGACACCCAATCGTGTTTTTGTTAATGTAAAATTTTTATTATTGTGCTATATAATAAGCATTACAAAACTCAGTGAATCAACCTAAGAAATAACAATTACCTCTATAATCCGCAAACATCAATGAATTTACTTTAATTGTTGACAGAACATTTAGTCTTAACTAGAAGAGGGGAGAATGGACAAAGCTACCACTGAAGATTGTATGCTGTATACTGCTTTTCCAGGGCCCAGCAGGAGCTCATTGAGAAAGAACAAAAAAAAGAGGAGCAACAGCATCGAAAAATCCAAAGGCATGCTGAGGCTGTGAGGCAGCAGGTACGGGAGAGAGAGATGCAGGCCATCACCCAGCGCAGAGAGCTGTTCCGAGAGGGCGAGCGGCTGGAAGAAGAGGCGCGCAATCGCAGAGCACGACTGGACGAGATTAAAGAAAAGAAGCTGAGGGAACTCAAGTATGTCCTTACACTAAAGTAGACAGAAAAAAGATGTAGAAAATTACATAAAAGACAGTATGAAAATAACTTTGTTCAACTAATTAATGAAAGAAAGAATTATTGATTGCATACAGGAGAGAAGATACAGTGGCCTAAGGAGTGTTTAGACACTTACAACATATTTTAAAATATATGAATTTCTGTGCATTAGCTAAAAAAAATGATTGCATCCAGGGCTGTTGGTAATGGGCTTGCAAGTAAGAACAGTTCTAATGGCAAAAATATCATCTTTTTCTTTTTTACGTCAAAATGTGTCTTAATATTTGAACCACATCTGCTTTGTGTGAAGCAAATACTTTTAGTATTTCAATCTGTGGTCTACATCCTTTCCAAGTGGATAAACGGAGAGAAATCCGCTTGCTGTACAAAAACAGGAAGGGAAGTGTGTTTGCACTATATTTCTGCCATTTGAGTTTTTTTATGTAATTGCAAAGACATTAATACTGTACGAATGTATGATAGGGGTCATGTGAAAGAGAAACAAAGAGACTCACAAAAGTTTCTTGTATACTGCAGACTCATACTTAGTTCCCAGAAAGATATTTTGTTGAGGTCATGCAATGGTCACATCAATCTTATAATTATTAACACAATCACTTTTTTACTTTTAACCGCAGGGCAGCTGGGCTCTCAGACAAGTACTACAAGGAAGTGGAGCGTAAGGTTCGAGTCCTTCCAGCTCTTTTGAACTGAAGAAGGGAAGAAATGGAAGAGATTAACCAAATAAACAAACAATTGTTGTTTGGCTTGACATATGAACTCCCCAGTTTAAAAATGTTTTGGCAGTGGATTTGTGGAAAAGATTACATCTCTTATGAAAAGTTCAAACAAAATACACGTCAAGGCATGTGTTGTTTGTGGTCTGTGAAAAGAGCACTGCTGAATCTTCTGTCAAGAATGTAGGACAAACTACAAAAGTCATTTTTATTGAAACTTGTATGGCATGAATTTAAATTAATATGTAATCGCATATTTGAAATTTTGTATTTATTAACTTTAATATCAAAGAACACAGTACAGTTAAAACTAATTAATACATGCTTTAGTAGTCAAAATTATTTTTCATTAAAATATATGCATGCACAAAAACATGTTTTTAAAAAATATGTTTAAGATACTACAAATGCACATTTAATACACTTAAGCACAATTCTTTTTCACAGTGGATATTAGTTCTAAGAAGTTTTCCTATTGTTCTAAGTACAGTACTTTCTATTTGCACTCTCGTAGACAAGGGTTATGAAAGCTTCAGATCACTAAGGTAACTACCTCTCAATGTACTTTCCTCTGACAGGGCCTTATTTAGTTAAATTTAGATAAAACAGTTTAATTTAAGTGATGTGGGTCTAGGTAGCAATACAAAGGGCATTACATAAATGAGCAACAACATGACACTGATGATCTGAATAGTAAAGGCAAACGTTTTATCTGGTTTTTTGGATAAACCAACCTCTCTGTATCACTGATTAATCCAGGCAGAGGTGGAGGATAACTCAAACATGGAGTTTTAATCAAATAAAAGATGAACAATTTGGAACACACAGGAGAACATGGAAAGATATAAAACTGGTAAATGAAAAAAATAACAGGAACAAAGAGAGTCTCTTCAAATGACTAGAAACAGAAGGTGTGTGTAAGCTGGGTAATACCTGAAATATTACCATGAAACTAGGAAGCAAGGCAGCAACAACAGACATATCTTATTGCTGTAAATATCTTTGCGGTACCACTTTATATTAAGTGGCCTTAACTACTATGTACTTGCATTTAAACTAATCATTTGATACAATGCACTTATTGTGTACATGTTTTTACATTGTACTTGCATTTAAAAAAAATATCTGGATGTAATTACATCTGTAATGTACTTACATTTATAATTACACTGTTGACCCATCCCTCACACCTTAACCCACCCTTAAACCTACCCATACCACCAAACCTGTCCCTAACCTTACCCGTATCCCAGTAGCAGCAAGTGTTTTGCAATTCAGTATGAACACAATATGTACATTGTAATTATTTTTAAGTACATAGTGGTTAAGGCCACTTAATATGAAGTGGGACCATTGCAATTGTGTATTTGTGTGTGTGCTTGTTCCCTTTTTCCACTCAACTTTATAAAACTTGCTGTCTTCTTTAAACCCTGCAGATAGTTGCAACTACCTACTATTCAAATTTTATACCCTATGCAACTTATTTAACTTCATATGAAATGCATGACAAAAATGTGTATAATATATCACAACAAAATGTGAACTATTCTCTATTCTAATTTGAGCTCTACCTTCATATCTAGCTTTAAATTAAATTGTGATTGAATTACTTGAATTGACCATTGCATGTACCCTTCACTAACAGACTTGTGGAATTCAGGCATTCATTTTCTTTTGTAACGCTCCTACAGATGATGTTCCCTTCCCAGAGTGCCCTTCAAGGGTACAAAAATGGCGTTTAGAATTTGCCCTGGGACCTGGGTCAAATGGTGACACTCTGCAGCAACTTGTTTATTTTTGTTAGTTTTCTTTTTTTTTTTTTTTTTTTTTTTTTTTTTACTTTAAAAAGGGGTTTGGTAGTCACAACAATACTCATATGTTTGGCTTAACGGGTGATTATACATGATTTTGTGTTGGTATTGAACACATTACTTTTCCACTTAACATGCCTACTTGGAACAAAAGCGTATAGAAAACCCTAAGGCTAACATATTCATATTAAAAGCCAAACAAACTTAAATTTTGATTTCATGGGGACTTACAGTGGGGGGGGGGGGGGGGTTATTTGATCCCCTGCTGATTTTGTACGTTTGCCCACTGACAAAGAAATGGTCAGTCTATGATTTTAATGGTAAGTTTATTTGAACAGAGAGACACAGAATAACAACAAAAAAAGCCAGAAAAACGCATTTCAAAAAAGTTATAAATTGATTAGCATTTTAATGAGTGAAATAAGTATTTGACCCCTTCACAAAACATGACTTGGTACTTGGTGGCAAAACCCTTATTGGCAATCACGGAGTCAGACGTTTCTTGTAGTTGGCAACTAGGTTTGCATGCATCTCAGGAGGGATTTTGTCCCACTTCTCTTTGCAGATCCTCTCCAAGTCATTAAAGGTGGGGTAAGTGATTTCTGGTAGCCGATGTCGATATTTGAAATCACCAAAACAAACACGCTCCTACCCCAAAAGGGTCTCGCTCCTATTTTGATAGCTCCGCCCCACACATACGTAGCCTACGCAACCCAGGAAACGATTAGTTCTGTGAAACAAAGCAAGACCAATGTTACACCGGACGCGAGCGGCGCGCCAAAATACTATAGAAGTCATTATAATCTACACTGGATGCTGTGCGGCGCGACAAATCTCAGACAGAAAACTGCTGCCGCATTCTATTTATGACGTGCTGACACAAATTTCAAATGATTTTCAACGGTCGCTTTATCGCGTCGAGTGTAGGCAGACTTTAGCTGTTGCGGTGTGGTGCGTCCGGTGTAGAACTGCGGTCAAGCCAGCCGCCACTCCGAGATGCATGGTCAATCTAGCCGCCGCGCTGTTTTGCTGTGCGCGCATATACTGTGCATTACGGCGATCTTCCGCCGGTCTTTCGGATGCATTCACTCAGCCATTTTTTTTTTTTTTAGTGCTTAACTTTATACATACAAACAAGAACAGGGAAATAAGTGTATGGGTAATATATATATTAAGATAATTAATTATACTAATTAATAAATTAATATCAGATTAACTGTGTGTAATATTATTATAATAATCTCCTAAAAAAATGTATTTAAAATAGGCCTCATAAAATAAAAGTCTAAAAGTGTTAAGTAACAACCTAATAAATAAGGTTCAAAAAATGATATAAAAATAACTGATGTGGAATTACAAAATAAAAGCCCCCCAAAATCTCATATACAACCTGTTTGTATAAAACAGGAAAAGTCCCTGTTACCACAGACCACTTTCACTTCAGATTGATAGTAGACCTTCTCAGGTTGTCACTCATATAAAGGGTGTTTTACTTAGCATTTCAGTGCCAAGTAAAACACCCTTCATATGAGATTTTGGAGGGCCTTTATTGTGTAATGCAACATCAGACTTACCTGATTTTGGGTGAGTGACAACCTGAGAAGGTCTACTATCAATCTGAAGTGAAAGTGGTCTGTGGTAACAGGGACTTTCCGTTTTAGAGCTATCTGAAATGCTAAGCAAAACAGGTTGTATATGAGATTTTGGGTGGTTTATTTTGTAATTCCACATCAGTTATGGTTATATAATTTTTTTTAACCTTAATTATTAGGTTGTTACTTAACACTTTTAGACTATTTTATTTTATCAGGCCTATTTTAAATATTTTTTTTTTAAAAGAGCAAAAGCTTCTAACTGCAGGATATTGAATAAACTTATAATTTTGAATAAACTGCAATTACATGCCTTCTTTTCCCTCACTTATGTTGCCACTATGCCCACACACTGATCATCTTAATGACACTAGGACACTCACTGTATCATGGATTTCTTTTCACACTTCTAATGCTGCTAACCCTGGACTAACCCTGTCTTGTCCTGTCTCCTAATGGAACAATTCACCCAAAAATGAAAATGAGCTGAAAATAGTAGATGAGTTTGTTTCTTCATCGGAACAGATTTTTGAGAAATTTAGGATTAAAGTGAAAGTGTTACAAGTCTGACTCTCTAACCATTAGGCCATGACTGACTGCCCCTACTTGTTCTCCAATAGATCCTCTGCAGTGAATGGGTGCCGTCAGAAAGAGAGTTCATACAGCTGATATTATTTAGTTTACATATAGTAATCTGTACTGCTTGGACTTGATTTAGCTACAGCTCTTCACTTTCATGAAAAACGCACATTCAGTGAAGTAGCCTATGTTTAAACATATGACTGCTTGTGTAATTCCGAAGAGATGTGACTATGTACAGAAATTCTGTCAGTACACTTCTGGTATGACAGCAGTGTTGCTAACTTCTTTCAATGGGAAGTAGCTAAAGCCAGTTGTGACAAGATATTTTATGTGAATATCCAACAGATGGCGCTGAAGCTCTCGAAAATGTGTGCTCCTTAAATGTGTCCCCCGAAACAAAAACGATTCAAATAATCGATCAGTGGTTCCAATGAGCTTTGAAAACAAATGCTTTATAAACATGGCAGCCAATTGAAGATTGCATTGAAGATGTATTTTTCTTTTCTGTACAGTATGAGGACACACACAAATATCGTGTGAGATCACAGGTGAACTTACATCGCCCTGTATCCTGACTTTCTGCTGGATTGTGCGTGGTCCTGTTTTTAGCTTAGCACAGTTAATGTTGTGTGTTATTTCTTCCCCGACATAACGTTAGACCACTCATCAGACAGTGATGGATTCGCTGAACTTTGAGTCCGAGATGGAGGCGGATGGACAGGGCAGTTATTCACTGTTTCCAGCGCTGGACAGCATGAGCAGCCTGACTGGAGCCGCTGAGAGTCTGGACGCGTGAGTTTGTTGGGCAGAGGGTGAAAGCTTTATTTATGAAACACACCCTTCATTTAGGCACAGGCGCCAGGAAAGAAATACCCCACTGACCCTTTTTATTTTTTTTTATATTTCTGTGGTGAAATGATGGTATGCATGGAAATACCCCACGGAAAGACCCTTTTTATTTTTTAGGACAAGTTCCATAAAAAGAAGTTATACTGTGGTGAAATGATGGTATCAGACATAAAAAAAAAATACGTCAAACACAGCGATGGGAGCAGAAAGAGAAGAAAAGCTAAACGAGCAGAAAGAGAAGAAAACCGTAGTGCTTTATTATGGCACTGTATTCTGTATTATAAACAGTATGTATAATTTTTTAGCGCGTCTGCCTATTTTTGGATTTAAATATCAAATAATAAATATTATAAAATTCTTGGAATAATAAGAATACATTTTACATAATAATATGTATTTTTAAAAACACAATAATAAGAATAATGTAAATAAAATTAATTTTATACAGCAGACAATCATTATGGCCACGTGAGCAGCGCGTTCCCAGGTGTCACAGAAGCTCCTCCACTGGAATAAATCGGCACCTCAGGTTTTATCACTGAGGTGATATGTAAATGTATTTTTACAGACGCATATGAGAAACATACCGTGACACATGTAGAAATCATTCAGTGCCACGATTATATCACCGTACCATTGCGTTTGGTTTGGTATAATATTGCTCATCAATATTTACTGTCTCAACAAAAATAGTTAGCTTCCCCCCATACATCATATACAGGGTAAAAGCTGTCTCCCTTATTACTCTTAGCATACTTTTAAGAATAATACTTTTTACAGAAATAAAAGAATATAAAACTGAACCAACTGAAACTGTTTTTCAAATATTTCGATTTCTTTTGCATTTTTTTTTTCAAATTGCATGTCATTTGCAATTAATTGAAAATATGTAGTTTAAATGTAAATGCTGTTAGTAACCCAGAATATACAGTAACGTTACTTCACTGTAATTTCTATTGAAACTTGCATGTGTTTAAATATTTTGTATTTTTTTCACATACCTACATGATTTGATGTACACTAATTTACAAGTGCACATTCAATATAATTAAATGCAAGTGTTATGAGTCTCACTGGATTTATTTGGTATGAATTAATGTTATTTTTTTTACTATTGAAGTACTATAAATAATAGTTAAAATGATAACTGAGATTACTCCGTAATGCAGTAGCATTACGTGGCCTAAAATACAATATTAGAACCATGATGGATGTGTGTGTATATATGTTGTCATATATGTGATACAGTATGGGATATATGTTTTTTCAGTGAAACCCCCAGTGAGGTGGCAGATAAGCCGAATCTCACTTGGCTCGATGCTGCTCAGGTAAACATCTCCCTTATATAATGCTATTTAATCACATACATTTCTTGAGATCAAATCAATGAATTTTCTGATTGTTTAAGATTGTTCTTGAAGAAGCTGGGCGGCCCATGCACATCAAGGAGATCAAGCAGCGGATCATTGATCGTGGACTGGTGCAGTCAAAGTAAAGAAATCATTTTAAAACTATTTAAATTCCCTTCTGTTTATATCTCTTCAAAATTACAACGCCATGCACAAATGTCAAGATAATCAATGTTTCTGTAATTATTTCGCAGTGCAAAGTCAAGCCTCGAGGCAGTCATGTATCGAGAGGTGAGACTCGAAGTCTGGCCCAATTTTAGTTATGATACTGTCATGCCGTTACCTGTCAGTCATGTGCCATATTTACTTATGTTTTCCATTCGGTACCAGCAATGTGTTTAATTTAGTGCATGATTTCATTTGTATTTGTCTTTCATATTTACATTCATAAAGTTTTAGAATGACTAATATAGGAAAAAGGGGTAAAGTCAGAGCAGTCTGTCGCTAAGAGAGTCTAAATGAGAAGTAGCCTGCAGCATTTGCTTTAGTTTTACGGTGTGTTACAGACACAGAAAGGGAGCAGACGCTTCAAGAGGATTGAAAGCAGAAATGGAGTTTTTGCCCTGTTGGTAAGTCGATAAGCACATGTCAGTTAGCTGTCAGTGTTTAGAAACAGTTTGTATTAGGAAAAGCGCCTCATTGTGTTGTTGTTTATTTTTTTGCTCCTTTTTAGAAAACTTTCCAATCATCATTTTCTTTTATATATATATATATGTATATGTGTTGTTTGCAGTCTGCATCAAAGCATCAAACAACAACAAACATCATGATCTCAATTTATGTTTTTTATATTTTATGTTGTCAACTTTGGCCAACACATGGTGAAGTGTGTGGTTTGCCAGTTGTACAAAAACAAACAGATCTGCCATGTTTATACTCCTCCTGAAATCCATTTATAATGGCCTTACTTTGAACATCATCCTCAAACGACACACTTCACTTTTAAATAGATTCCAGCAATTTAATGGCATAACACCCATGTGTAGCTGTAATAAACATGTTTTTCTAATCTGACAATCTCTGTTGTATCAATGTGTGTAAAACTCTTTGATCATTTGTAACTCGCATATGCAGACTGATGAAGAGAGACAGAATGCATTGCAGGCATTCTCTGCCCAGTCGACCTTCTCAAGTTCGGGCTCCGGCTCGTCCATGGGACCCCTGCCTTCCCCCACGAGCCACTCTGAATCCAGGCCTAAAGTCAGGAAGGGTCCTCGCAAGAACCAAAATGAGAAGTACCAGCTGAAGTACATGCGTCTGCGCAAGGCTGCCCGTGCTATGATATTTGTAAGTAAAATTTATTTTTGTATACCAAAAACACAGTTTAAATATGTAATTGGCCACTTTGGACATTATCATGATAAGCATCCCTGAATTGGTGCCCTTTGTTTCACAGGAAAATGCTGCACTGTATGACGAGATTGCTCACCTGGAAGAGAAGTTTGTTCGGGCAAAAGAAGAAAGGAGGTACATCCACGCTCCGTTATCTTTATTACAAAATATACTCAATTGAAAATGAAAATTCACATTACTTAAACATGTTATTTTTAAAATAAGATGCTGTATAAGCTGTTCAGTCTTTTTTTCCCCCAAAATAAACTAATACTTGTATTCTGTAATGATGTATTAAAGTGAATAAAAGTGACAGTGAATCACTTTTACTCACTCTTACCCCCCCCAAAAAAAAAAAAAACTAAAAAAAGTATCACAGTTCCCACAACAATATTAAACTACACAACTGTTTTCAACATAGATAATAATAGCAATGTTTCTTCAGTACCAAATCAGCATATTAGAATGATTTCATGTAACACTGAAGATTGGAGTAATTGCTGCTGAAAATTCAGCCTTGCCATCACAGGAATAAATTACATTTTAAAAAATATTACAATTACAATTTACAATTTTAAATTGTAACAATATTTCACAATATTTTTTTTTCTGTATTTTTGGTGACATAAATGCTGCCCTGTTGAGCAGAGGAGGACTTCTTTTAAAAACTATAAACAAAAAAGAATGTAATTAATGTAATAGCATAATAATAAAGGTTTAAATGGAACTGTTTTAGTATGATTTGTCAACTAGATCAAATATGTAAGGGATAATTGACAACAGGCTGTTGAATCATTAGAAAATAATTCTTCTTATACTGTACTATGGATACCCCACCCCAAATATGTGTGTGTGTGTGTGTGTGTGTGAGAATTACCGGAGTCTGCGTCTCTCAGCAGTGTTCAGTAGCAGCGTCTCTAGCAAAACTGTAAGTTCATCTGCTCCAACTACGGTGCTGTTATTACCTCGCTAGTGAGAAATGTTGTTGCGCTTAAGTTGTTGAACTATTTTATTGATAAAATCAGAAAAGCACAGACAACAGTGTGCGAGTGTGTGTCTGTACTGTATGTGTGTGCGTTTGTGAGGGAGAGAGCGTGAGAGAAGAGAGTATGTGCTTTCCGTACAAAAATGTTGTGGCAAAAACGAGGAAATAAATTGATTTATTTGCTTGGTCAGTGTCATTGTGGGTTTTGGCTAGTTTGCCGTTTAAGCTGTAAGGAAGTTACATAGACAGGTAATGTGGTCAAGACCTGCCAGGAACTATTTTAGCTGTGTGTTTCCAGTGTTTCTTCTAGGATTTTTTCCAGCTGTGGTGGCAGGACTCGGAACTCCGAATTTAATTTATTTGAACTAAAAAAGACAAGTAAACAGTAATTAATAAATTAAGAACAAATACATAAATGACAAGCAATAGCACAAACAAAAACAATAAGATTCAGAAATCTAATAATTATAATTAATAATAATCGGTAATCTAATCATCTTTAGTTGCATTCCCGACTTCTAAGATACAGTCCACTTACTCTCTCACTCTGTTTCTCCAGATTCCTGCTGAAGTCTTTGTTGCAGTATCAGTCTCTGGCTGAAGGAGAATCTGTCCCGACTCCCAGCTGCAGCACACACACACCTGTCACGTTGAGCTCCAGCACACCAGGGGGCGCTGCTCTACCAGGGAGTCACAGCCAGGCCTCTGGACTCTCAGGATCTGACGACAGCCTTTTGAAGAAACCCAAAAAAGAAAGAAAAGAGAGGGGTAGAGAGAACGGCAGGGAAGAACGTGAGTGTTTTCTATAATATATATGTGTCTGTATTTTAAAACTGCAGATTCAATGCAATTCCATTTGCTCAACTCTTAGTCATGAAGAAGATTTGTAAGAAAAGGAAGGTTGCAGAAGGAGGAGTGCGCAAGTTCGTGCAGCCCATCTCACTGGACTCCTCGGGGAGGCCGGTCTTTCCCATCGTGCTTGGTGGACTCACTGTGTACAGCTTAGGGGAGGTCAGAAACTCACCCAGCTCTAATGGGATATTGTAAAGGTCATAACTGTTGTTTTCTTCACAGTGAGGCAGCAGTCATTAGTTCATG
Organism: Schizothorax lantsangensis; assembly: GCA_027422415.1. Lineage (NCBI taxonomy): Eukaryota > Metazoa > Chordata > Actinopteri > Cypriniformes > Cyprinidae > Schizothorax > Schizothorax lantsangensis. The sequence continues at coordinate 17,307,405 of CM049846.1, read as the reverse complement.
TTTATATATCAGCAGTTTTTAAGAGTGAAATGTTTTGTTGCTGAAGAAGAGCTCATAATTCTCTGGTTGAGACCAAGATGAGCCTTTTTTATGGAGAAAACCAGGCACTGCTCATATCTGTCCAATCATCACAGACATGGTGGTGGGCTCTGTTCAGCTGCAGGGACAGGACATGACGAGGGAAAGAAATGCGGCCTGCTGGATATCTAGTGCTCAGGACCTGTGGGGCTTTACCTTTCTGCAGCTAAAATAACGAAGGAGTGGCTTCACAACAACTCCGTGAGTGGCCCAGCCAGAGCCCTTTCAATTGAGCATCCTGGAGAGACCATGTCCACCAAGTTTACCATCCAAACCTGGAGAGGATCTGATCAGATCCCCAAAAGGTGTGAAAAACTTGTTGCTCTCCCAAAAAGACACTGTATTAAATCAAAAGGGTGCCAAATCAAAGGGTCTGATGGTGATATTTCAGTCTTTTTTAATAAATCTGCAAAAATGTCAACAATTCTGTGTTTTTCTGTCAATATGGTGTGCTGTGTGTACATTGAGGAAAAAAATGCTTAAATGATTTTACAAATGGCTGCAATATAACAAAGAGTAAAAAATAAGGGGGCTGAATACTTTCCGTACCCATGTATACTCATGGATAGTTGACCTGATGTTGACACATCCTGTGGTTTGACTAGGGTTGCAAAGGTGGAAAATGTCAGGGAAATTTTCAGAAACTTTCCAAAAATTCCTGGAAAGTTTCCATAATTTCTGGATTGTTTGCTAAATTTACTGGAAATGTTCCACCTTTTTGCCAACCCTAGGTTTGACATGCTATATTCTATTTAAAAACATCAGTGCTTGTACTTCTGTAATTATGGCAGTAAAAGCTGTGAAATAACCCTGGTTATGAAGTTGTCTGTAATCCTTTACTGCAGAAATTGACTATATGGACTAAACGGAAACTAAAAAAACCCACATATTTTTGTTCTTGTAATATTTAGTTTGAGATTGCACCAGAGGATGACCCACAGAATGCAATAGTGGCCTCATCAGCCCTCACCTGCCATGCAAACCTGCTCAAAGCCATTTCTGCCCGGAGGTAAAGTCCTGTAGAATTACTCAGTACACTTAAAAGAAATTTCCCCCAGAGCCATTTAAAAATTCACTGCATACATTTCCTGTATTTTCATCAGATCTTTATTTATTTTAATCTCCCACCCAAATCATCATTATTGTAATGCAATATATGCATTTATGTGTCTATATATATGTGTGTGTGTGTGTACACTACCAGTAAAAAAAAATTCAACTGTAAGATTTTTGTTTTTAAAAGAATTATCTTCTGCTCACCAAGCCTGCATTTATTTGATCCAAAATACAGCAAAGGCAGTAAGATTATGAAATATTTTTACTATTTAAAATAACTGCTTTCCATTTTAATATATTTTAAAATGTAATTTATTCCTGTGATCAAAGCTAAATGTTCAGCATCGTTACTCCAGTCTTCAGTGTCACGTGATCCTTCAGAAATCATTCTTATATGCTGATTTGCATGTTACAAAAGATTTCTAGGATTAAATTACATTTTAAAATATATTCAAATAGAAAACAGTTATTGTAAATAGTAAAAATATTTCAAAATTTTACTGTATTTGCTGAACATTGGAATAAATAAATGCAGGCTTGGTGAGCAGAAGAGACTTACTGCAGAATCTTACTGTTCAAAAACTTTTGATTGGTAGTGTATATATCAGTAAGATATTTTATTACTTTTTAATAAATAAATATTAATTGAAAAACTGTTAAATGTTAACATGACCCTGCATGGTTTCTCTTATTCTAGGAGCAAATCCTTGACCAACATTGTCCCATCTGGAGCAGACTTTTTTGGCTTTTCTCACCCCACCATTCAGAACCTGATCCAGAGCTGTCCTGGGGCTCGCAAATGCAGCAAGTGAGTAGCAGCAATGTCGTAGTTATGTCATCAGTTAAGTCATGAAGTTACCAAAAAGGCAATTAAAGCTGCCTTAAAACTGCATGTCTGTATTTATGTATTTGTTACATGAGTCACATTTCTCTGTCTCTGAAATGCAGTGGTTTTCCAAACTGTCCTGGAGCAGCCCAGCACTGTCTCCCTCATCTAACACCCGATTCAACTCATTGTAATAAGACTTTAATAATTCAACTCAACTCATGTAATAAGACTTTAAGACCTGGTAAAGAGAGATGCGTGTCAGATCCACGTTATGTTCAGCAACTGCAGCTCTTAAAGGGATAGCAGCCAAATAACCTAATAACAAGCTGCAGTGATGTCTATCAATAAAAGATCAAAAGAAAAAAGAGGAAATCAATAGCTTTTGTAGCTTTAAAGATTCATCTATATATAATTTTTAATTTAGTGTTTGATAACTCTATTCAATTTCTGTATATATCCTACTTGCTGTAGGGCACAGGTAAATGTGACATTTATTATAATGGGTTTATGTGAAGATTGTTTATTTTCACTTAAAGTCTTTAAGTAGTCTATTAAATGTTAATATTAATAGCTCTTGTAATATTGAATGGGTAGTCAATGGTTACATATTAGGGGAAAAAACAATTCCATAGAGACATCAGTAGTACAAGTATCAGTGATACTGGCCTTCAGTCATAAAGATGTCATTATACAAATATAAAAAAAAATATGTCTTTGTTGTTTCTACATTAATTTAAAGATTGAATGTAAAATTATTGCAATGTAAATGTATTTTTAAATTTTAATGTTTGGTGGGATTAATCGTGATTAATTTCAGAAAAAATGTGCAATTAATTAGTAAATTGTTTTAATCGATTGACAGCACTAATATATAGATATACAGTATAGATAGATAGATAGACACACCATGGTCTGAATACTCGATTCTGATTGGCTGGCAGGTATGCATTAAAACCTTTTAATGCACAGGTAGTTCCAAATCAGTTTAATCACATTCTATATTAATGTGCTGCTTTAATTGATGCACACAAACCCACACACATCAGTCGCACACAAACCCACACACACACACAGAGAGAGAGAGGTCGGAGATCGCATTCACAGATTGCACTGCGCACACACAAATTTGTTGTCAATGCTGCCCCACGACTTCTATTAATAAAATAGCCCAGATGCGCTATTTTTGAAGTACAACTTCTTTAGAGAGATGCGCAGACACAGGTAGGCTCACACAACTATTATCTCTCTCTCGATAATTAATTCATATAAATAATATAATTCATTCAAATAAATGTGATCTTACGGCACTATGTCTCTACGGCACTCTGTGTCTGATTTGTAGTGGGCAGAATGCTAGTGCTAATGAGCCGTAACTGATGAAATTAAACGTCATTTTTACCCTTCCGGTCAAATTTTGCACTGAAAACATTATTAACAGCTTTAACTTGTCAATGCTGGCAAATGGTATGAGCGGCATAATGTATAGCTTCGCGTCGGGTGATTCTTGGCCTCCACGTTTGTGCATTAAAATCGTTTAATGCACAGCTTTTAATTAGAAATTACCAGTTTTGCATTATCCTTTCTTACATATACAGATATATATATATATATTCTTCTTTGGTATATATATATATCTATATATATAGATAGATAGATAGATAGATAGATAGATAGATAGATAGATAGATGGATGGATATAGATATATTATGTGTATATATAGGTGAAAAGCATCTGCGGGTTTGCAAAAATGGAAAAAAATGTGCCTGGGGTACTTGTAACACTGATTCCAGGTGTCCTGGGAGGATGGGAGATGGAATTTATTTTATTCAATGTCCTAAACCCCACCAAAATAGAGCAGAATGTCCCTAAGCATTCAACCCCAATTCCAATAAAGATAAAAATGTTAATTTTCTGGTTGTCATACTCTCATTGAGTTACAGTTTTCATCTGCTCAAGCAGAACATTAGCAAGATATCTTTGGCTAAACCTAGCTAATGTTAAAGTTAGTGAGTCCATGCTGACGTTCAAACCTAAATAGCTAACTGTTCTCACGTCATGTACAGTGTAGGTCAAAAACACATAAACGAAGGTCTACATTTCAATGCCTCTCCATATTAAATTACTTTACATTTAGTTTAATCTTACACTGCGGTACATGAACAGTGTTGATCCGGGATGTTGTCGTTGCGGTCGTGACAACGTTAACACGAGGCTTCTCCTGTTTGCAGTGTGATTTGTATTTTTACAAATTTATTTTTAAATCTTTTATATATTCCTCCATGGCATATTTAAGTCCCCCTTGAATGACTCCATTGTTTGTCCGAGTGCGTAACTAGGTGGCCGGGGCTTACCGATAGGTCAATTGGGCTGGTTTTGTTCGAGAGAAGACTTTACATTGTGGTTTTGTTTGTTTATGCAGCAGTTTGCGGTGAAGCGCCTGCCACTTCAACACATTCTCACTCCCCAACTCGTCACACATTGACACTTGGTCAGGACTCTTTGGCGTCACTTTTTGATGCACAGGGTCCCCCATTTAGTGTCGGTTTTCGACATGCAGGGTACTCCATTGCTTTAAATAAGAAGCCTCGGCGTCAATATGCAGACACAAAGGGCATGAGAATTTTACGGCTATGATTAAGCTATACATTGCGTAATAATTTTGCCACTTTTAAATATATGTTGGGATGTGATTTTTAATTTTAACAGTCACAACACATTTATTTACATTTACACATTTTTGAGCAATTAACCAAACCCCTACCCCCAAACCTAACCATTTGTCAATATAAAACATAGGATATAAAAGACAGTCACAATTTATTCAAAAATTATTAATATTCCAAGTCTTCTGAGGGAAAACAATTGATTTGTGAGATGAACAGGCGTGATCACTGTCTCCATCCGCCGTAAAGCTCATCCTGTGTGCAGTCTGTTCACAAATTCAAAACTGACAGAAGAAGCCTTTTGTTATAAACTTATGTTTGCAGGTTCTCACCTCCTTGTTCCCAGAGTCTTGAGTCTTGGTTGCGACCCAGGGTTTGAAAACATTTGTTTTAGATCATAACAATGTCCATAACAGTTTAGATCATAACAATTTATTAATGACATAAGAGGGGCCACTGTGCAAAATATCAATTAAGTATCTTTTTGCCTCTCTACTTTAGTTATCAGTGGGTGCGTTTTGAGGTTTGTCGGCCTGGTGATGGACAGGTGGCGCATGGACTTTCAGAAGATGATGCATCTGTGAACTTTGAGTCCTTTCAGCGAGTGCAAAGCTGTGAGGAGAGCCTGGCCAGTCAGAACCTTACAACAGAACACAGCAGCACAGGTCAGACAATTACCACAAACCACAACCAAACATTTTTGCATAATTATATTATTGCTGTTTCTCAAGTCACATTTATTTATATAGTGCTTTATACAATACAGATTGTTTCAAAGCAGCTTCACATTAATAAACAGAAAAAGTACAGTGTTTGTTAATGTTGTAAAATTCATCAATTATGAAATGGATCAAATTAGTTCAGCGTTGTTTCAGTTAAGTTCAGTAACTGTCATTGTTGCAAAGCTCATCAATTATGAAACAAGCTATTCAATTCAGCTATAAACAGCTCTACAAAGATAGTGGTGTCATTATCCAGCTCAATTCAGTTAAAATGTGCTCATCCAAGAAAACTGTTTAATCAAAAATATTTCTGAATATTAATTGGGTCATTCAGTGTCAACCAGAGTGGCCCATGATCCAAAATTGCTTAAACCTTTGGAAAACATGCAAGCGTTATGTCATGGCAGAGCGTTGTCTAAGAAAGATATGGGGCTTCATCGATGCCCAAGTGTTCAGCTGGGGTATCATAATGTTAGAGATTCAGAGGGATGTGGGGGCAAATGACTGAACATGGGCGTGCCATTATGTTGGGGTGGACCTTCTGTGCCCTTTGACGGCCAGATTCAAACATTGAAATCATAAGTCCTTAATCATTCTTGAGTTCCCACAATGAGTTTAGATGACATAGGGAGTTATCAAATGGACAATTTTCCATCATGATTCAGATTCTTTCAGGAAAGAGAGATAGCACTTGCCCACCAATTGTTGTGAGCAGAGGATACATTATGCATGTGCTTTGACCATTCAAACCAGAACCCCCCCTCTCAGAATGGACCTTTAAACATGTTGAATGAGCCCCCCAAGTTGAAACATTAACTGAAATCTGGATATTGCGATATCTTTAATACTTCTTGAGTTATAGGCACACAAACTTTGAAAAAATAATATTTATGGCAAGTTATTTATGGCAGACAGGTATGTTCAATGCAATTGTTTTGATAAAAGGAAACGAGATGCATCTCTAGTTTCAACATTATTTGATCTTCAGACATTCTTTAAAAGAAAAGAAGTATAATATTTTTGCAAAGTGACCCACATTTGGTTTTTGAGCACTGAAAATGTGTACATTTGAACAATTTACTCCTGGAGCCATATTGAAATTCCATTATCTCTGGAACCAAACCACACAGGGCCTTAAAAATGAAGATGCCCAAAGGAAAGTTTAAGACCCAATATTTAAAAGTGCATTAAGATATCATTAATGCTACTTGATTTACAGACATGCAAGACGAAAAAAACTTGAAAAGTGCTGTTTCCCCATTTTTGAATGGTCACCATTGGCACATAATACAACAAAGACTGCTAAAGTCAACAGATTTTATTAACAGACCTTCCAATCTCTTGTGTAAAAATAACATTATGATGCTGCCATCTTTCTGAAGTCATTTTTACCCCCTTGTAATTGGACTCTGAATCTCAGGTGAAAATTTCCATTGTGACCCCCTCTGCAAAATGAAAATAAATATTCATCCATGACATGTAATATTTTGGCTTTTGTCACTATACATGTCTATCTTTCTTCAGAAAAAAAAAATATTAGCAAAATCCAAAATTGGAGCTGGGGAAGTTTTTGACATTTGGTTGGTTTGACACGGAATGACCCAATTGTCTTTTAAACCCCAGGTTAAAATGCACAAGGTGAAACCATAATAATTAAATTGATTGGATTTTAAGAAGGAAATAAATAAATGAAGTTGTTTTCTTTTACAGTGCGACCACAACAGCCTAACATCTCGTCTCACCTTCTGAGCTCAGCAGTGCTGCAGACCACTGTAACTTCTCTCTCCAACACTTGAGCTTATTCAAACACCTTTGTCTGACAGTGAGCTCAAACTAAGGTTCAGTTTAAACTGTTTCATATACAGATGGGTTCTGTTTATAGACGTGCAACTAAAGATCTCAGATCTGCATTATGAAATAAATTCTGCTGGTTAAACTGGATGCATTCCTGCATGCCGCAGTATGGAGTCATTTTAGACTATTTTTTACATGATAAAAAAAATCTAAATCCTTGTTATTCTTTGTATTGTTAATGTGTGTTATTAAAGCGTGATCATAGTCTTTACTGTGAAAAACTTAACATAAAACAGACATAAAAACTGTGGACTAAATCAACCCTTAAGCTTTTAGTATTATAGTTTAAGATTTCAACTTGTTTTGCCAGTTCAGTAGGGCTCAAAGACTCCTTCTGAAGCTACACAATACAACAAGCAAAACCCTTACGGCTTTCATCTTTCATTATGTAGGTCATTCCATGTATGTGATGAGAAGGCTTTGTCCTTTAAGAACAGTTCTCCTCGAGTAACACATGTCATAAAGAAATCTTGACATTACATCTATCTTGGTATTTGTAATGCAGTGTCATTATTTGGTAAATGCGAGTAATATTTCAGAATATATTAAAATAAAAATAAAGTTTCACACCCTGACAGACTTGCTTTTTTTTTACCTTGTGGGAATGAGAAGGAAATGTATTATAATCTTTTGAGGATAAAATACCTCAGACAACCACTAAATGTCACTGTGGAGCCGTGAAATACAGATGCTTTCACATCGAACGCCTCACTGACAGTAACTACAGCACAAATGCTTACACATCAAATGCTTATTAAATAGAAGATAAATGTGCCTTATAAAACCTTTTTCACAAAGTGTTCATATAGTGTGTTATGTCTGCATTTTTTTATTGTTAGTTTATGTGCATATATGCATCAAATGTATGTTTTTGGCAGTTGCTTCACATCTTGCTGTTGTTTTCACAGCTTTGAATGCTACATTTTTTTACACACACTTCATGTTTTCAATGCTTTTTCCTGGTCTTATTGTCAAATTCACCAGTTCACATTATCCCAAAGACAAAAAACATGCTCTGCCTCTGAGGACAATTTATTTTTGGCTGACATCTCCCAGCCCTCTTATTTGTCTCAAATAACGTTTCATGATCCAGGCAGCCACTGATGCATGAGATAAAGCTGCACTCTAGCTTATTTTTATTTTTAATTGAGCATACTATTTTACTCAGAAAGTCTCATGTTGTGGGACAATTAGTTGCATATGCTGCAGTGTCATTAGCAAAGGAAGAAACAAAGCTCTTTGAAAATCTGAATCAATTGAACAAATTGGTTTGTAAAATGATTCACTGTTGCGAAGCACTCAAAACACTGCATGCTGGCTGGACAAAATGGTGTAAATGCAGTGTGAACACAACCCAAATGTGCATAAGACACCTTTTGGCTTTTACAAACCTATTATGAACGTTTTTATGAAACTGTAATCTACTAAATGTAATCTTAAATACCATTAAATATGTAGTGCTTGTTATGCAGGGTTTGACTTTTTAGGCAAATTAGAAACAACTATCAATCTCCTTTGTCATTCTACATGCTTGTTTATTAAAATTAATAAAAACTGAGCCTATATTATAAAACTGACCAGAAATCAGTTAAAATCGTATATTAATTAGACACTGATTCATTCCAGAACAACACCTTCTCCAGAACGAACCATCCTTCTTATGACGAACCATCCAAAAGCTTCAAAGCTGTAGACTGCTGCAGTATGACTATGTTTGTTGTTGTTTGATTGTGTTTGTATTGTATGACTTAGCTTCATAACATTTGTAAAGAAGAAATTATGAACATTTGTACGTAATATTATTATGAACATTATTAAGTCATGAAACATTACTTAATTTCTGCATTTCTGCAGCCACTGGAAAGAAAAAACTACTGGGTTTTTGTTACGCTGGGTTTTCAGTTGGAGTGTATAAGTGCCTATAATGAATCATGTAACTTGGCCAGTTTGATATATGAAAATTATTCGAAACACAAAAAAATTGCAAAGGTTTCAAAGCTTCATTAAGCACTGTTGCATTAAAAGTTGTTACATTTAAAAAATGTACAAAGTGTCCAAACCCCCATTTGATTATGTTGTGCTCCATCTACCTGTTTTTGACTGAATGCAAGAACACGTCCTGTGAACCCCTTAGTGATTTTATGCATATATATATATAAACTGTTAGCGGTTAGAAAAAAACAGTGTTTATGCTTGTGTATAGGCCTATATGTTTCTGTTATCTTCCTCCTTGCTTCTCTGTTGTTGACCTAACGTGATACTGTCAGGGTCTAAAATGAACTTTTCAGGGTCTTTCAGAACTTCAAAATCACGGCTTAGATTACAAAAAAAAAATATATATATATATAAATTACTGGGTATATACAGTATAGTATTGGGGTTATGATGATGCAGTGGGGTCCATTGTTACATAGAAAAACGTTTTAAAGATTGAAATTGAGATTTATACATCATCTGAAATCTGAATAAATAAGCTTTCCATTGATGTATATGATTTGTTAGGATAGGACAATATTTGGCTGAGATACAACTCTTTGAAAATCTGGAATCTGAGGGTGCAAAATAATCAAAATATTGAGAAAATCGCCTTTAAAGTTGTCCGAATGAAGTTCTTAGCGATGCATATTACTTATCAAAAAGGACGTTTTGATATATTTACGGTAGGAAATTTACAAAATATCTTCATGGAACATGATCTTTACTTAATATCCTAATGATTTTTGGCATAAAAGAAAAATCGATAATTTTGACCCATACAATGTATTGTTGTCTATTTCTACAAATATACCCGTGCTACTTATGACTGGTTTTGTGATCCAGGGTCACATTTATGCTTTATGCTGATGTTGCAAGCTCCTGGTTGGAAGACATAATTTATGAATCATAACCCACTAAACTGGCTAGAGTGTTAATATGTGTTACCAGACACGGTTGATTTTCACCTGCATTTGTTTATTTAAAATTCTGGATACGATTCTGTCCGATTCTGCTATTCTGCTTTTGTCACTGTGGTTGCACTCTTTAAGGGCACCTAACCGAACACCCCGTGTCACTGTGACCTCCCCCGGTTAAAGACAATTAACAGCTAGGACAGGAAAAAGACTAATTCAGATGCTGACCTGCTGGTCTCGAGTACAATGCAGTCACTGAGGGGAGGGCTGGGTATCCTGCGACACTGCAGGTGTGGAGGGAGGGGGTCCCTGCTTCATCACTGTCAGTGTGTGGATGACAGTGTGCTCATTTATGTGTTTTAAGAGGACTGAACTTCCTACATTTCCTCACGGACGGGTGGGAACAGGAAGGCAATAGTTATATCCGCCCATTCCCTGTCTGTAAGAGGTCAAAGTTCGCATTTGTCATACCCACGAGTCTGGCACTCTCACTCTATGCTGACCTCTGACTCACTTTCCCTATATGCTAATATAATGCACATTAGTACACACTTTACGTATGTATCCTTCTCACCTAGGCGAGTAGTGAGGTTAGTGAGTTGCTAGTTTGGACCAATTCGCAAAAACAAATGCATAAATACGTAGTGATTCTTTTTTTTAACCATTTCACAAGTGTTAGACCATTTGACTCTTTACTTAGTTTTGTGATACAATTGAGTATGATAATTAAAAAGAGAAACATGAAAATAAAATGTAAAATCACTGTGTATCTGTATGATACAGCAGCAAATTGACGCTGGAGTTTGTTAAAACATTTTAAGTTTAAATGCTTGCGCTTTTACTTAATTGTGTTTACAGGGTATGGTGGTTTTGCTTTGCAACTGTTGTTGTTGGAAATGTAACTTATTTTTTTACTATCCTGTTCTGAATTTAATTTAATGTAGATAAAAAACAGGATTGATGTATATCGGAGGAAGTCAGTATAATGTTTTACCATTTAATTATTTCTGTGTTTTTTTAAATAAATATTTTAAAAATTTTCAAAGTATGAATAGTTTTGATATTAAAAGATCATCGACGCGCTTTACTTTTATGTAAACAGCAAGACAGGCAATTGCTTTTTTTTTGTTTAAATACTGATAATTTATTTCCCCGGCACTTTTAGATGTATAGTTTCTAGATTTAAATCTAGATTTAAATAAACAGACATGTACGTTTTTTTTTGAGGAGATTTATCAGGAGAGCTATATATATTTTTCGAAGCCAGAGGGCTTCGCACAGATACTTGCAGGAAAACTTAAAAAGCAGAAATAAATGAAACGTGAGACAATAAACACAACGAAAATATATGGTTTATGTTTAACGTATTTCAGGTAATAAATAAATAAACTACATGTAATTTAACAAATCATTTTTTACTGTGATAAAAATGGGAAAAAAATAATATAAGTTTACAAGCACACCACTTGAGAACCTTACCGGCAGCCGCGGACGTTTTAGCACATTTGAGTGATGAATCCAGTTCATTGAATTTAATTTTAAAGCGGCTAAACTATTATTAATTAATCTTACTAAGTAGCAGACTGAAGTCTTCACATAGAAGGGCGTTTAATAAAAAAAAATTGCCTTGAAAAAACTGCCAAGGGGAAAAGGGGCAGGTGCTCAAGCACCCACCGCCCCCCCCTCTAAAATAATTCACATGCTATAATATTGGAGGTAGTGAACATGAAAAGTGAACACTGACTCACTGACACATACAGTAAACTTCCTTGAAATGTAAAATTTCCTTTTATTGACTTCAGACAGCTTACCAAATGGCAATTAAACAATAAGGAAGTGTCAGTAATACAGAACAAGATTGCCAAACACACATCCTGATATACCAAATGCTGTACAATACCGTTAATGCATACACGCACAGAAACACATGCTTTGGTTGATAAATGCACTTTAATTACAATTCGATCTTGCGGCAAATACCATCTTGAGTGGAAATAGTGAAACCAGGAAATTAAAATGGCGATATTCTGCAAGGAGTCGGCATACAAAAATGGCAAAAATTGTTATGTACAAAATATGTACAATGGCGCTATATACATCCAAGTATTATAAAAAAAATCATACATCTTGTACATCTCCAACATGACAGGCAATAATTAATGAGATTTTTAAAGATGTCACCTGGCACTTTTTCAGTCGGCGCTGCTATCTTTCTCCATAATTCCTTCAAATGTCAATCACAGACACTAATATACTGTTTTTACATTAAAGTCAGGGAGTTCCAATAGTGTGCATGGCTTTGTGGAAATTTATGGCAAACCGTCCACAAACACAGTCATACATATAGACTTGCACGCTCACAAACACACGCACACTTACAATCAAACAAATGTGTACAAATATATAGGGCACAAGTGTAAACACAATAAAATACACTTAAATATCCAGGATTCAAAGAAGTTGCTGGCCTTAAAAACACTTGCCGTTCTTTCAAACACATTTTTCAAAAGACAAGACAGGGTCCAAAATTAACACTCGCCAAGTGCAAAATGTGTGTAAAATGGCTTGAGGATAAATAAAGTAAATGTTTTAAATTGAATTTTACATTTGATAATATCATCCTTACTGATATAAATTATATGAGCGATTAAAATCAAACTGTCTACTAAATAAATCGTGACTTGCGTGTCCTCGAACACACAATGTATGAGCATGACCAGAATTTTGTGATGCCATATGTGACCCAGGACCACAAAACCAGTCATAAAGCTCAATTTTCTGAAATTGAGAAATATACATATAAGGTTTCCATTGATGTATGGTTTGTTCAGATAGGACCATATTTGGCCGAGATACAACTATTTGAAAATCTGGAATCTGAGGGTGCAAAAAAATCTAAATATTGAGAAAATCGCCTTTAAAATTGTCCAAATGAAGTTCTTAGCAGTGCATATTACTAATCAAAATTAAGTTTTTATATATTTACGGTAGGAAATTTACAAAATATCTCCATGGAACATGATCTTTACTTAATATCCTAATGATTTTTGGCATAAAAGAAAAATGTATAATTTTGACCCATACAATTTATTGTTGGCTATTGCTACAAATATACCCCTGCTACTTATGACTGATTTTGTGATCCAGGGTCACATATTTTGTTATATTACATTTTTATATCAGGGCAGTTTCATCTCATGAAAAAAAGTTATAATTCAAATGGGAAAACATTTCTGAAAACAAATTCTACACAAATAATGGAATTTTATGAAAATAAATACAATTTCATGACCGTTAAGTAATATTTATGGCTGTTAAATATTCTCAGTTTACCCACCATTGGCAAGTGTGTAAAGATTTTGGACCCTGTCTGTCAGTACAGTTTCTTCAGCCCGTGACTGTGCCAAAATTCCCTTCCCAGTTTCAACCCTCTCAGATCTCTATAACGCAGAGCTCAGAGGTCAAGGTTCACCAGCAGAGGTTGATTAAGATACATCAACCACAACAAACCCTCCGAACCAAGAAGTCCGGTTCCTTCCCAGCGTTCAAAGTGTGGTCACACCTCCAGTTCCTGGTTCTCTGCATAGTGGAAACGGTTTAGTTTTTCCCGTTCTCGGTTGCAAATGTCCAGCTTGGGCCCGTGGGCTGGTTTTAGAGCTGGAGAGGGTGCAGGTGAGGGAGGAAGTGTAAGTTCAATCTCTTCACTGCAGAGCACTGGCATGGGCACAGTGGGCACTGATTGGGCAGGAGGCAGCAGGGCCACGCTGTGGTCGAGGTTACGGATGAGAGTGCAGAACTGCCGCTGGTTGTTAATGGCATTGTCCTCAGGCGCTGAAGTACGTAGCTGCGCTTTGGTTCGGTGGCGGCGGTGCAGGCGGGACAGCAGTAGTGCGCACACAGAGCAGCTGCCTGCCACAAGCAGGGCAAACACCCCCACCAACACCATATACACACTGAACCCAAATCCACCTGGGTCTGACATGGCACCTGAATAGAAAGAGAGGAAGAGAAAGATCATGCTAAAGAAGTGCTATTCACCTTTTTATGCTCAATATTTATGCTCCTAACCTTGGCAGTGTGGTTCATGGCATGGATCCTTCAGGCTCAGACACTCATTTCCAAAGTAACCCTCAGGACAAGTGCACTTGTAGCCTCCTTCTGTACTATGGCATGGCACCCCCTTGGGGCAGGGGTTGGGATTACAAAGATCAAGTTCTGCCTAAAATATAAGAACTGTATTGAATTTTACTGGGTATTAAAGAATGAACACAGAGTCTCAATACTGATTAATTCAGAAACTATACACAAGTCACAAATTTACTAATTAGATTTGCATTTCCATGCTATGTTAGCATTTGCTAGACAGCAACATGATAATGGAAAGTTTTAGGTGTAGCTATGGATGACTAAATAGATGCAAGAATTATAATGCCCATTAATATTCAGTATGCAAATATATGCAAGAAAAGAAAAATCACAATTGAGCATGCAAATATTCAGTGCTGTACATTTAAACAATGTAAAGGTTGGAATATGCTTCATGACTTTTGCCTAGATTCTCACCCTGGTTTGCAGTCTAGATTGGCTGATGCCAGTTATGGAAAGTCAGAGGCAGTCTGCAGATTTTAGGTAGTCGGAGTTGACAGACTTCTCAAAAAATTGTGTTTTGTATGATGGGCACAGGCAGATTTTTTTTAGATTCAATCCAGTCAGAATATATTAAATATGTTTGATATTTTGAGCCAATTTTGTTTTCAGTTGTCACATCTCATAGAAATAAGGCACATGTTTCTGCGTGGATTGGTTGTATTCAGAACAACTTGAAAGTCCGGTAGTGTTTTTAGTGTATGATGGCCAGTTTTTCTCTGTAACCATTTTCAATGTCACTAAGTAGTGTTTGAAAATCTATTCAGACTTTTATTTTTAGTTGTGTAGTACATTCCAGTCAAAAGTACCAAAAAAGTCATATAAGACTGCAAATCTGTGGTTTAAGTGAGTAGTTTATTGTAAACCTTTATGACTTGTTTTGTGGAGCAGAAAAAATATTTTTTTTTTACATACAAAATGTAGTTGCTCTTTTCCAAGCAATTACAATGAATCTCAAGTTTTAAAACTACAGGATGAGTAAACAATGGCAGAACTGTCTATTTTAGGTGAACTATCCCTATCAGGGATAGTAAAATTCACAGATTCGCATTGGTGCATCGGCCTAAAAGTTAACGATGCGATGCATCGATTTAAATAAGTGTGCATCAAGTTGGCATCGTTTCTAACATATTTGCATCGGTAAACTATTTATTTACATATAATTATTAGTAGATGCAGTATACTTTTATTATTTAGAAAGTGACCAATAATTTGTGACCAATATTTTATATTTAGATTGATTTCTCCTCTCTAAACTGTTTCTCAAGCGTGTTTTCTCATCACTGCTGCTTCATGAATATGGCGTATCACAACACTGTGGAGTTAACCAATTCTTAACCAATCCCATCCAACCTCCAGTCTGCAAGCTAGAGCTGCGAGGATGTGCGCTAAAATCAAGCTTCTCATTCCATATTTAATTTCACTCAAATTACTGATGTCAGTCGCAGCTTCCAGTTCATGCCAATGTTAAGCATTTTCAGCTCAAAGAACTGCTTAAACTGTGGTGAAGAAAAAGCAGCAAGATCTCACCTCACAGTAGGTGCCAGTGTATCCCAGCGGGCAGCTGCAGAACATGCCTCTGCCACCCTGACGCTCCACACACTGCCCTCCATTTACACAAGGGTTGCTGTCACAGGCGTTTACTGCTGTCTGGCACAGTTTACCAGAGAAACCCGGCAAACACACACACTGAGAGTCCTGCACATGGCACACACAGGTTAGCTGTACTGAAGGAGAACTGCTTAAATGTCAAAGAAACTTCACATCCTGGAGGTGCATGGGAGGTAAATCACTTCTTACCTTACAGTGTCCTCCATTCAGACACAAGCCCTGGCAGCTACTGTTCCCTGTTGAATAGATGATATTTAAAAAAAAAAAAAAAATCAATAGCCAACCAAGTGGAAACCAACAAGTTTCACTGAAGAAAGAGACTAGCTGACTACATTCATCAATAAAGTATGAATCTACAATGACTGTGAGCAGACTGCGGTAGGAATAAACTTACGAGTTCACCCTGAAGTCATTTCCCACCAGCACTGGAACTGTCATGTTTGATTTAAAGCTAAATCATGCCATTTTTTTTCTCTGTAAAAAAACACATCTAATACTCACGAATGTCACAGTTTGGTCCTGACCAACCGGGAAGGCAGTCACACAAATATCCTCCAATCAGGTTACGGCAGGAACGGGCATTGACACACACGCCAGTCTCACATTCATTAGTGTCTAAGGAAGAGGAAAGAACCACAGTGATGAAGTGAGGCTATATTTAGCACACCAACATACTTCTATATCTCAGTACATAATAAGTTTAATTGGCATAGTATGCAAATTTAATGAAATGCAATACCCAGATGACCTTCTATTTGGCAAAACGTGCAGTATACAACAGAACATAATGAGCAGGGTACATGTATCCCACACTGCCATGCACTCAACATGACCTCCAATTTACAGTATAACTAATGAAATTAAAGTAATATCAACCACAAATTTTAACATCTTTTCTGGACTGACAATAGCTATTTTAGACATTTTATGTAAGATTGGATACAAAACCAATAACCATTTTTATTTCCTCAGGTTTCACATAGTATTTAAAAAGAAAGAAAGAAAAATAACAGGTAGCTGAGAGTGACTTTACCCTGGTTAAAAGATTATGTTTGGTACAAAATGAAGTAGAGTTCAATAAATAATCGCATGATAATTATAATTAATAAACACAAATAATAGTTAGCCAAACGTGTGGCTAAAATAAAACCAAAAATCATTCGCTTGCCAAATTAACAAAAATGTCAATTAATATGCAGTCACAGCTATCAACATGGCTCATCCAATCAAATTTTAGTAATAATATAATAATAATAATAACAATAATAATATACACTACTGTTGAAATGTTTGGGTTTGTTAAGATTTCAAATGTTTTTAAAATAATTTTTAAAAGCATTTATTTGATCAAAAATACAGTAAACTGTAATATTTTGAAATAATATAAATTTTAATATATTTTTAAAATGTAATTTATTCCTGTGATGGCAAAGATGAATTTTCAGCAGTTATTATCCAGTCTTCAGTGTCACATGATCCTTCAGAAATCAATCTTATATGCTGACTTGCTGCTCAAGAAACATTTATTATTATCAATGTTGAAAACAGTTGTGAAAACATTTTTGTGGAAACATGCATTTTTCAGTATTCTTTGATGAATAGAAAGTTCAGAAGAACAGCATTTACGTTAAATAGAAATCTTTTGTAACATTATAAATGTCTTTACTGTCACTTCTGATCAATTTAATGCATTCTTACATAACACAATTATACATTTCTTTAATATATATATTACTGACCCTAAACTTTTGAGTGTTCCTAAAAAAATACAGAAAATATTACTTCTACCCACAGTTGCCATCTCTGTTAAAACACACATCTCACCCTCAAAGACAGATCTCTTTGTGCTGACGCTAACGGCTGTTTTCTGAGGTGTCACTGTGACACATGACTGCATTTCACACAGCGTCAACATTTCAGAGAGACTGATACACTCCAGAGAGCCACTGCTGATTTGGGCCCCGGGGCAATGGAGTGTGAGAGAGACTCTCCCAGCAGTCAACAACATCAGTGGCAGATCCGACCACAGGTCCTCTATATTCAGCAATTAAATCCACTGCACTCTGTAGCATGAAATTGTCTGATGTGGTTTAACGGATAATGGTCGGTGGAGCACTGATGCTGCTGAATCATTTCAATGTGGCTTGTGCTGATATGGAATTTATAAACACAAGATGTGTTTACTTTCTCCAGAAAGCTGAGTTTCCCATCTCTGGATACGATTGTTATGATTTGGTGGTTTCAAATGGCAAACATGGTGGTGATCTCATGGTTTCTGTAATATTTTTACATGGTTTCTTAGATTTAATTCCTTGGTGACTTTCTAGTCCATGTACCCTGAGAATGAGGTGAGGAACCCGAGGATAAACAAGACAGAACAGGTGTTCACATTACAGACAGGTAAAAACAGACTATGACAAGTTTAGGCAGGTAGAGGCAGGTTTCGTCAGGTGAGGCTGTGGATGGGTATGAGCGCAAGGCCGAGTTAGGCATGTGTGGACATGTATGAACGGTTTAGGACAGGTGAAGAGTGTTGCTTTTAATGCTTACCGAGCTGGCAGGTTCTGCCGGTCCAGAACGGAGGACACACACACTGGAAGCCCTGCGGCGTCTCTTGACACGTGGCCCCACGACCACAAGGACTGGAGTCACACTGCAACACTGCTGCAGACAAAAAGAACATGTTCTCTCTCTCATCATGTAATTTCACTGCCTTTAAATCTACAGATCTGTCTATCCGTCTGTCTGTCCATCTACTGTATCCACCATCCTCCTGTCTGTCTATCCTCTTGTTTATCATCTATCTATATGTCTATCTATCTCTGTCTAGCCATCCATCCATCCATCCATCCATCCATCTATCTATCTTTATGTCTGTCCGTCCACTCATCCAACCAACCATCCATCCATCCATCCATCCATCCAACTATCTATCCTTACACACGTGGTCAGAATTGTTGGTACCCTTGGTAAATATGATCAAAGAAGGCTGTGAAAATGAATCCCTTTGATCTTTTATTTAAACAATTCACAAAAATCTAACCTTTTATTGGAGAATAAGAATTTCAAATGGGGGGAAATATAATTATGAAATAAATGTTTTTCTCTAATACACATTGGCCACAATTAACGGCACCCTTTTATTCAATACTTTTTGAAACCTCCATTTGCCAAAATAGTATAGGTTAGACTTTTCTCCTATAATGCCTGATGAGGTTAGAGAACACCTGACAAGAGATCAGAGACCATTCCTTCATCCAGAATCTCTCCAGATCCTTCAGATTCACAGCTTCTTCTCTTCAGTTCACCTCACTCATTTTCTACAGGGTTCAGGTCAGAGGAATGGAATGGCCATAGCAGAAGCTTGGTTTTGTGCTCAGTGACCCATTTTTGTGTTGTTTTTGAGGTTTGTGTTTGGATTATTGTATGGTTGGAAGATCCAAACATGGCCCATTATAAGATTTCTAACAGAGTCAGTCACTTATTGATTTTTTATCTGTTGGTATTTGATAAAATCCATGATGCCATGTGTCTAAACAAGATGTCCAGGACTTCCAGCAGAAATATAGGCCCACAACATCAAAAATACAGCAGCATATTTCATTGTATACATAGGGTACTTTTTTATCCCTGTGTTCACCAAACCCATCTTGAGTGTTTGCTACTAAAAAGCTCATTTTTTTTAGTTTCATCTGACCATAGAAGCCAGTCCCATTTGAAGTTCCAGTCGTGTCTGATAACTGAATATGCTGGAGATGATGAGTGAGGAGAATTTTTCTTGAAACCCTCCCAAACATCATGTGGTGATGTAGGTGCTGTTTGACATTTTTTTAAAAGGTTTTCTGACCCTGAGACTCAACTATTTTCTGCAATTCTCCAGCTGTGGTCCTTGGAGAGTCTTTAGCCACTCAAACTCTCCTTCTCACCGTGCTTTAGGACGATATAGACACATATCCTCTTCCAGGCAGATTCATAACATTTTCTGTTGATTGTACATTCTGAAATTATTGCCCTGATGGTGGAAATGGGAATTTTCACTGCTCTAGCTCTTTTCTTAAAGCCACTTCACTAATTTGTGAAGCTCAATTATCTTTTGCTGCACATCAGAAATATATTCTTTGTTTTTTCTCATTGTGATGGATGATTAAGGGAATTTGGACTTTGTTTTCCCTCCTATTTATATTTCTGTGAAACAGGAAGCCATGACTTAATTTCATGTTCATAATCCCCCTGGAGTGCTCAAAATTGTAAATATGAATGGGAATATACTTCAGAGATATTTTACTTATAAGAATTTCTAGGGGTACCAATAATTGTGTCCGACGTGTATTTGAGATAAACATTTATTTCATAATGAGATTTTCCCCCATTTTCAATTGTTTTAGTTCAATGAAAGGTTAGATCTGTGTGATTTTTTTAAATAAAAGATCAAAAGGATTAATAATGCAGGTTTATTTTCAGAGCCTTCTTTGATCATATTTACCAAGGGTACCAACAATTCTGACCACGTGTGTATGTCTATCTATCTATCCATCTGTCTGTCCTCCCATCTTTCTTGCCCCTCATATGTCTTGGATAATTCAAGTCACATCTACAATTTTGTTTTAAAGTTCTGTCATCATCTATCTGTCCTCGTGTCAAGCAAAACTTGCATGATTTTTCCATGTGTAACAAAATATTTTTTCATAAAACCTTTTCCATAAAACAGTTTCACTTTCTTTAATGCATGTATTAGATTGAAATTTAAACCCAGGTCTCTTTGCATGCTAAACAAAACCTGTACCACTAGACTAGCGAGTCTAAAAAATATAGGAGGCATTAGTGCCTGTCCTGATTGACTTGTCTTAGTGTAATAATAGAAGCATGATGGCCATGCCTAAACTAACAAGAACGTAAAAACACTGCACTGGCCTTAAAACAGTCAAACAAATGTCCTCAAACCTGAGGAGCCCCTACAATCTTATCTCTGAGACACATTATCACCTGTGCATCCTAGATATGCGTGTGTGATTGCTGATTGTTTGTGCTCCAGTTAAGGAGCATTATTTTGGTGTAGATCTGACTAAAATTGGCTGCAGCAGTACAGGAAATAGCAGCTGCCATTGATTGGTGCTGATTGCAGTCTGTGCAGGTGTGTGTGCATTTATATGCTTAACTACCGGAGGAACAGGAGGGTCCCGTCCAGCCTGGCGCACACACACAGCTGAAGCCTGTTGGGTCTTCAACACATGTTCCACCATTCTCACATGGAGAGGAGAGACAGGCGTGCTCCACTGTTAATGGAATCAGAGGAAATGATTCACGCTTGCAATATGCATCACATCTGTGTCTTATATCCTGCCCCATCACCACCTGTATCAAAAATGCTGTATATCTCTAATTTGTTTGGAGCAGAAATGACTCACTTCAACACTGAACATAAGAGTGCGTATTTTAAGCGGTTGTTATCTGTATTTGTCATCTTACAGTGATTATTGGTTTGATGCTCCAAACTCCAGAACAGTCTTGCTGTAAATTTATCTCTTATCAACACCTCACAGAGCTACATCAGAGATCACATGTTAACACAGACTAAAATTATCGTTAGCGAGGAGATAATTGGTGAGACTCATGCAGGGTGGCACAGCAAAAAATAAGAGCTGATAACATGCTGTGCTTCATCTAGGAGTGAGCTTTGACTACAACATTCTGCAGATTTTATTCTCGCACAGCACATCTTTCAGGTGTGCTTGTAATAGGCTGTCAGGGTTGACAGAGTTTATGGCTGTGTTTTATAGAGTCATCTCACCGATGTCACAACTGCGGCCACGGAAACCCTCCTGGCACACACACAGATACTCGTTGGGTTCAGTGTTGGAACATGTACCACCGTTCTTGCATGGCTGATGGTTACCACAATAATTCAGATCTGTATGCAAAAGAGAAGTTTTTGCAGTTAAGAAAATCTGACAATTTATTATCTTGAAATGGATGTTTTAAAAAGGCAAAATCAAGTCAACACTAAATCAAAATTAACCTTTCTGAAAAGTGCATTCAATTGTATTAGTGCTAATATAAAACATTTTATGCATTAAGAAATAAATAGTGCTGTTGTAAAGACTCGTCGGAATGGTGTACACTCGCATGAGTTGAACACTGTTCTGTATAGTTTTCAATAGTACTAGTAATAGTATTTTGCCATGCTAAAATGATGTAACTGGCAATGCTTCACTAAATGTCATGAGAATCCTAGTGTAGTGTTGTTTTGTGCTATGAAGAGCAAAAATTACACAATGGATCACACTTGTTATTGTGCTTTACCAGCAGAGCCACTTTACTCTCAACCAGTACAGCGGTGACTGCAAAATTGAGTATTAAAAGTCCATTTTCCATGATCCAATCAATTCCTGACGGATAAAATCAAGTCTCGTCACACATTTTTTCTTGTTAAATATTCTGTTTCACCAAACGTCACATTATGGTAATACACTGGGTTGGATTCATGTTGACTTAAGAAATAAAAAACTAAATTGTGGTAAGGACAAAACCAATGCAAATTTATCATCATTTAATTTGTTCCTTGCAGCAAAAAAGAAAATAAACAGCCCTCCAAAAAACTTTTTTAAAGCCAAATTAAAGCCACATGATTCAAAGGACTGTTTTCGTACTCAAATTATATAAAAACACCTATACACACAAACACATACAATTCATTATTATATGATTTGTAAGAAAAATCTTTCAATTTAAAACTGACTCAAAAAATACTAAGCTATGTGAAAACAGATGGAGTCCAATGCACTTCCATCAATACAATATACCAACATCTGTAATAAGAACACGACCTGCACTTTCACCACTCTTTCCATCCACACGTCCCTAAAATTTACATGTACCACTGGGAACTGTTGCTTGTAGGAAAAGGATTTTCTAAACAATAATTTCAAGCTCAGATTCATGGGGTTACACAAAATGCCAGTTTGGTCTAGACACAAATTGAGTTTGATGTCTCAGACTTTGTTTAAATGTAGTTTACATCATAAATCATACAAAATCTAACCAAGAATTTCTACGAGGTCATGCTTGAAGGGATGAGTTAAACTCAAATGGATTGTTTCCTGAAGATTTACCCACAACACACAAGCATGCTTAACTGGAATAATTATAACCACAACATACAAATAGACACACAAATTAGAACCAGTGCTATGATGGAAAATGATGCAGCCTGCAGACTGGCTCCTGAGATCTGAGTTTAGAGGAAATGTGTGTGTGTGCGTGTGTTTGTGAAAGCCATTGAGATCAAGCTAGTATCTATAGTTTTATGACCTCGATTCATCTGTCTACATAAGTTAAGTCCTTTGTGTGTGTGTGTGTGTGTGTGTGTGTGTGTGTGTGTGTGTGTGTGTGTGTGTGTGTGTGTGTGTGTGTGTGTGTGTGTGTGTGTGTGTGTGTGTGTGTGTGTGTGAGGATGTGACAGTACCATTCACACAACTGCTGAATGGAAAGAGCCTGTTTTAGCCTCCACCTCACGGCTCACATTCTGTTTACCCAAGACTATCAGCTTACACCTCTACAAAGCCCTGACAAAACCCCACGCGTGGGTCCATATCAGCTAATCTGGATCTATTTACACAAACGTTGCCTACTCAGTAAGCAGTTAGCATGTCTTGGAATCAATGAACCTAATGACTCAGAATTTTTTGGGCATGTGTGATAAAATATGTTGACCGCTTTTCATTTTATTAACGCCACTGACATATTTATTTAATATGACATAACCATTTCATTTTCAACCTCTCTCCAAAACCCTGCCCTGCAAAGACATGACAGATGCTGTCAGAAATCCTGCACAAAATGATTGACAGGCAGACAACATTTCTGATAAAATAAAGTGACAGTGTGACTATCTGTCAGGTAGTATTTCTGATGAGCTGCAGAGCTACTCCAGCCACCTGTCTCAAATGAACTTATAAATATCATAGGTATTTTTCCCTAATAGTTTTATTCATTATAAAAGTTTGGGAACAGTAGTTTTTTTTTAAAAAAGAACGAAAAGAAAGAAAGAAAGAAAGAAATACTTTTATTAAGCAAGGATGCATTAAATTGGTTAAAAGTGACAGTAAAGACATTTAGAATGTTAAAAAAGATTTCTGTTTCAAATACTGTTCTTTTAAACTTTCTATTCATCAAAGAATCCTAAAATTCACAGTTTACACAAAAATATTAAGCAACTCAACTGTGTTCAACATTGATCATAATAAGAAATGTTTCTTGCATATCAGGATATTAGACTGGAGTGATGGCTGCTGAAAATTCAGATTTCTAAAATGTGTTAAAATATAAAACAGTTATTTTGAATAGTAGCCTAATATTTCACAATATTACTGTTTTATTGTATTTTTGATCAAATAAATGCAGCCTTGATGAGCATAAGAGATTTCTTGAAAAATTTTAAATCTTAAAACCCAAAACTTTTGAAAGGTATAGTGTACTGTATATTTAAATTATTTCTGACTATCAAATTGAAAGTCTTTGGTCTTTGGTCTATTAATTTAAATAATCTTTTGTCGGTAATCAGACACAGTTGTACAAACATTTTAATACATATTACATAAGTCAATTTTTTTTACCATGTTTCTTTTAAAAATAAATGTCACTGCTGTCATCAAGCTAACAGCTGTTGGTGTGTGTTAAGTGAACGCTGTGTAAAGCATCATCTCTTCCAGTGTGAACAGGTTGTGAGAAAAGTGCAGAAATCTGCCTCTGTATCCTGTCTTTAAATATGCGCATATATTACAGCTATACAGCTAAGGACAACTAAGTGTCATCCACATATTTTTTCCTTAAAAAGCAACTGACTGTGTTACACGTAAGATAGAGAATTAAATTATGAGATTAATCACAAGGAAATATTAAAAACTGATTGAGGGCCCTAGTAATAAAATCAGTCATTTTTGCACACACACACACACACACACACACACACACACACACACACACCCACCAGCACATTTCCTTGTCATCTCACCTTTGTCACAGAGCAGGCCGCCCCAATTTGTGTCACACACACACTTCCAGGGTTCAGTGCAAGTGCCGTGATCACACCCAGGAAACGTCTCGCACTCATCGCACAGATCACCCCTCCAGCCATAATGACATCTACAGTGAGACAGAGAGGTTACAGCAGACAGGAAGTGAGAAAAAGACACAAACAAAAGCAAGTAGGTGCTGAATATGTCATGCATCAGTGCTCGGTGGAGCTTGTAGAGAGGGTGTGATACTGTATTTCTGAAACCTGGACAGACTCACTTGCACTCTCCGGGCAGATCGCAGGAGCCGTGTTCCAAGTGACATCCCTGCTTACAGACCGCTACAAAAATAACCATACATGCATACAGTTTATTGATTCAGATTAGTGATATGATGCTCAAAATTATTCACTAAAGACATCTTACAAGTGCAGAGAAATATTTATATAACTGAATTAGACGGAAAAAAATGGACACATAATCCATTGCCAGGTCATGATGTGACGCTCCTCTTACTCAACTATTGTTAACATAGTGTTAACTGAATGTTTTGACTTAGGATATGGTACACTGTAAAAAAAAAAAAAAAAGTTGGGCTACCTTAAAATTTTAAGTCAACCAGCTAAAGCAGATTTTTGAGTTTTCTCAACTTATTTTTCAGGAAATTTCTCAACTTTTTGTTGTATAAACTTAAAACAAAAGTTGAGAAAACTCAAAAATCTACTGAAGCTGGTTGCCTTAAAATGTTAAGTTTGCCCAACTTTTTTTTTTACAGTGTAGTAATATGGGCTCTTCCTTGATCATCTCAGGGGAGACATTTCTCCCTTAAGTCATTCTCTGCTGGAAAACGGATTTGGCCTCAATGGAATGTTGGAAAAGCATGTGAATAAATAATCCTGTAGTCTAACTGTCATATAAGGACAGAGTAAGTACCGGTTCACACAGAACACATTTTTGTTTTGAAAATGGTGAGATGTAAGAACACCTACTGTACATTTGCATTATAGTGTAATATAATATGATATAATATAATGGAAAATTGAATGGAATAATGAATCTGTTTCACTTCTTGACATTGTTTTACTGAAAATCACACTGTTTAAACAACATTAAACAACTGTAAAGATTGTCTGAGTGAGCAACCAAGGTGGGCGAAGCTTAAAGGGTTAGTTCACCCTAAAATGAAAATTACCCCATGATATACTCACTAGAGATGCGCGGGTCGTCTCATAACCCGCGGACCCCGCGGGTCGGGTTGGGGCGGGTAAAGAAATTGTCACTTTATTTGCGGGGCGGGTTGGGGCGGGTCATTAAAAACAAAATAAAAAAAAATCCATGTATGTTGCGTGCAATTCCCTATAGCCTATATTAAATATTTGTGAAAATCTATTTTCAGATTTTATTAGGTTCTTTGATAAGGTTACAATAAGATGCGCGGGTCGTCTCATAACCCGCGGACCCCGCGGGTAACCCGCAGGTCGGGTTGGGGTGGGTAAAGAAATTGTCACTTTATTTGAGAATAAAGAGAAAACTGTTAATAACATTTTAAATATGGATATTTTTCTTACAATAATGCATTGATTCGCTACTGGAGGCCTTTATTCACCCCCCAGAGCCATGTGGAGCCCTTTTTATGATGGATGGACACAGTTTATTCTAATTCTATTGGACTATTGAATATCAACACCCATTCACTGCCATTATAAAGCCTGGAAGAGAAAGGACATGTTTTAATATAACTCTGAATTGGATTTGTCTAAAAGAATAAAGTCATATACACCTAGGATGCCTTGAGGGTGAGTAAATCATGGGGTAATTTTCATTTTTGGGTGAACTAACCCTTTAAACAATAATCAGTTGTTATGTTTGTGTGAATAGCTTGAAGACCACAGTACATAAAGACAATGTGCTGGAGCCACTCACCCTGTCTGCACTCTGCTCCAGTCCAGCCCTCCTTACACACCTTAGTACCAGAAGGATCACAGTTGAAATGGCCAAAAAAGTCATCTCGTGCTCGGCAGAGTTTGTTGCAGAGTGGGCCGTAGTAATTGGTGTTGCAGCGGAATCGCAGGCGGTATTCCAGAGTGAATGTGCGGCCGTGATGCCGGAAGGGCTGCCACTGCTCACCTGGGTTCAGCATGGAGGACAGTAGCACTCGCTCTATTAATTCCTCCCTACCTGAGGGGGCAACAGACAGAGTAATGTATATTTGTGTATACAGTATACATAAAGCTTTCTCATAGTTTTCCTCCCCAAAAGGACATTGAAAAGCTATCAGATGATATGTGTCCACAAAAGGACCTTAAAGGAATGTTCAGGGTTTGATACAATTTAAGATTTAATTGTAAATTTATTGTTTTTTTGTTGTTGTTGTTGTTGTTTTCCGACAGCTTAATTTGACATGCCCCTTGTTTTTTAAAAGCAAGCTAAAACTTCTGTTATAGTAAAGTACTTACAGTGGAAGTACATGTGGAACACAGGTGTTTTAAAAATAAAAATAAATAAATAAAACATCTTATAAATATTAAACATTATACACTACCATTTGAAAGTTTGCAGTCAGAAAGATTTATTAATGCTTTTGAAAGAATTCTCTTATGCTCACCAAGGCATTTATTTGATCAAGAATACAGTAAAAACAATAATATTATAAAATATTACTACAATTTTTGTATTTTATTATATTTTAAAAACTAATTTATTCCTGTGATGCAAGGCTGAATTGTCAGCAGACATTACGCCAGTCTAATATGCTTCTAATATGCTGATTTGTTGCTAAATAAATATTTCTTATTATTATCAATGTTGAAAATAGTTGTGCGGTTTAATATTTTGTGGAAACCACAATATATGTTTGCCAGAATTACCATGATATACGGTGACAGATTAATAGAAAGTTCAAAAACAGCATTTAGTTGCAACAGTAAAGTTGTGTAACATTATAAATGTCTTTACTGTCACTTTTGATCAATTTAATGTATCTTTGCTGAATAAAAGTATTAATTATTATTATTTTTATTCTTAGTGACCCCAAACAATTGATTGGTAGTTTGCATGTTATCTTGAGATTCGTATGAATCATATATTGATCTTAATTGTGTTGTATCTAATTTTAACTTCACAAACTCTGTTGTCATGACAATGTTACACTGATGTCTAAATAATACTTTAAACTTTACAGCTAATAATACACAGGCTTATGTTGAATAATTCAAGTATGTGCACCCTGCATCTGGTTTTATTTACTTACATTTAAATTTATTTCTGTATATATGATTTTGTTGTCTTTTTTAATTAGTTGAAATTATTCTCTGTGGTAATCAACAAATGCTGATGATAGAGCTTGAGTTGTGTGTCGAGGGTTGATGAGATATTAGATTTGTTCATCTATCTCTCCCTTTTGTCCCTGGTGTACAAGAGCTTTCCCAAAGAGACTGTTAGCCTGCCTCATCTTGAATACTGTTACATAGTGCATTATCTCTCACAAAGCACTGCAGATAGAAAGAAAACTTGCCTAACAGATGAGATAATTTGGGCTTAAAAGCAAAGGAATGAAAACAGGGAAGAGTGAAGGTGTTCAAACACAGATAAATTTTCCTAGCAACCCCACACACGCAATAAAAATAAACACATCAACCGCATACAGTGACCCAAAAAAGTATTTGGGCCCCTAAGGCAGTTTCACACACACACACACACACACACATCTGGACATGATGGTCTCGTCCTCTTCTGTTAATGGACTGCAGTGTAAGCACAGTCAGTAATTAGTGCTGTGGTCCATTTAAACTTCATTCTACTACAGTCCATTAGAGATGTAAATGACTACAGCAGAGCTGCACTCATGCAGAAAACCTTGAGCTCAGTTTATCACTGACATGTTAAGGCACATGAATTTACATGAACATGAGTCTTATCTCTCACTCGGGGATGTACGATAACTATCACACAAGATCCATCAAACCCATAAGAAAGGGATTAAACACTCGATCTTGTGATCTGTGATTTTGAAGTTAGAGGGTGGTTCAATGATAAGAGAGGGTGAGACTGTCTTTGGTACACTGTGGTCCTTTATTAAAGCATTTGGTCATCACAATCGCATGATTCCAGAAATGATTGATCAAGAGGGATGAAAACTGAACTACAAACGCTTAGGGATTCAGTGTAAGAATATGCAAATATATATCTGTACAGAACCAGGGTAGAGCAACATTTAATTGGTCCCGTTCCCATGGGATGTTGAACTGGAATTTGCATTTGACTGACCAAAAAGAATTTACTGAAATGCAATTCAAAGACATTTAAGAGTCAAAAGTATCCAGAATATATATAATTAAATACATTTTAAGTTGACTCTTACTGATAGTTTTTTTTGTTTGTTTGTTTGTTTGGTTTTGATTGCTTCTATTGTCCTCAAATGACTAAATGTAAATGTAAATGTAGTTATTTATTCCTATTTATTGTCTGATTTTTTTAACATTCATTTCTTAACTGAATAAACATATTTAAACAGTTTAATACTGTCAGAACAATTACCAAATCAAACCAAAGCAAAGACTTGTTCAACGAAGTAACTTGGTTTATTTACTTATTTTGTTTGTGCCGTTTTTGGTCACGCACATGTTTGAAAGTATTTTTAGAAGTGTGCATATTAAAATTAATATAGCCATTAAAACACCAGCCACGGAGAAGCACAAAATGTCCACATTATTTTAAGACCACTTTTATTAAAAATAAATAGTGAACATTTGGATCTGTAAGATTATGTGTTTTTCATTATATTAAATTGAAATATATTAAATATGCCTCATGCTGTATGAAAATATGTTCATGGGTAATTCATACTAGAAATATATGAAATTACACTTTAAGCAGTCATATGACTTTATTTGAGGTCTACCCCATTTTATTTTTTATTACCATGAATAAAAAAAATACAAATTGCTATTCTCTGGCAAGTTTACTCAGTTATTCTATATTTTATTTTCATAATTTTTAAAGTCATTCGTCATGTAATTGTGCACAGCCCTGGACCAAAGACGTCTCAAAGACGATGAAATAAATGAGAAATTGAACAACTTGTGTCCTTGGCTCTTTCTCTCTCAAGTCTTTTTCAAGGACATAATGGGTCAGGACGGACTTTGTTAAAGCTTGTTAAAGCTATCTAGCACTCAGATACATGGCTGTATTATAATCCAGAGTTGGCAGGGAAAAAAAAATGTCTCTACAATTCCAAACTCACGTCATTTCAACTCCCGGATCAGCCCACCTAAGCCTCACCTCACCAGAGACAAGCTGTAAATCCAATGAACGAGAGAAGGGATAGGTAAAGTAAATGAAAAGACATGACAGGAGCTGGAGGGCAGTGTGAATGTGAGATTTAGAGAGAAACAGAGAGATTTAAAAGCGAAACGAAGAGAAAATTACAATAAAAGAGAACAAGAATTCAAGAAAAAAGACAGAATGTTTGTGAGAAAGACCAAAAGAGGAGATGAGAGAAGTAGATGCGTCTGCATGTTTGTGAAACAAATTAAGTTTGGTTATTTATGAATATGAAGTGGCAATATCCAAGTGATTAAAATGTATCTCAGTGTTGTCTGAAGCATGCACATGTGTGTAATTTATTCATTAAATAGTCCACCATTATTGTGCATGAGAACATAATCAGTGCGTGTGATTGTGTGTGTGCAAAATCCAGAAACATATTTTCAGTCATGGAGCTTTTCTTCAATTATAAGGAGAAACAATCAGAAAGCAACACAGGAAATGAAAGAGTCATGGAGACTGACCCGTGCATTACTCAGTTCTCTTGTAATCCCCAGAAGACAGCATGAGGGGTAAATACGGATTGGCGATGTCCTTCTTTTCATTCTTTCTTTCTCTCTGCTATTATATTGCTACAAATCGTTTCTGTGAGGACACATATGATCCATGGATTTTATTTTATTTAGTCACTCACTCACACACAGACACACACACACGTATCATCATACCTGCCTCTGATGTTTCATTGTCATGGTCCAGAGCCTCGATCACCAGAGAAAACGATTTCTAGACAAAGGAAAATAAAGGCAATGCATGTCAGTGCTTTTTATATTGCAACGTACACAACACACAAAAATGCTACAAAATCCTGCACAAATGCAGTAGAAATAATACATAATTCTCAGTCTCAGTTTCTCAGAATTCATTTTTTTCCCACCATTTTATCATCAATCATATAAAAATCCTAATTTGGACCTTAGAAAAGTTCCAGCGCAGTCCTCAAAATAAGTCACACGATTTGAGCAAATAAGGGACGAATTATGTGCCAAAGCTTGTGAAAAAGATGTGTGCATAATGCTTGCACTGCAGTGTATTTCAAATCTTAAAAGTATATATTTTTTAAAACTGTACAGATCATTTTGCATATAATATATTATTAGTGAAATAAAATGCCACTTAAAGGGATAGTTCACCCAAAAATGAAAATTCTGTCATCATTTACTCACCCTCAAGTAGTTCCAAACCTGTATGAATTTCTTTGTTCTGCCGAACACAAAGGAAGATATTTTGAAGAAAGTTTGTATCCAGGCTGTTTTGGGGCACCATTGACTTCCATAGTAGGAAAACATAATACTATGGAAGTCAATGGTGCCCCAGAACTGCTCTGTTTCCCACATTCTTCAGAATATCTTCCTTTGTGTTCAGCAGAACAAAGACATTCATACAGGTTTGGAACTACTTGAGGGTGAGTAAATGATGACAGAATTTTCATTTTTGGGTAAACTATCCCTTTAAGAGAGTAGACTTTCAGGACTGTTTCTTAAACTCAAGTTTCTTAAGCACACTTTAAATGTGCAAACTGAAATTTTTAAAGTATATATTAAATCATTATGTTGAAATAATATGTTGTTGTGCTTTAAAGAATTACACTTATTTTGATGTGCTGACTAACATACTAAATCACATATAAAGTACTTAATTATAATATTACCTGTAGTGTGTTATTCAATATTACATTTAAAGATAGGTATTTTAAATGTACTAGCCTAAATTAAGACTCCATTACAAATGTGTAATTAGTATTACAAATATATTTTAATACATTATGTAAAAGCTTCAATAAAAATTACATTAAAGTAAATTTTAGTTTGCCAGAAATGTGTGTAAGTACACATTAACCATATTTCAAAGAAAATAAGTAATTATGAAATTAGGCTAAAGGTGTACTACTTAAATGGGTCAAGAAAGCACTCTAAAGTTCAGATAATTGCATTTAATATAAATTTTAATTATAATACGTTTTTCATTTATTTGCAATTAACATGCTATTAAGTGTCCGAAAACTTAATATTCATTTCACACTTAAGTATAGTCTTTAAAAATATGTTTTTGGTCACACTTTATTTTAAAGTTGAATTCTCACTATTAACAAACCATTAATTATGACTTTTGCCTCAATAAACTCCTAATTTGCTACTTATTAATAGTTAGTAAGGTAGTTGTTAAGTTTAGGTATTGGGAAGGATTAGAGATGTAGGATATGGTCATGCAGACTATGTGCTTTATAAGTACTAATAAACAGCCAATATGTTAATAATATAGGCATGCTAATAAGCAACTAGTTATTAGTGAGAATTGGTCCCTATACTAAACTGTTACCGTTTTTTTTCTGTAATAATAAAAGCATGCTAAATTGTACTTCTTTTTCACAAGGGTTAAGGGTTTGTTCTGTTGTAAACACCACTAATAAAGTACAGATGTGTTTGTGATGTGCTTTTGCTGAAATTCACTACTGGATCTTGGTTTGAGCATTTCCTCTGATAGCTACATCTCTAACGTCCAGTGGGGGAACAGATGGTGACACTGAAAACAACAGAAAACCCAGAAAACAGAAGAATGTCACCATTGATTCGCAGCAGCACTGAGGCCAAGCCTCTCTGCAGACTAAATACAGCACCAATCATCCCCAGACAACTGACAGTCATGAGTACTTAAACAAATAGAGTACTTCAAACACTACTGAACAAGCGGCTGCAACATCACAACGTGATTTAAAGGGGGAGCTGACAAATTCATGAGAGCATCAATGAGGAGAAAAAGACAGACAGGGACGAAGAAAAAAAGAGAGGACGACAATTTTCTTCTTCCTCTCTGTGTCCCCTAAATGAATAATTCAAAGCCACACTCTCGTTCTCCAGTGAGAGGTCCAAACCCTGCCATGCAAATGACACAGCTGCAGCATTCTGGGTAGCAAAACTCTAAAAGGCAGCGTGGATGTACGGTCACGCCTGTCTCGTAAGTGGCCACCACAGAGGAGAGCAGTGAGGGACGGAGAGAGAAGACATGAGAGGCGTAGGAACGATTGGCAGGAGTGAGGGAGCTTGATAAAAGTGCTGTTATAAGGGTTGAGAGAACATGATTCAGTGATTGAATGACTGACTGGGAAACGGACACGAGATGAAGAAGAATCGCTTCATGTGACTGAAAAGCATCTTGCATTAAATACACACAACAGAGCTTAAGCTTCATAATTATATTCCTAAAAACTGACTTCAATTGCCGCAGCTCAAACGATAAAAGCTCTTCCATGTAAATGTGAGTTTTTGTCACTAGCCATGATTGTGACAATTAGCATTCCCATATCCATTAGCATTTCCACTCATTTCAATGGCAGGTGCCATTAAGAGGACTAGCACTATATTTAAATATTATTATCTGAAAATATAAATATGTAATTTAGATTTATATGTTTCTTGCAAATAAATTTAGTTCAATAATGTTTAATTAGAATACACTGCTATTTTGAAATGATCATCAATGCTGAAAGATGTGTTTCAACCACGAATGGTGTAGTGATAGTTACTCACATTCAACATAATGAGGTCAAGTGACAATGTAGCGTTTGAAATGTTTACTACTCACTATTTTAAAGGTTTATTCAGTAGTTAGTATTAACAACTACAGTTTACTTACTATTTTAAATGTTCATTCAGCAGTTCAGTAATTAAAAATGTAGTAATCTGAATGGTTTACACTCAAGAACATAGGCTAAATACTCATAATAGTTTTCTATAAAAAGTGTTTTGGTTATGTAGATGTGGTTCACTCTTCTTAAAGGGATGGTTCACACAAAAATTAACATTCTGTCATCATTTACTCACCTTCATATGGAAGCCCACTTCCGCCACTGAATAAAGAATAAAAAAATAAGATAATTGCAAGTTTTTATCTCACAATTCTGACTTTTTTTTCTCAGAATTCCATAATACAAACTCACAATTCTGTCTCTTTTTTTGCAAATGCGAGATTATATCTCGCAATTCTGACTTTTTTTCTCAGAATTGTGAGATATATACTCGCAATTGCGAGTTATGAAGTCTAATTCTGAGGGGGGAAAGACTGATATAGCCTACTCTCAGAATCGCAAGTTTAGGCTATATATCACAATTCTGACTTAATAACTTGTAATTGTGAATTGCGTAAAAGTCAAATTGCGAGATATAAACTCGCAATTCTGAGGAAAAAAATTCACAATTTTGAGTTTATATCTCGCAATTCTGAGAAAGTCATAATTGTGAGATATAAACTCAAAATTGTGACTTTTTTTCTCAGAATTGCGAGTTTATATCTCGCAATTCTGACTTTTACGCAATTAACAAATTAACTTTATTTCCCAGAATTGCGAGTTTAAAGCTCACAATTGCAAGTTCATATCACGCAATACTGATTTTATAACTTGCAACTGTGAGTTTAAATCTCACAATTCTGAGTTTTTTATCATGTAATACTGACTTTATAACTCGCAACTGTGAAATTATACCATGCAATTCTGAGAGAAAAAGTCAGAACTGCAAGTTTATATCTCGTAATTCTGACTTTATAACTCCCAGTTGCGAGTTTATATCTCATATCTCTGAGAAAGAAAAAAAATCAGATTTGTCAGTTTGTATCATGCAATTTTGAGAAAAAAAGTCAGAATTACAAGATTAAACTCGCAATTGTGAGAAAAAAAGTCAAAATTGTTAGATAAAAAGTCGCAATTACCTTTTTTTTTTTCAATGGCGGAAACGGGCTTCCATACCTTCATGTTGTTCCAAGCCTGTATGAGTTTTTTTCTTCTGTTGAACATAAAAGAAGATATTTTGAAGAATATTGAGAATCAAACCGTTGATGGACCCCACTAGCCTCCATATTATATAAAACATAATAATAATACAATGGAAGTCAATGGGAACCATCAACTGTTTGGTTACACAATTTCTTAAAAATATCATTTTTTGTGTGTGTGTTCAAGAAGAAAGAAATGTATAAAGTTTTGGAACAACTTGAGGTTGAGCAAATTAACATTTTTTTTAGGTTAACTACATACAACTATAGATACATTATCTGTTTGATGTATTTTGTCAGTCCTCATGCTCATTGGCTGCTAAAAATACCCTCAAAAAATAGTAGGCAGTACACAGTGTATACTATACAATGCAGTATTACTGCTCCGCCCACAGCGAAATCTCATTGGTCCAAAATCCTGCTCCGCACAACTATTAATCATATACATTATGTTGTATTACAGCATTGCACAGCACGTTTTGCTTTCTGTGTGGACAATCAAATTGCTTGTTGCTAAAACCTCTCATGTATTTCCTGGTAAGAAGACAATCTACAAACTAAGTATAAATCAGTATAAAACAACAGTATGACAGGTATGTGTTAGCTAATGCTAAGTATCTTATAAATGTTTCATATAATAAGCTAACAGTCATTACACAATGTAAACAACATGTTTCACATCCTTAACAGCCACTTTAGAGACAAAGACGGCACTGAGATAAAACCACATTTGCACTTTATTATTCCAGAGATGTGATTTGTGTTGTAACAGCACATACACACTCTCTCTCACACATATTTGCTCACTCAAATGAGTAATAGCTTTCCACAATTGCTCTCCCCAACAGCACTCTCAAAAATAACAACCAGCACTACATACCCTTTCTTTTTCCTCTTAACACATTCACACACACACACACACACACACACACACACACAGCATGCCCTCAGTGCCCTAACAGGCTCGAAACATTCACAGCACCCACACCCTTAAATAAACAACCAGAACAAAGGCAAATTTCACAGACACACAAACAAAAATGTCCACCTACAGTGGTCTCCTCTCAGGCCCCGGAGCCCTCTCTCAGCCCCCTGCAATGAGATAACCCAAACCACTCAAGCTCAGTGTTTGACACCCTCACACACACACAAACAAGCCTTAGATGGATATCCAGCTCCAATTCAGCATAAACAGCTACTAAGCCAAGACTGTCTATCTCCATTATAAAAAACATAACTCAAAAACATAACTCTCTCAACTCTCTCAATTTTTTTGAGTGTTAACAATGGTGCTAGTGGGCTAAAAATTTATTTAAAAAATGGGTATAATAATTATATACAACACACAGTGGTGTGTACCACAGCACACAACACACAGCTACACATAAAACTGAATTAATCCACAGTTTTAATGAATTTGGCAAGCCAATGATTCAGTGACCCATTAGAATTGCAAGCAGGTCACTTGCTTCATATCTGAATGAATCAGCCATTTGAATGAATCGGTTGAATGAATGACTGAATGACTCGATCATTAAAAGAGTGACTTGGTGCCAATTACAGGTAATTTTGGTTTAATATTGAGAGTATCATTTCATTTTTTTTAAAATATGTTCATATTTCATATTCATCATTAAAAAAACATTAATTCCCATTTATTATCATATCTTTGCACATCATGTAATTAGATTAAAAATTGTAATCGCTTGACAGCCCTAATATTTGTGTGTGTGTGTGTGTGTGTGTGTGTGTGTGTGGTCCTGGTATTCCCTACATTATGGGGAACAAATGGGGACCCCACATGGATAGTAATGCCAGTAAATTTTTAGCATAATATACTATAATATAAGAATATATATATATATATATATATATATATATATATATAAATTATCTTCTTTTGTGTTCCAAAGACAAAAGTCATACAGGTTCGGACTGACATGGCATTTTAATTTTTAATGAACTATCCCTTTAAATGCATGGATTTGCTATTAGCATACCACATCACATCTAGGCTCTGATTTTAGATTTTAAGTAATAAAGCATGGTCAATTCAAACCTCAGTCGCATGTCGACAGGGTCCTTATAACTGCACACCTGATGGTAAAATAAGATAAAAATATAATTTGGCTGTAATAAATATTTACTTAAGCGAGGCTAATTAGTGTGAAGCCCATCATGTTTGTGTGTATCCGAGTGTGTTTGTACAGCACTGTGTGTAATGTCTGTTATCTGTTGTGTGTGTGTGGGGGGGGTGGGTTTAGGGAGCCACTGATATTCTCAGCTCACTGTGTCTGTGTTTTGGCTCTGGGACATCCTGGCGGAAGAGATGAGGCAAAAGAACAGAGAAGTTAGGAAGTGACGCTCTCTAAAACAAAACCACACTAACACACACCCATGACATCAGCGCTGGTCGGTCCCCAGACCTTTGTCTCCTCTTTCTCTGTTCCTCTATTCTCTCTCTCTATCAGGCTGCATCAGCACAGGGTAAGCCAACGGCAGTGGCAGTGCCAAGGTCAGAGACAGGCGTACACACAAACACACAGGTGAGTGAACCACACACGTGCAGGAAGGGTGTACGAGTTTTTCTTGTCACAGGTCAAGAAATCTGCTAAATCACTGTTCCCCTGCTTCTACCACACCTCTGGCTCCAGATCAACTGTCATTTCCATTCTAGCTAATTTATCTGTGATGCAAGTTTTACGTCTTCATGTTGTAATTAATGAGTCATGAGTCACTAATCATCAAAACAGGCATAAGTGTTTTGACAAGAACTTAATGTTATCGCTTTTGAGAAATTCTGAAAGCAAATAATGGATGATACTTTTTCAAAAGAGTACTAAGGTGGTAGAGTCAGTGGGCAGAATGGACTGTTGTATTAGCTGCATGTTAAAACCAGGGGTTTTCAAACTTGTATGATGCCTTGGACACCCAAATATGATGATTCCATTGTAAAGATGTATATTTCCATGTATAAATGACATTTATATTGTGTGAGAAACATATTGACAACTCTTTATTGGTTCTGTTTGTTAACATTTATTAACATTAGTTAACTACATTAGCTAACCTAAACTAACAATAAAAAATATGTCTAAAGCATTTATTAATCTTATTTAATGTTCATTTCAAACATTTACTAATAAATTATATCTGTTAATATTGTTTAATTGACCTGAGCTATAATGAACTAACAATGAACAGTTGTATTTTTATTGCCTAATATTTACAAAGATGAATAAATATACTGTAACAAATGTTTTGTTAATTGTTAGTTAATGTTAGTTAATGCATTAACCAATGTTAACAAATAGGACCTTACTGTAAAGTGTTACCAAATATTTTGGCATTATACTAAAGTAAATTAATTTAAAAATATTGGGAAATATTTAATTGTATTAAGTTAACAGAATATGTTTTTTTTCTGTTAAAAATAAATAGATAAAAGTACCATTTTACTACCATGGCACATTTAAAAAAAAAAAAAAAAAAAAAAAACCTCATCAAATATGTTCTTTATATTAATTCAAACCTTTCTTTTAATTAAAATTAAACTTTAAAAAAAAAAAAAAACTAATGTGCTCAGCAAAATAGATTATTAATTTACTTTCTTTTCATTTAGCAGGATTAGAGATCAAATTAAGTTTTAATCCACTTGAGCATACAGTGTGTGCTCATATAAAAAATATTGCCATTATCATATATATGAGTTAAGCCATATTTAATAAATTAATGGTGTTTTAAAAGCTTTGAGGCTTTAACTTTGACAGATACCGTAGCTATAATTATCCCTTTGTGCTAATGCAGTGATCTTGAGACCTGTGGGAACCATCGAAACAAGACCGAAGACTGGCCCATTGCAAAACACACACAAATACATCATATCCTGTTTATGATCTGTGTCTGTTTCTCACACAATCATGCCTAATCACACACACCCAAAATACATGAAATAAACTAGCAAATTAACGAAAAGACAAACAAATGCCGGAAAATCCAACTGTAAACAGCATCAAGCAGATAAAATAAGGCTCAGAGACAAAACTCTCCAGTTTTTAGCACTCAGGACAAAAGTAGCAGGATTGTGTGTCTCTGTGCACAGGTGAGCATCAAATCATTCACTTCAGCCCCCATTGTGTCTCCTCTGACATTTTAAAAGCACTGTGTCCCAGCTCCTACAGTAGCTGTGCATCACAAAAAATAAAATGATAAGCTACAGGAAAATTGTTTCACTGAAAGGCATCAAAAACCATTATGAACAATCACAGTCTATGATAATGACTAGCTGCCAATCAACAGACATAAATACAGTATTCTGTAAGTAAGGCCTTTATATGCAGAGTCTAACTCTCCCTCTGAAAGGACATGAGCAGTATATGCATATGCTTTAATTTTATTACTAAACAGGATGTTGTGTTTGTTATTTCCAAAACCCTTTAGCAACAGAGCTATTTGACAGTCTAATATGCTTGGATGCCTGCATATGAAAGAGCTCTATTCACACTTAAGGGAAAAAGAGGCACAATTGCACTGCAGTGAATTCATAATGAGCTAGCACTGTATTTCACTGCATCCGGCTCCTCAGAATAGCAACACTTCATGAGGGTTACTCGAAACTTGCTGGACCTTCTCAATGTAGCAACAGTCTCTGTTCTCTGAATTCATAAAGCAGCAACACATCTGCAACCTATCATCCATTTAGTAACATTTAATAAAAAAGTTTGGCTGAGATTAGAATCAGTGAACAGTGGGGGGTTAAGACAAGGATTAAGACTTATTTTAGTCTGGAACTATGTAGAGATCAGTCTTTAGACATAAGCAGTCTGTGTCTGTTTCTTAAACAAGTTATGTAAGTATAATTAGCCGAGAAACAGCTGAATGATCTTTGACACAACAATTTCAAAATGCAGTTTTAAATAATGCAATTGTATAGAAATAATTACTATGATAAACAACAGGTTTAACCTATTTTTATGTTTATTGCGAATTAATGTCTAATCTTCTCATTCTAACAGACTGAGCAGTGAATGGAGCTAATTTTAAAGCAAACAAATCGATATATATCCCTAACCCTCTACTATGAGAAAATGTTTGTCTGGAAAAACACCCTTAGGCTGACAACATTAAACAGTTATGAAATATCTAAATGGCTTTCCTCTCCTTCTCTCCCCTTCCCCACTTCATCTGAAAAAAAAGAACTTTAGCTATGTTCAGAATGTAATAGTTTACTGAACACTACACAGAATATTACCTCTAGTAAGTAAAACAGTAAACATTATTCCATGATAAACATTTAATTCATAATACCAGAACTGTAAGTTTAAGTTGAACGCATTGCATTGTGGGATATAGTATTTCATGCAGTAAGTTCAATGAAAAACACCTCGTCTAATAGATTTAACATCATTTTAATAATAAGAATGCAGAGTAGGCAGGATTGATCTTTGTGGACTAGAACTACTATGCTGCTGACATGATCTTACTGCTGAAACATGTTTGGAATAACAGGGATTAGGATACACTCCGCAGCTGCAAAGTAAAGTAGGGAGAACCTCCGTAGCAGATCTAGACAGGTGGTGCTGGGGAGGAGGAGGGCTAAAGAAAATTCTCATAGCATGCAGTACCTGTCACGGTGCACACAGCAGGGAGAAACGAGGAACACGCAGACCAGGATTAAACTCAAAATAACAGTCAAACACAGCTGGACATGAATGAACTAATAATCACACTAAACAAGGACAGGAAACAAACCAAATATGGACACAAGAGGCGGGAACACAAGACACACACGACAGAGGACTGACATAACTCCCTCCTCCCGGAAGGCGCGTCCCGCGCCGTAACAGTACTACCAGGGAGGGGGGGTGGGCACTCTGGAGGCCCCTCAGGACAGACACAGATACATACA
Organism: Schizothorax lantsangensis; assembly: GCA_027422415.1. Lineage (NCBI taxonomy): Eukaryota > Metazoa > Chordata > Actinopteri > Cypriniformes > Cyprinidae > Schizothorax > Schizothorax lantsangensis. Next base: position 17,266,543 of record CM049846.1, on the reverse strand, counting down.
CAGGACGGGTCCTCCAGAGCGGAACAGACAGACGGAGGCCAAGGTGGAGCAGGGAGCTCAGGAGGGCAAGGCAGGTGGTCTTTCGTGTCCATGGCCGTGGCCGTGGCCTCATCCCTTGGCCTGGCCACTACAGCCGGGACCTTTGTAACCCCCCCCAAAATCCATGGGGCAGCTAGGGGGTATCAGGAGCCCTCCGGGGCTAAACAAACAGGACAGGACAGCCCATCGGGGCTAAACAAACAGCAACAAGACAGGACAGGAAAGCCCACAGGAACAGGAAGCCCTCCTAGGGCTGAGCTCGGATGCTGAGGCTTCCTCTGGGCATGACGAGGAGTCAGGGGCCCTCACAGGGTCCCTCAGCAACCGCCTCCACTTCAGCGACAGGAGGGGCAGGCGGCTGGGACTGGCCTCCATGGCCACAACTCGAGGAGCCCCAGACGAGTCTCCATGGACAAGACATGACAAGGTAGATTAAAATGTTCCTGTGGGCACAACAAGACTTAAAAACGGCACTCCTGGCCGTGACGTGTGGACTGGATCCACGGGACCTGGGCTGGAGTCAGCGGCGGCCGGCGGGCTTGAGTAAGCCGTGGACAGCGGCGTGACGGAGGGAGCCGCGGACGGCGGGTTGGCTTTCCCCGTGGACGGTGGACTGGAGGGAGCCGCGGACGGCGGCGTGACTTGAGGGAGCCGCGGTCGGCGGGTTGGCTTTCCCCGCGGACGGCGGACTTGAGTGAGCGGTGAGCTTCGGAGAACCGCGGACGGCGGCGGATATCTCCCGCGATCGGCGGGCCTGGGTGAGCCGCGGACGGCGGCGTCGATCTCCCGCGAACGGCGGGCTTGGGTGAGCCACGGACGGCGGCATCAATCTCCCCGCGAACGGCGGGCTTGAAGGAGCCGCGGACGGCGGCGGGCTTGGGGGACTTGCGGCCAGCGGACTCACGGCGATCCCGCCGAACTCCCACGCCGACTTGCAGTGGGCTATGGCGGGATAACGAGCGCCAGACCAACACAGGAACAAAACAAAAGACTTTCAAAACCACAAACAAAACAAAACGAGGTGAAGGGGCGCCGCTTACTGTTTAGGTCTAGTCTTCTGTCACGGTGCACACAGCAGGGAGAAACGAGGAACACGCAGACCAGGATTAAACTCAAAATAACAGTCTTTAATCAGGACAAGGCAGGACAAGGCAGGACAAGGCAGGGCTGACACACAGGAACACCGGGGAGTAACGAGTTGACCAGACGACACGAAACTGAACAGGCAGGAACTAAAATACACAGGTTAATTACACAAACACAACTGGACATGAATTAACTAATAATCACACTAAACAAGGACAGGAAACAAACCAAATATGGACACAAGAGGCGGGAACACAAGACACACACGACAGAGGACTGACAGTACCAAGCTGGACCACGTTGGGATGGAAATAAATAAGGTTGCGTAGATAGAAAAGTGATATCAGTAGGCTGCGCTGCCAGTTTGAAAGAATCAATGAGCTACTCTGAAGAACTTTATGACTGAAAATTATGAATTATTATTAGGAAATTATGCATTTCAGTTGTATACTGCACATTTTGGTAAATATACTGTCTATTACTTATTGCTAGGGGTGGGCGATATGGCGAAAATATCATATTATAATTATTATTATAATAAAATATCATGATTCATGATTTTATCACAATTCTTTGTCATGCTGGTTTTACTATTTTGTAAGTTGTCTGCGCAGTACAGCCAAACTAATGTCCCTCTTTTAAAAACAAAACCTTATGAGGTAACAAATTATGAAATAAATACGAATGGCAGATATTAAGCCAAAGTGGGTGAAGATAAAAAATATGTGTCTTTATTTTATCTTTGTTATAAAAAAATAAGAACAAAGACACACATTACAAATACACATGGTATACAACTAAAACAAACAGTGCTTTATTTTTCAGGTTCAGTTGTATTTGTAGCATTCAAGAAATTGAATGAACAAATAAACACTATATACACGTCACTGTATAAACTATTCATTGATTCTTATTAAAGCAACGGTTAAGTTCTTCAGTCAAGAGCAGAGAGTGATTTTACTCTTTGTGTTTTCTTTTTTTGTGTTCAGCATATGAAAGAAATGAATACAGGTTTTGGACAACATGAGAGAGAATAAATAATGACAGAATTTTAATTTTGGGGTGAACTATCCCTTTAATAACAAGAGGCAGCATGTTTAGTACTATTAGTCTGCTATCACTTTAAGACCTGCACCCATCTAATATACAAGCACACATCCATTTCTCTCTCAACTGTTTACTTTCACTTTAGACATAGCCAACTGCGTTGATATGTAAACCTTGTGTGTTTTTGACAGTATTAGTGCAATCAGACGCGAAAGATAACTTAGTCCAGTAATAAGGCACTGTTTGACATGCTTTTTAGTGTGCGTGCGCTTCAGGTGTACGCGCCCAGAAAAAGCGCATATCAGAACAGCACACGAATGAGATGTTTAATTTGCAAGGCTTTAATGCACATGCAAATAATGTACTTTTGTGATTGCAAAGTGCAGTGTCCCATGAGTGTCACTCTACCGCTGAATTAATGTGAATTTTTTTATGTGAATGTATGTCGCGTTGTACATTATATTGAGACGGAAGTGGCAGAACTGCAACTGACAGAATGTGTGCTGTAGCATCGCACACCCCTACTTATTTCTTACTATACTCTCTTAAGGCTCGTTCATGCCAAGAATGATAACTATAAAGATAACTATTAGCATCCACACCAGCAGACGATAGGGCTGGGCGATATATCAAAATCGCAACCTGGTCTCATAAAAATTCGTACCTCTGTGCGACACCGTTTTACGTACCTTACTGCACGTTTCGCCGCAGTTTCAAAGAGAAATGTCCACTGAAATGCTAAAACACAGGTTCATTACGTGAACCCTGGCATGTTTTTATTATGTTGATATAGGTACGCATCGCTGTGTTTTTATTATGTTGCTACAGGAACGTATTGCGGCGGTTAAGAATTCAAATATCCGGGGTCTGTCCCTAAAAGTTAATGCTCTATCCTGTTGGAAATATGCCCTACACCAAACCCAACCCTAAACCTACCCGATAGTGTTAACAAATGCAAAACTGGTATAAAAACGTATTTGCTGATACAACCGTGCCATTTCAATTTCCTTTTATGCAGATTTGAACTGTTTTGTCGAACCGTAGTTACACGGGATTCGAACCGGAGCTCCTCGCCTCCTAAGTACGTCTCCGTACTCTGTGACCTACCGAACAAACTTACCGGTTACGAAAACCCATACATATGATGCTGGATATGTGTGATGCTAACATTCAAAAGCATCAGTTTTCAAATCTCCCAGCATATTAATATTGTTTTGAAGTCGTAACATGATATTCTTAAAGTAATTGTGCGAAAAATCTGCTTTATTAATCAAAACTCTGTAAATTTGTGTGAAAAGGAGTAAAAGGTGTCGGAGTTTTACTGCCTCTAGTGTTTGTTTCTTTAGGAAACTGAAACTACAGTAATATGTAGTTATTGGTACGTATTTCGTGTCTCACTAAAAAGTGCACCCAGGTACATAAATGCCATGAGACTAGGTTGCAAAATCGCGTTCATAATCGAATGCGATTTATCAGCGATTATGAACGCGATTTTGCATGGCTTGTCAGTGAACTACGGCTTCGTGTATTAAATGCCGCTCCATCTGAAAACAGGTGATGGAGATTTACCGCTAATCAAAGAACCAGCTTTACTGACGAGATGCGCATGAGAATCGCATGAGATATATCGCACAGCCCCTAGCGGACGATATCGTCTGTTTATTCTCAGCGCATGCTTGTCTACCTCTTTAAATTCTCGAGCTTGTGACAGCAGGATTGATTCTGATTGGCTGCCAACATTTTTATCGTTCATCAGCTGGAAAAAAATCGTTCTGAAAATGATTCCAACAATATCGTTTCTCTGTGCCTTTACCGTTATAGATGTGGTGTGGACTCTGCTATTCTTTAATATTGAGAATGATTTTTACAACTATATCTTTATCGTTATGTTTATAGTTATTGTTCCTGGTGTGAAGCCCTGTTCACACCAAGAATGATAACTATAAAGATAATGATATTAGCGTTCACACCAGCGAATAATATTGTCTGTTTATTCTAAGCGCACGCTCATCTGCCGCTTTAAATTCTCAAGCTCGTTATAGCAGGATTGATTCTGATTGGGTGTCAATGTTTTTATCGTTCATCAGCTGGAAAAAAAATCCTTCTAAAAGTGATTCCAGCGATATCGTTTCTCTGTGCCTTTATTGTTATAGCTGTGGTGTGAACTCTGCTATTCTTTAATATTGAGAACGATTTTTACAACTATATCTTTATTGTTATCTTTATAGTTATTGTCCTTGCTGTGAACGGGCCATGAACGGACCTTTATCCATTAGTATTACTCTATTACTAATTATATTACTTATTAAAAATGTTTTATACACACATACTGCAGCAACAGTATGTTAGTATGCTATTCTGCACCAGTCTTCTTTTTCCATTTAAGCCCTGATGACGGCTTTTGTTAAAAAGCCCTTTATGTTTTCTCTCTCTCACTCACCCTTCTCTCTCTCCTCTCTAAATATCTGTCCATTCATCCATAAACATCTATATGCCAACTTGCATTCATCTTTAAACTCATTGCCCTTACACACTTACTCACTCTCTCTCGCTTTCACTCTCTTTGTCTGTCTCGCTCATATTCAGTGACAGTCAGAATAATACAGTGAAGTCTAAAAGCCTGGGACCTCTAGACCTTTAGCATTTTTCTCTTATAAGTATCAGCATAACAGTTTGAAATAAAAGTTTAATTGAATATCAATGTCAGAATGTCTTAGTATAAAGTTTGTATATTATACTTTAATGACAGCAGCTCTGAACAGATTTTTCAATGTGGTCTCAGTGTTTTGGACCCCACTGTATATTGCAATGCTTATGCAGCACTTTAAAAGTTATGAAATACACACAGACCATATGAAAAAAAATATATATGAAAAGAAAAGGACTAATGATTTGCAAAACTCAAAAGGTGTTCCACAGATGGGGGTACAGGAGGATATCCCGACTGAGACAGCCTGTACAAACAGAGCTCATTCCAACAGGAAGAACTCCCAGCCCTCTGAGAGGAATTTCCCTCTCTCTCTCTATCACTGACTCACTCTTACATGCTGTTTTGACATAACCCTCCATCATGCTTCTCTAGCACCCATTTTCCCCCAATAAAACCCCAGTAAACATACTATAGTTGCTAAACTTTGTCCCTTGTACAAACTGTAAAATGTTTGATCTCTTTATATGGTACATGCATAGAATAACTGAGTACAGTGACATTAGAGACTTACAATGGCCACAAAAAGTATGTGGACTCATAACCCATATTGTCTTAGATAACAAATATCAAACCAAGTTGCATTTTAATGAAAAACAGAACAAGCACACTTATATTACAAATATTAAGTAGCACAATGGATTTCAACGTGAATATTTTTTTTTTACAGAATAATTTCTGAAGGATCATGTGACACTGAAGACTAGCTTTGCCATCACAGGAATAACATTAAACATTAAATTATATTAAACATAATACTGTATTCACTATTTGCTTCTACTGTGAGATACAAAATCACATCACGTCCCTGTTGTAACAAGGACAAATTAATCATGGATGCAGGCCTACACTTTGTCCAATGAGGAAAAACAGTCTCTTAAAACATCAATATAGTAATTATGCACGTTCACACACAGACACACACACATTTACCCAACCCCATAATAACTACACTCATCCAATCCTCTCCCGCTCTCACACACCTGCAGAGAGCAGGTGTTGCCATGGAAGCTGTAGCATCCACCTAAGGTGTTACCAGCAGAGCCGCAGAGGGTTTTTAGAGAGAAAGAGACTAAATTATAACAGCTACATTAATTATCTCTTTACTTTACCCACAGTGACCTCAGAGAGAGAGAGAGAGAGAGACAAGGGTCCGCTCTGTTGTTTGAGTGCTCTAGGAACACTATGTAATCTCCTGTGTGAATTCTGTCTACAAAACATGGACGCCCATCTCCAAATCTAGTGCTGGGTATTTTTTCATTGCTTCACCTCCAAACTATTTGCTTGTTTTAAAACTGTTTAGCATTCTCTGCTGTCCCTCCTCTTACTTCTTCTGTCTTCTTGTTTTTCTCTTTGAGAAGGATGTATGGTTTCTGAAAAGCCTCTGGCATTTGGCCGCAGTGCGGCCCACGGGCATTTACTTGAATATTCATACACATACAGCAGCAAAAATTACTTACATGCACAACTACACATGGGAAGCTTACAAATGATATGTATATGCAACTTTATTTTGTATTCAAAATAAAAATTTTAGCTTACATTGTATAAAACAGCATTTTTATTGCCAATCAACATTTTAATTGATTTATTTATTTTCAGGTTTATTTGACAGGGACAATGCAAATAAATAATACATAAATGTACAATGTGCCCGAATTAGAATTTTGCATCTACTTTATACCTAAAAATATAAACGAAATAATCTATACATAATACGTACATGCTCCAAAATACATATAAAATTTACACTATTCCTAATACATATAGTTATATCCCCCCAAAAATTGCCTTTTAGCTTTTTTTCAGTACACTTATTTATTACTGTAGTCTTGCTAATTCATTTTTAAAAGTACAAATAAAATTAAAGGTCTCTTAATTAACATGATATTTAAAAAATCATGAGTATGATCATTTTAGAAAAATAATTAGATAAAAACATAAATGGTGAAACATCAAAGTCTCCAAAACAAGTTCATCAAAGGTTTATTATTTAACTATTATTTAAACGCTATTACAGTATTTATTAATGTTTTAAATCAGTCCTTTCTAATTTTTGTTTAAATGTATGTTTTTCATCTAATATTTCTATTTTCAGCTTTTATTTTATTTCAGACTTCAAATAACAAAAATTATTTTTAATAGTTTAATAGCACTGGTCCAGATAACATTTTCAACAACATATTTCACACTAAAAATGAATCAAGTCCACTTAATATACTTGTATGTTCTGGAGTAAACAAACATTGTCAAATAATTGACTCTTTTGACTGAAAGGCAGGACCTATAGCAGCATATTGAGCATTATAGTTTCTCACATTACATTTTTTGGTCGATCTCCTCTAACTCAAACTTTCTCTGCCACCACTCAGCCAGACACTGAAGGGGTACAGGGGTTTATAAAAGCATGAAAACACATATTACACATTAGAATGCAAAACACATGATGGTGTATACTGAACCCCTGACCCCTACCCTCCTGCCCCTCATATCGCCCATTCTCCTTATTTCTCTCTCTCACTGCTTTTCTTTCATCCCAGGCATGATTATCAGCAGCCTCCCTCACCCACTTTCTCTATCCCTTTTGTCCCACCCTCACATAATTTCCCGTCTCTCAAAGTCAAATTATTTTTGGGTTAATTGGCTTGACAAAGGTATGTGATTTCTGAGCACTAAAAACAACAGGCATTCCCCAGTCATTCCCCGTCAGGGCCCAAGGCAGGGCGGGCGGTCCCTTTTGTCTTTCACAGGAAATTACCTCGTCTGGCATGTTCACATAAAAAGCACGGTTAGCATGTGTTGCTCTGTTCAAAAATCTACTGAACTACATATGAAGACAACATTTTAAGGCATCACAGGCTTGCCTACAACATGAAGACAATTTAGCCAAATTATAAGGCAGCATCGCTTTTATATCTCACAATGCCCTGCATATATATGAGTGAGGGAAGTACAAGGCACAATATGGTTTAATAAATCCCAACTTTTAAGTAAAAGAGACAGTCGCCAACTAATTAAGTCATAGAATCATTGCTTTTACGGCTAAAAGGACCATTTCCAATTCAAACAGTCAGTGTTCTGAGATGGACGCACTTTACTGAATGTGCACTACCATCCTAATACACTTTTAACACTATTTGAGCAAAAGAAACATTTATGGGACAGTTCATGTTAGATTTACTTGAAATATATTATATTAAAAGCAGTTTTTGATATTTCAATATTTCATTGAGGTAGTTAGGGGTTGGTCTTGCATGCCTGAAATAGCTGCGGGAAGGTCATTGCAAATACGACTGCGAGTGAACTGACTTTCTCAGAAAGGGACTCTGGACGAGTTCAGTAAAAAAATCCAAGATGCCGGATAAACTGACTAAACCTAGGCTTTATTTTCTTTCAGTGCTGAAATGATAGTTTACAAAAGTTTACATTACAAAAAATAGTTGTAATGTAATATAAAATGTATTATTTTACCCGATATTTGCCTGCATCTTTTATTTTTATACTATTGAGCTGTTAGCTTAGCAACAGGCTAATGTTAAACTCTACTGGAGTTAATTGTAAGTCCTGTGCAGCAGAGCGCTAAATATTTGTGTATACACTGAGTTACTGTTCATGTAGAGCATTCAAAATTATTCACTTATGAGTTTTTATGATTGTAGAGATGTTGTCTTAATTCTAATTCAGACCAATGTGACAATCACCAGATTATGGTATCTATAGTATCGCTTGTTATTAAGCATTCCATGACCCAACAAATGGCAATCGAACATAAAAATGGCAGATGCCGACGGGGTAACACACTGATACGACAAAACCTTACCAGCCAGTCGGTGTGGGTTGATGCAGTGTAAACTGGCCTTTAGAAGGTTTTGGAACAGAGCAGAGTGTGTGAGTGTAAATTCATCCCTTTAACTTAAATGAGAGAAGCTGTGTTGACAAAATATGTTTACATAAAAATATATCAATCATCAGAACACAAGAACAGAGTACACATGCCTGCCATGCTGTGTCCTGTGAGACTGATTGTGCTCTTGCTTGTATTCTGCACTCAGCATCTCCTTCATTTCTCTGAAGGAGCCTTAAGAACCAGTGAACAAATGAAACAGCCACTGAAGAAAAAGAAGAGTCACACTCTACCAATCAGAACCACAGCACATCACAATGACCTGCTCCATTAAGTGTGGAAATAACAGCCCTGAGTTCATTATGCAGGACACCAAAACCTGTATTTCAGGAGCTGAGAAAGAAATGGAAAACACTTGAATTGAAAAAAAGAAACTGAGTTCAAATTAACGATAGAGTAAGGGGTTTGAAAAGGATAAACGGAGACGAGCGATGAAATGACAGGAAGAAATGACAAGGCTTGTTTAAATGAGAGTAGCCAATTAAAGTAACCTGCCAGTCAGAGTAAACTGAGAGTAATTCCACCGACTCAAACCTGTGTCTGACTCCCAGCTCTTTAATATGTAATTGTCTCGGTGTTAGACAGAAGACAGTCTGATAAAGGACAAGGAATTGTGGGTCTGGAGAAGATAAGACAAGAGCGCACAGTCCAGCTAACAAGGCAGCACCCAAGAGTGAGTAGATGAAAAGAGAGAGAGAGAATGAACGTGGGAGGAATGTTATGGATGAGTGACTTTTGGAAAAGGACAAAATCATGAGGCCAGGGAATAGAGCAAAAGGGTGAATAAAAGATACAGAAGAATAACAAGAACAATAGAGCAGAGCATTAAATTATCATAGCATTTATCAAATCAGTGAGCCAGTGAAGTGACAGTCTAAATGTTTTATCTGCATGTTTCCTTAATCTCACCAGTGCCCCTGCTGTTCCCTGTTCTTATATCCTACATTTTTAAGATCTACAGTCTTTCTGCCTGAGCTTTCAGGACTCGCTTTACAGTCTTTCACTCTTTTTTGATCAACCCCATAGTTCTTTGTAAATGCAACATGTGAGACTCTTTTTAAAAAAATATATATTTTTCTTAAAAAAGATCTTATTTTAATATATATATATATATATATATATATATATATATTTATTTATTTATCTTATTTTAAGCAATCTTACTTTGGCTCAATATTATATTTTCATTCATGGTTATCAACAGTTTTTATTCATTTTTGTTATTCATCTACCTTTGTGAGCATCACTCATTTGCTACCAGTATTCTTTTTAAATATGAGCTATTGAATACATCATATTAGTTTGCCTTTGGTTTATTAATTACTTCATTTTAAAATTTGTATCAAAATTTGTTACTGGATAGCAGAAAAATAACATCTTTGGAGGGTTTCTCAAACAGGAAAATTTTGATGTCAGTCTTTTTACGAGTGCTTCATTTCATTCTTTTCATAATTTTCATCGTTAGCCCTATTCAGACGCGACTAATTTTCTAAACTATGTTTGAGTTTTGATTCTTATCACCTGGCGTCTGCGATTTTCATGTACCAATTCGGATGGGACTATCATGTTTATTACAGAGGTGGGAGGGTCTGTTTTGTACATCTGGGCATTGCAGAGATCACGCGCTCTGTATGTGTGCATTGCGTATAGTCATTCGAATTAATTATAATTACCATTAGTATAACCACAGTTTTACTACAATTACCATTGTAAAGCTATGGCTAGTACACCAAAACCATGGTTAATTTGTGGTTACTTTAGTTTAACTATATATTTTTTATTATTATTATTATTTATTTTTAGTAAAACCATGTTTCATTTTCGTAAAGGTACATATGTAATTAAAACTTTATGTAATTGAATGCAGAAATGAAGGTGAGTAATCTTACCTGACACTGATATTACAGTAGCCAGTCTTAACAGTTTACGTTATCTGGCTCTTGATTTTATTGTTTGTTTGTTTTTTTTGTTTTGTTTTGTTTTTTTAATTTCTTTGCTTGGAGGCAAGCATATCAAAAATGCGTGCGGTAGTAAGAGCGTCTACGGTAGTTCACGTTGGCCAAAACACACAAGGAAATGCGTTATGAAAAAAATATTGTCAGCAATCACAGACATTCACATTCATACGAGATTAGTTTTCTCAGAGGATCACTGAGTTTGCTGAAAACCAGTAGGTAATTTGCTCTGGAATTATTACAGAGGTTGTGTGAGAAAAACAGACGCGGCAGATTTGGATAGGATTAAAATCGTCAAATACGTCTGTGAAACACAAATTTTTCTAACCCCTTAAAAAACTAGTCCCGTTCGAATAGGGATTATGTTTATAGTTTACAGCTACAAGGTGGAGAAATGTTGATGCGGTTATGACTCAGTCAACCATTGCAATTCTGGAGTGACTCCAATATTGTGTACTCACACAAAATTTAGAGGACTTAAAAATCGGAGCGTCTATTTACACTAAGTGCAAATAGCCCGCCTTGTTGGCAAAGGCTATTTACACTAACTCCGCCCACCAACATGTGATTGGGTTAGTCAACATTAAAAAAAGACGCTCACTTAGCATCGGTTTCAGTGGCGTAGATGGTAAGGCGCATGCTTTTTGACGCGATCGACCCGAGTTCGAGCCGGCCTTTTGCCGAACATTTTCCCCCTTTTCAAATCTCATATCGCATCGGAAAGGCATTTATTTTCAATAAAAATGAAGGAAATAATCAAAAAGTTGAAAATAAAAGTATCGGGTAGGGTTAGGGTAGGTGTAGGAAGGGCTTTATTGTCCCAATAAGGTGGCATCCATTATTGGATGATTTGAATCCATGATTTGAATCAAAACTATAATTTACACTCAATACGTTATTATTGCGTACTGTTTTATAATGTACTACAATAATGAGGTGCAGATAATTGCCACTATTTGCAATAAGTAGTATAAATAGCAGAAAATCTTGCTATTTTAAAATAGTGTAAATAGAATCTATAGCTATTTGCACTTAGTGTAAATAGCATATCGTTAAAAATACTGCTATTTTCACTTGGTGTAAATAGAATCCATCGCTATTTGCACTTAGTGTAAATAGTATCTATCACTAAGAAAATATGCTATTTGCACTTAGTGCAAATAGCCACTGCCTTAAACAATTGTTAAGTTAAAAGAGGTTATCACTCCCAAAACTTTACACATATACAGTTATATTCTGTCCCATTTTGATTGAAGGTGAGAAGAGAACGAAACAAGCACCTCTTCTTTATGCAAACTTCCACTTCAATCCAATTTGCACACAAATGAGAGCACAATGTCCCAGTGTCCCTCAACTCTACTGTCCCAAGGCTAGGATCTTATCTTCAGCACGTACACGAATGAATGTTAATGGAATTAACATGGCGTGTCAATGAGTCAAAGCTTGTGTTTGTACGTGACTGCTGTCTTTACAGGTGTTTTCAGACAATGTGAGTCTGCATACAGATGTACGATAAAATAAAAAAGCCAGCACATCACAGAGAGACAAAATGGTCTTGAAACAATTGCACGGTATACATTAGTTTGTCTGCGTGACTGCAGAGGTATGCGGTCGTAGGAGTTAACAGAGAGAAAGAAAGACAGAAGTCTCTCTCTCTCTGTGTCCCTGTAGTAAATGAGGTTCTCTGGTTCCCAGACAGCAGGAATGTCCAGGTAACTGAGTGCTGAAACTCTCCAAAATACAACATGACATAATAGAAGGGGATCAGTTTACAGCTTGCCCTGGAGACACACGCTCTCATACTCTCTCACACACACATACACATAAATAATCACAAAACAGAGCACATACATCATATTACACATGATACAGATATATAAGCACTGTTTAGATGGAAATTTACAAGAGCCAGTCGATATTTTTTCCCATGTGCAATTGCATCGGCTCATGGGTGTGTTTTTCCTGCAAACGACAGCATGTCTGTAAACCATGACCTACTCAAAGAGAATGCTGGCATCAATTTAACTAGTATGAAGTCAACATTTGTCAACATTAGCCTAAGTAAACACACAGCAGCTATATTAATAACTGTTTTGACTATGAAACCACATCGACACAGCCTCTAAATGCTCTCACAGCTCACAGAGCCATTATTTCAGGACAAATTTTAATATATTTTCTTCTGATGAACTGTGACTGAAACATTTCCACAGAAACCTATAGATGGATTTTCTTTCATTCAGATTCAATCTTCTGAATTTGCTCTTTGGAATTGACAGAGTCATGGATAAATTGCTTTTTACATTTTAATTGATGGATGGGACTCATAAGCCCAGGCAGGGATCATGTCTGGACATGCCCACTCCATTTAGCCAGCCATATCCCCTTCAGGTACATTCAATTGCCCATGTTAAAGCTCAGGATTACAGGTTTAATGGAAGAGGAATTGAGGGAAGAATTTAAAATGGTGGTGGTGATTTTGTGGCGGTGTAGCTTTGTGGTTGAAGATCTGGACTGGAAAGTGAAAGATTAAAGGTTAAAACCCTGCAAGGACTGCATGAGCTAACACCATTGTGTGAATCTTACAAAGACTGTAAAAACATTTTTGGGTGGTTGAAATAAAGAAGTGTATTTTGCATAAAGAAGCTTAACTGAAGCCTAATTAACATTATCATAATATTTTAAATGTTATTTAAATTGATTACACACTACCGTATGGTATGGGGTCAGCAAGATTCATTACTGAAAGAAGTCAGTAAATACAGTAAAATTTTAATTTTGTGAAATATTACTAACAATCTAAAAAAAAAATATATATATATATTTTATAATATTTTCAGCAGCCATTATTCTAGTCTTAAGTGTGACATGAATCTTCAACAGTGATTTTAATATGCTAATTTGGTTTTTCAAAAAACATTTTATTACTATCAGTGTTGAAAACAGTTGCACTGCTTAATATTTTTGTGAAAACCATGATACGTTTTTTTTCAGTTTTTTTTGATGAATATAACATTCAGAAGAACAGCATCTATTTGAAATAGAAATCTTTTGTAACATTATAAATGTCACTTCTGATTTAATTGCTGAATTAATGTATTAATGTCTTTAAAAAACACTGTCCCCAAATTTTTGAACAGTAGTGTATATCATATATATAAATACATACATATTTATACATCAGTATTTGTTATTTTGACATTAACTTATACAGATACATTGACAAAGCATTATGTCCAAACAGGATAAAAATCATAATCATATAATCATATCATGACAGTGAGAATTGTCATGAAAGGAGGCTTCATTGTCTTTATGCATAATATAATTTTAGGGTGAAATTATGACCCACACATGTTTCTGTGAGACTCATTCATTCAGCCATTCACTTAACCCTCGGTGACCCAGAGGAACCTCCCTGTAATAAGCAAAAGAAAAGTTTGTGTCAGCTAAATGCCAAATTACTAAAATTAGTATCCTAGTTGATAAAGGCTGTGGGCTTCTAATCAAATCTGCTCTGAGGTTTGATCTCAGGTGTGGGTGATTAATGAGGTGCAGGGTCAGTAGAGAACAATGTGTGTGACCTCAGGCTGCTATTGGGAAACTGTTATAATAATAATAATAAAAAAAAAAACGTTCAATCAAGTAATGATGTAGATTAACTACAACACAGTCTTTAAAAAGCAGAAGCTCCAAAAACTGCTGCGAGTGAACACAGACACCCAGAGTATTGCTGGGACAGTGATAAATTGCCTCAAATATCTCAGAGGGTATGAATCCAATCTTCATCAGATAACCTTCAGGACTTGGTTATCACACTCACTTAAATTCAGCAACATGCAGGAAATTAAACACACATCAACTGCACTGTAAGGAAGAAAATAGTAGAAAAATAGATAATGTTCTTTTCTGTTCAGTTTAAGGGCATTTCCTTCAACCCTAAATCACAATATAATGCAATACATAAATCAAAATACAGGTATTAAAAAAACCTCAACTTCATATGAACTTCAAATTCCTTCATATTAACATAACACTTTTCCTAGTGTGAGCTCAAAATCAAAACCAGAACTGAAAACCCCAAACTTAGCTTATTTTAGAGATCACATATCCTAATGCTGCTTGAGTTAAGGATACACAAAACAGTTCTCTATGATTATATCCTTTCCTGATGTCAATTGAGAACATATTTGGACAAGATATTGTACAAATATGTGTTTATATGTCATATATATTACTTATAATTACAATTTTGGTCATATTTCCCACCATGCATGATATTCGATTGGCTTGCTTTTTATTCAGATGGTGATTATTCAAATCTCTGAGCTGCAGTCACCTACAGAACTCACCTCTAGTTCACCTCTAGTTTCAGATCATCTGACCCTCTGCCTTGTAAACGCACCAGCGTTTGTGGCGTTAGATGGAGGTAATAACCTCGCCACTAAAGCCACCAACAAAAAACGATGATTCCCAAACCCCACAACCTAGAGTTCCCACACATCCACTTCCTCTCCATATGCATTCATCCTGATCATAGACGCCCTCATCTCTTCATTTCTTGTCACAACGGAAGAAAGGGAGAGTGATGATCTCATTTACTGTGCGACCACATGAAGGCCACCAGCTTTAATCATGACACCATTAATCAGGAAACACTAAACAATGGAGGAGCCACAATGCGTTACAGTATGACAACACAGTTAAACGGTGAAACACACTGTGTGGGTCATCACTCAGGAACCGACACTTACAGCGTGAACCGAGAGGCTGGGAGGATCAGAAAGCCAGCGGAGGAGAAGAGAAGAGAAGAAAGCCAGAGAGAGAACAGCTCACCTTTCCTCATAATACCTGCGCTCACCTGTTTGTCCCCTCACCTGAGGCTGGGATCCTGATACCCCCCTCCCTCCCTCCTTCCACCTGAACCACCACACAAAGATGGACAGATAATACGCTTCTTTCACTCCCTTGATGCCCACAGAAATCCATTCACTCCCTCTCCCTCAACCTTCAGCCCTGCCCTGAAACTGATCCAGACAGCCGTTTTCCTCCAGAATTTTCTCACACTCACAGCTTAAACAGACCTGCATACTCATATACACTCACACACTTTAATACATGCATTTCTACATCACATTTACTCAAAAATTATAAATAAATGGGGCTTTATGATAATCACAGTAAGATGTGTTTTATTCACAATATCAGAGTGGCTCAGTTCACAGTTAATGCAGGATCTCTGCTTGGGCTTTTATGTGCATTTTTATGAGTTTTATGTGCATTTGGGAATGCACCATGTGCTAGGTTTACTTTATTTACACATTAATATAATTTCCAACATTTTTATAGACAGAAGTTTACAGCATTTCAGCAGTATTCTGCTGTCTTGTGTTGAAAGCTCAAGGGTATAAATGTTTGAAAGTAAAGAATTAAGACATAAACATTAGTATTGTAACTTATTGTAGTGTAAATAAAATTATTATAATTATAAAAAAAAAGTTTACAGTACTGAATTTACAACATAAATCAATTTCCGTCTTAATAATAATAATAGTAATAATAATAATAATTATTATTATTATTCAATTTTACAATGTCAAAATAAAACACTAATTGCAGATTAAATATTTCATCTGTGTACAGGTCATGTGATCATTAACTAACATGAAAGAACTGTGAACATGTGAATGTGTCATTCAAATACTGAAATATCATCTTTGTTTATGTAAATGTTTGGTAAATGTTGGGAAAATTGTGACTTTTCTAAATTTCAAAACATTTCACATTTGCAAAATGCACATCCCTAGTGCCAATCCACTACACAGAGGTCCATTTGCCGGAGGCTCTCAGACCTGTTCTTCCGAGCCAGGACAGCTGGCCTGCATCAGATGATTTCCCCCTGCACCAGAAAAGCTCCAGCTAGCTTTGGGCTTTATTGAAAACATTATTACCACTTATAATTAATGTAGTTACAAAAATAATATCACCTTTCTCACCCTCATTACTACTGTATATCCTCCACCTATACTGTATGAGTATCCAATTAGATCCTAAAACTTCCAGATAACAATAATCATTTTAAAGGAAACAAACAGAGGATTTGTTCCAAAATCTAGTGAGCCACCATTAGGGAGCATTTAATTGCATCATAGGTGCAGCATCAACCAATCCAAAAAGGTAATTCTAAGGAAACATTACATACTGTACATCCTTTGCAGATAAAGAAATCCCATGTTACATTGCTCAATGACAAGATGATGGATGAAGCATGAGAAACATTGATTATAAATACACTTACAGTTCTTTTAAAAACAAATAATTAATGAAAAATACTTCAACAATTAAAAAAAATTGTACTCAATATTTGGGTGTACTGTGTATTTGCATGCTTACGGTCATACATGCATATTTGTATGGAAGAAACAGACGTCACTGCCATTGGCTGCCAGTCTACTTTTTTTGGCCCGTCATTTGCATGAATTTGTGCATTTCTAAAAGTTTTGATGTGTGCATTAGCTTGGTAACACGCTGTATACCTGTGTGTATACTTGTGGTATAAGCCACTTTGGATAATAGTGCCAAATCAATAAATGTAAAAGTAAAGCAAATGCAGATTCAGAGAACTTCATTGTTCATAAGTCCTTCATCGTCCTATCAGTCTCTTACAGCCGGCAAGTTATTTCTAAGAAATTCTGAGGCCTGAAGCTGGTTGTAATGCAGCACTGTGGTAGACAGTAATTACAGCAAGAAAATACTGTAATATTTTACATGAGAGATATGTGGGTCAAGAGACTCCTCTTTCTTTTATTGGGGGTTTCTGTGACTCATCGAAGAGTTTGATATCCCCAACCGCTCCCTTTAGATTCTGATGATAAGATTGGTATTATGTACGATGACTTAGCATAGCGACAAAACATTCATGATCTCAACCACAAGACAAACAAAAGAGTTGGTTTCCTTCTTGGGCCTTGGGCACCTCTCTTTTATGTTTCGGTTTTCATTGAGTTTGTATGAAGTTGAAAAATTGTATCATAAAAAACACACCAGTATTAAATCACAGTGGTCTAATTAAAGATTTGCTTTTAAGTCAACGATTAATGGTCTATTTGCAGTGATAGCGTCTGTTCTATTACTGCAGACAATAAAAACTAGTGATGTCAATTTGTCTGGAAAATAGGAGAGAATAAACATGTTTCACAAAAGAAAGAGCCAGAAAATTAAACAGTGGGAGAGAAAGAAAGACACATTTTCTAGTCAAGACAATTACCACAGAAGATAGAAGATAAACAAGCTGTAAATTATTAAGATCAGGTTTGATTTAACCGATCAAAAACCAATTGTGTATTTGTGACATTGTAACCAAACTATTTTCATTGGTCGTGCTGATATTCAGCACAACAGCAGGACTGCAAATGTAATGTTGATTTTGATGTTGACACTTCAATAAACAAGACAAATATTGAGTAACTGATTCAGACATGACAAAATAATTTGTTTATTTTTGCTCCATTAGTGAAAATAGTTTGGTTAAAATTTTAGTATGGCGAACACAGACAAGCAGAGAGACATTGAAATGTCCCAGTGACATTATATTAAATATCAGCATGTATCTCTGAATGCAGCTTATCAAATCAGAGGACCAGAACTATGCTCATTATGTTACAAAAGACGGTCTTTATCTTCAGCCACCACAGCACCAATAGATAAAATTAAAAGTTGTGCTACAATCACCCTCATCTTTTTCTCTCTTTCTCTCACACACACTCTATCTATCCACTATAATCAATAAGTGTGTAATCAGTTTAAAGACCCATGCTGGAAAAAACCAAACACTGACCGCAGCACTCACAGCGAGGTTCAGTAAAGATCACTGGCACAGCACGTCTACGGTCTGGCCAACAGTCAGCCAGCATTACTACCTCCATATGCTCGGCATAATGCCACTGAGGTCAGATCAAGGTTAAGTGAAAACTTCCCTATCAGCAAGTTAATAAAATAGCACGCCAGCTTATATAGCTTTAAGGAAACCACTGTATGCAATTTGGGTGTGATCCAAGATAGTGGAAAACAAATGCTTCTATATAACTCTTCTAGTGTTGTTTTTAATGAACCCAAAAACAAAAATTCTGTCATCGTTTACTTACCATCATTCCAAACCCATAAGTGTTTTGTTCATCTTTGAAAGCACAAATGAAGACACTTCTGTCCCTCTACACCAAAACTGTGTCACTTCAAAAAGTTTGTAAAGACATTGTAAAAAAATAATAATAATAATAAAATCCAAGTCTTCTGAAGAGACACGATTGCTGTATGAACAGACTTAAAGGGATATTTCACCCAAAAAATGAAAATTTTGTCATTAATTACTCACCCTCATGTCGTTCCAAACCCATAAGACTTTCGTTCATTTTAGGAACACATATTTTCGATGAAATCTGAGAGCTTTCTGACCCCCCATAGACAGAAAGGGTACTACCATGTCCAAGGTCCAGAAAGGTACAATTTTACGAAGCTACAAGGATACTTTTGTGTGCAAATAAAACAAACATAATGACATTATGCCACAATTCTTCTCCTCTGTGTCACCCTTTGGAGAGTATCACGGTGCATGTGTCATGATAAAGTATTCTCGTAACTTCATAAAATTAAGGTTGAACCACTTATGTCACATGGACTATTTTAACAATGTCTTTACTACGTTTCTGTGCCTTGACCGAGGTAGTTCTCTTATTGTCTATGGAGGGTCAGAAAGCTCTCAGATTTCATCAAAAATATCTTAATTTGTGTTCCGAACACGAACGAAGGTCTGACAGGTTTGGAACGACATAAGGGTGAGTAATTAATGACAGAATTTTCATATTTATTGTTGTTACAAGTTGTGGAGGAATTCCGGTGAGGAAAACAAAGTCATGTATATTCTCAAATATGAAACTATTTAAAGACTATTCACATAAGCACATTGTAACATTAAAAATGATTCATTAATTTGATACGCTTCTCAACACAGGAAGAATAAACATGCCAACTAGTTACGGACCTGATGCAGACTTAGCTGAAGCAGACTGATATCGTCTTGATCTAGTTTGAGGTTTATGTAAGGTAACGTGAATATAAGCAGGGCTGTCTCAAATCTGCTGCAATGGCTCTAAATTACAGTGCGCTGCAGTTCCTTTTCTCACCACAATTATACATTGGAAGATTGTGGGGCGCTGTAGAGCTGGGCAGGGCTCAGGAACTGTTTGCCCCACTTAGGCCCTGTTTACACTAGTGTGTTTTCGTTTTAAAATGAAAATGATCCTCGTCTACACTGGCGTTTTCACTGCGTTTCAGAAATGATCTCCGTCTACACTACACAACCTAAAACGCATGTCACATGACCATTCATGCAGGTACAACCATAGATATGTATTATGATTCCCTTTTATTTAGATGGCAGACGAGTCTGCGTGCTTGGAGCGGTCGAATGGGGAATCTACCTATACATATCTATGGGTACAACAATGAGCATGCTGTTATTGTTTACACAGCCGTCAAGGATACGCAGAGAGAATGTGGGCAGCCACGCCATCGTTTTCAAAAGTCTACGTTTTGGTCCATTTACACTGAAACGCAACCCCGGAGTTTACAAACTAAAACAGGGTCTGCAGCGTTTTCAAAAGTCTCCGGTTTAGACCTCGAAAACGCCGGAGTAGTGTAAACGACAGGCGTAACCATAGCAAAAGTTATGCTTTCAAAAAGAAAACGCACTAATATAAACGGGCCTAGTATCATAACACATGCCTGCTGAAGCCATACAATGACTTTTATTACATTCTGCCAACTTTACAACTCAAAACAGTCTAGAAAATCAGACAAATATTTGCCGGAGAATGCTGAACACTTTTAGGCTTTCAAATTATTATTGTTTCAGTTTATATAGAGGTCTATGTTTTGCATGAATATTTTGACTGGTTAAACCACTTGTTTCATAATGATTTCTTTAACCATGACTTTTGAAGCATCAAAGTTTTGGTGTAATAGACTTTCAGAGGAGGGAGAGAAACCTTCCTGATTTCATTCAAAATATCTGAAGATGAACAAAAGTCTTCTGAAATGACATAAGGATGAGTAAATGATGACAAAACTTTCATTTTTATATCTCTTTAACATGTAGAAACAACTTTAGGTAAGATATTTCTAAGTTTATTTAAAAGAAAAGTGTAAATACTGTGGCTCTGTAGTGCTAACAAATCATTGTCAGAAATGTCAGAAACATTAATTCAGCCTTGATGTATTTTTCATGTATTTAATGTATTTTTCAACCAATGGCAGATGAGGGAATGTGTTCAGGACACTTGTGTGTGGTCTTTTTTGTCATTTTCCACCTGTTATATTTGTAAATTACACAGTTTACCTTCAAGAGCTGACATGATAAGGACAGCAGAGGTGAGGTCTTGGCAACCCAGACAGTTTAATGGTGACATGACAGCTGCCCTTTAGAAAATATCCTCCTGATATATTCAACCACGCACAACAGATCAGAAAAACCTACACTTTATCCAAATGTCTTCCAAGCAGTCTTTGTCAAATGTTTCTACAACAAACGATGTATATAGAAATCATGTTTTACCTCATCACTGTTCACCAAGCAGATAAATAAATGAGAGATGTACTCACTGGCCATGCGTATTTAAATGGGATATCAATTTGTCCATTTCTGCTGTTGCTTCGCTCGTTTCCATGATGATGTAAGGTGTGGGAGTTGCCACCCAGGATAGGTGAGCTGCCAGTGCCATATGTACAGGTGCCGGTTGGTGCAACCCGAGCCTGGTACTCCTTCAGACAGGCCTTGAAGAAGGTGTCACACTGATCACCTGATGAGCAGCGCTGCCCCTCACTGACCTGGGGGTCACAGCACTGACCATTCTGTAGAAAGCTCTGAGGGTTTAGCCACTGTCGAATCTGGACCTCAAATGTGCCCACCGCACAGACAACCTATGGAAATTCAAAACAGCGAGGTTAAAAAATGGAAAACAAACTGGAAAACTGAAGTGACAGAGTGCAGGAAGTCATTAAGATGAGAAGCAGCACTTTCAGCCTCCAAAGGTGTTTAGAATTTAAATCCTCTTATGATGCTTGTTCATATTCTCCACAGTTACTGGCTTTCTGAAAACAGTTTTATCACATCTGGATGTTGGCTAGTGCAGGTTAGAATATCAATGCTGTTGTCGAGGCCAAAATATGAAATGTATCATATTCTTTTGTAATGTAAATGACAAGTATAGCGATTGTTATTATTAAAAAGAAATGCTTAAAGCAGTGGTTCTGGCAAAAAAAATTCAGAGCACACTTTATCCAAGACAAAATTTGAAGGCCTTCCTGTCTAAGTTGATATGCACATCTGGTACTTCGGTTGTAATAAAAATAAAACTCAAAATATGATATATAACAGTTTAATGTAATTGTGATTGATGGTTTTATTTGTTCCACGGAACACAAAATTCAGACTATTTGTAGATAATGAGTCCAATTTAGGCTAATTAATGTACAAATGTGCATGAAATTGGTGCATAAACGATAAACAAATCATGATTCACCAATAACTTTCTTACTAAAATTCCATACTCAATCTACAAAATAAATAAATAAAATGTAGACATATCAAAAATCTGATGAGACACTTCTCGACTTGTCTTACTAAATTTATTAAATGTTTATGGTGCTTTTATTGTCATTTCTGGAGCTTGACAGCACTCAGCCCTATTCCCTTTTATGATATATAAAAGGACATCCAGAACATTATGATAAAATAAAAGTTATGTGGGTTTACAGAACAACATGAGGGTGAGTAAATGAAGACAGAATTCTTATTTTTGTGAGAACTATTCCTTAAAGACCCAAAATCGAAAAGCACTCAACTGCATTACCACAAAAACAGAAAAAAGATACTGTGGTTGTATGAACACAGAAGAACTTGCTCTGAGTAATGCTCAAAGGCCCTACTGTTTCAGACTAAGCAAAATATGTGTATTTAAACAGTAAAATCAGTTGTTGTTTTTTACAGTTGTATTTATACAGTATATGATGAAGTTTCCTTTACATCCGACAACCTTCAAACAACACAAACACAATCCTCACGAGACCCCATTCATCCAGACAGATAATGACTCTAGTAGTCTTTGTATCTGAAGGCAGATAAAGACAGAAAGAACAGACGATAACATTGATTCAAAGCAAAATCCCTGTCTAAACGGACAGCTACAGTCCTCTTCTGTGCTGTGTAATCACCCTCTTCATCTGCATGCTCACTTAACTTCATTACCTCCATCTTCTCCCCCCAGGTTATTTACCTCCTCATGTCTTACCTCTCTCTCACGCTTTCTCTCCTTACTCCCTTGTGTTAGTTACTTCCTACTCTTCAACCCCTTGCACTCTGTCTTCCATTCTTTCTCTATATCAATACCTCTCCATTCTTTTCTCTCCCTCTCTCCCCAGAGAGGAACACTTTTACAACACAGCTCCTATCTTGCCCTCTCCGACTGTGTCATTCTCTTTTTTTCACTTGGGAAAAATCTCTTCTTCTCTCATCATTATGTTCAGACTTTCCTGTCTTCATTGTTGCCATTCTTTTATTCACCTCTCTTTTTGTCCCAAAGGAGGAGAAGACGCACACACATACACACACACACACACACACACTCTGCAAAGGAGCGGCTGGGCATTTTAGGTACACTCAGTAGGACAAAAAATAAAATGATTTCCCATAGAAAAACCTAGGGGAAAAAAAACATGTTTTATCAAAACTATTGTAGACTATTTATTTATTTATTTATTTATTTTAAGATCCTGAAGATGCACAAACTTGAAAAATCCTGATGAGACACTCTCTCCCACACAAATAACACACACACACACACACACTGATTCTCCTGTGTATACGACATTCCAAGCCGGGTCAGACAGTAAGACTCGGTGGTGCCTGTCCTCGCCCCGTGACCCCACGTTTGAGCAGGACCGCTGAATGGCTGCACTGTCCTCCCATTGTTCCATCATGGCATGTTGTCCCATTCCTGCTCCTAAAACATGGACACATCAAACACTCGGCAGATAGACCACCGGCCATCACTCTCCATCTCTCTTTCTTCCTCTCCCTCTATCCTCTGCCAGGGTCATTCCCAACATACCTGTATTTCAGCGGTCTCTCTTGTGGAACTGCATCACAGGGCTCATTACCGAGACATTAAAACCCCACAAAGACTCGTGCTGAACTCCTGCCATCCAACACCAGAGACAAAGACATGCTGGTATTTAAAACAAAAAGGATATGTGCATAACACATTTCTGAGGGGGCAGATACGCATTTTAAAGACATGGACTTACTAACTGTTAAAGTATTATTACTATTGAACTACACAAAATGTAAACCTTATCTGTTTTATTATCCATTCCTGATTTAGGCGTTTAACCAAGAATCATCCTTAATTTCACTTTTTAATCCCCCCCCCCCCCCAATTCATGAAAGGCTGTACTGTTCAAATGGCTATCCTCCAACTGTTAATGGACAACTGCTACAGTCCACAATCTGAGTACAATACAGTATCCAACACAGCACTGAAAACACAGCTGGTCTATCTGACACATTACTGCCCTGCTTCTTTAGGCCATCATTTGTGCGCATATGCAATATTACTGCAGGCTCAAAAGATTATTTTTAACTGGCTCAGTTGGGCCAGTTCCTTATATTAGGCTTTAACACTAAAAATTTAGTGGATTGTTTCAACCTAAACTTGGGTCAAATATGGACAAACCCAACTGTTGGGTTACATTTTTTAATTGAAATTTAATATAATATTAAATTATATAATACAAATATAATCAATAATAATAATAGCAATAATAAAAATATAATGATATTTGCAAGTTAGCGATATTTATGCAGAAAATCATGCAAATTTTATATTTTTCATTGCAATATTGCTTTTTCTTTTCGTTTTACAAAAATAGCTACAGTGACCAAAATGATAAACGCAACACTTTTGTTTTTGCCCCCATTTTTCATGAGCTGAACTCAAAGATCTAAGACTTTTTCTATGTACACAAAAGGCCTGTTTCTCTCAAATATTGTTCACAAATCTGTCTAAATCTGTGTTAGTGAGCACTTTTACTTTGCCGAGATAATCCATCCACCTCACAGATGTGGCATATCAAGATGCTGATTAGACAGCATGATTATTGCACAGGTGTGGCTTTGGCTGGCCACAATAAAAGGCCACTCTAAAATGTGCAGTCTTATCACACAGCACAATGCCACAGATATCGCAAATTTTGAGGGAGCGTGCAATTAGCATGCTGATGCAGGAATGTCCACCAAGCTGTTGCCCGTGAATGAATGTTCATTTCTCTACCATAAGCCGTCTCCAACGGCGTTTCAGAGAATTTGGCAGTACATCCAATCGGCCTCACAACCGCAGACCACGTGTAACCACACCAGCCCAGGACCTCCACATCCAGCATCTTCACCTCTAAGATCGTCTGAGACCAGCCACCCGGACAGCTGCTGCAAAAATCGGTTTGCATAACCAAAGAATTTCTGCACAAACTGTCAGAAACCGTCTCAGGGAAACTCATCTGCATGCTCGTCGTCCTCATCGGGGTCTCGACCTGACTGCAGTTCGTCGTCGTAACCGACTTGAGTGGGCAAATGCTCACATTCGATGGCGTCTGCCACTTTGGAGAGGTGTTCTCTTCACGGATGAATCCCGGTTTTCACTGTATAGGGCAGATGGCAGACAGCGTGTATGGCGTTGTGTGGGTGAGCGGTTTGGTGATGTCAACGTTGTGGATCGATTGGCCCATGGTGGCTGTGGGGTTATGGTATGGGCAGCCATATGTTATGGACAACGAACACAGGTGCATTTTATTGATGGCATTTTAAATGCACAGAGATACCGTGACGAGATCCTGAGGCCCATTGTTGTGCCATTCATCCACGACCATCACCTCATGTTACGGCATGATAATGCACGGCCTCATGTTGCAAGGATCTGTACACAATTCCTGGAAGCTGAAAACATCCCAGTTCTTGCATGGCCAAGTATACTCACCGGACATGTCACCCATTGAGCATGTTTGGGATGCTCTGGATCGGCGTATACGACAGCGTGTTCCAGTTCCTGCCAATATCCAGCAACTTCGCACAGCCATTGAAGAGGAGTGGACCAACATTCCACAGGCCACAATCAACAACCTGATCAACTCTATGCGAAGGAGATGTGTTGCACTGCGTGAGGCAAATGGTGGTCACACCAGATACTGACTGGTTTTCGGATCCCCCCGGACACCCCCCTAATACAGTAAAACTGCACATTTTAGAGTGGCCATTTATTGTGGCCAGCCTAAGGCACACCTGTGCAATAATCATGCTGTCTAATCAGCATCTTGATATGCCACACCTGTGAGGTGGATGGATTATATCGGCAAAGGTGAAGTGCTCACTAACACAGATTTAGACAAATTTGTGAACAATATTTGAGAGAAATAGGCCTTTTGTGTACATAGAAAAAGTCTTAGATCTTTGAGTTCAGCTCATGAAAAATGGGGGCAAAAACAAAAGTGTTGCGTTTATAATTTTGGTCAGTGTATAAAACAACTCCATGCCATTTGTTCATAAACACACTCTAAAAAATGCTGGGTTGTTTTAACATTTAGGTCAAATATTGGGTTAAATTTCCTGTTAAATTAAACAGCCATTTCTCTGGCTGTTATGACCATGTGTTCCTCGAACATATTTGTTACAACTCAAAAGGCCAGAAAAAATGATCAGTAGTTGGTTGTTCTATATTTATAGTGGCATTCATATATTAGTGGACTGATCTCATAAAACTCACATTTCACTGCTGGTTATATACTCTCTGTATAATCGTGTATGTGACAAATAAATCTTGAACTTGATATAACCCATGGACAAAGCTTTTTTTTTTTTTTTGGAAACAGTGGCATTTGAGAGATTACTTATAATATTCATTATATAGGCCTAATCTACTGTTTTTATACTTATTTAATAAATTTATATAGATTTAATGAATAATAAGAAATTATAAATTTTATTCAGCAAGGACACATTACATTTTTTAAAAGTGAAATTAAAGGCATCATTTTACAAAAGATTCCTACATTCTATTTTGAAGGATCATGTGACAATAGAGAGTAATGGCTGCAAAAAAATATAAAAAATCAGCTTTGCCATCACATGAATAAATTTTATATATAAAATTTGTATAGGGCTATTGTTTCACAATATTACTTTGTTACTGTATGTATTTTTGATTAAATAACTTGAGTGCCCTAGT